>JAJPUD010000038.1:936868-1074771 GCA_023553655.1 Myrmecobius fasciatus | reverse complement strand
CCTTCCTTCCTTCCTTCCTTCCTTCCTTCCTTCCTTCCTTCCTTCCTTCTTTCCTTCCTTCCTTCTTTCCTTCCTTCCTTCTTTCCTTCCTTCCTTCCTTCCATATGACCCAGTACTAGGCCTCAGAGCTACAATTAAGTTTGACTGGGGCAGACAACTTTGCAAAACAACTTTGGCAATACAACTAACCAAATACAATCTTTTACTACAGAAAAAATTCACTGATTTAAAGGAAACAATAATTCGAGTCTAGACCCCTCAGTTAGACCACATTGTCTTAAAAATAAAGTTTTATTGTAATTACATATAGGAAGAGAAATAAGGTTTACTACCAAAAGTCCTTGTCAAGGTCCTCCTTTGATGAATGGTTCAGAGATAATAGAATTTTAGAGCTAGAATGAATGAACCTTAGAGATCAACTACTAGAATAGTGCCTGGCATATAATAAGCATTTAATAAATGCTTATTGACTGACTGATAGACTTAGTCCAGCCTTTCCATCTCCACTTTATAGATGAGGAATATAATATCTCACATTTCTATAGTGTCTTAAGGCTTAAGAAGTACTTTCCTATCTTGTGAAGTAGGTGGGCAGTATAGTTTTATGTGTTCATTTTGCAAATAGAGTAACAGTTCAAGCCCTCATTGCCTTTTGCCTGGATAGTAGTACCCCACTGGACTCTTATAGTCATATCTTTCTAAGAAATGTGATTTTCCTTAGAAAGAGAGGGGCAGATGATACTGAGCTCAAGCTGCTATGGTGGTGGAGGGCAGCATACCACAATTCACAATTCAATGTAATCCAATGAAACAGATGGTTATTAAGCACCTTCTATGTGTCAGACATTACACCGGGCATTGGGGATACAAAACCAAATCTCTCCACCTAAGAGATGAAAAAGATTAATACTACCTTAGGTAGCAAAATATACAAAGTATAATAGGGGTGAGGGAGACTGGCATTCTGCCTGTTGAGTTGGGTCCTGCTAGGTCTATTCCAAGGAACATGATTAGAAGTCTGCCTGCATTCTGGTCCTTTCAGGGGGGCTACTTGCTAAAGTGTATGTCAATCAGTCAATAAAGAATTATTAAGTACCTACTATGTGCCAAGTACTATGTGTAAATAGAGATTACTGTTTGTTCTCTCCTATTCCGAAGGGTTATATTGAAGACGAATGAATGAAAATAACTGAATGAAAACAACATCTTAAGTTACGGTTAAATGGAGAAATGACTTCTATTTTCCCTGCTCCTCCTTTTTCAAGTCTTTTGGGATTCTGAAAGTTCTCCTTGAATTTCTACTAGAGGATAAAAGATAAATGAGGTTCCCCTTCCCTTTTCTCTCCCTTCTGCCCACTCTCATAGGTATAGCAACTACATATACGTGTCAATAAGTACATGTGCTTGCCTCAGACCAGAGCTCAAGTCACCAACTAATTTCTGTTTTTTGTTTCTTTCACTGAGCTCAGATGACTGAACAGTGATCCTAAGATGTATGCTTCTAGCTTTGCCAGCTAACTAGTAAACGCGAGAGGTCTTATATCATTGAGAAATGACAGCAGCTGGTATTATCTCCAAGTGGGGGCACAATATAATTCTGATACCTGGTGAGATCAGGAAAGTACACATGAAATACATGGTATCTGAGTTGTGTCTTAAAAGAAGCTAGGGGGGCAGCTAGGTGGCGTAGTGGTTAGAGCACCAGCCCTGAAGTCAGGAGGACCTGAGTTCAAATCTGGTCTCAGATACTTCCTAGCTGTGTGACCCTGGGCAAGTCACTTAACCCCAATTGCCTCAGCAAAAAGCAAAAGAAGCTAGGGATTCTAAGAGTTAGAGATGGGGAGGGAGCAGCAATCCAAATAAGGAGGATTATTTGTATAAAGACACATACACAGAGGTTAGAGATGGAATTTCATGTTTGGGAAATAACTAGTATGCTATATTGAGTGGAACAGAGTGTGTAAAAGTGAGTAATAATAAATACAATTTGAAGGCAGGTGGTACCCAGATTGGAGAGGGCTATAAATTCTGGGTTGAGTAATTTGCATTTAATCTTAGAGGGAACAGAAAGCCACTGAATAGGAACAAGAAGTCATTTTTCTTTTGAGCTGGGGAGTGACATGGTCAATTCCATGTTTTAGGAATATCAAGCTGACAGTCGTGAGGAGAAGAGACTAGAGGAAAGGAACTAATTAAGGAGGCTATTTCAATAGTTCAGGGGAGAAAAGACTGGAGCTGCCTTAACTATGGGGAATGAGGAAAGGAAAAGAAATTCCCCTTCTATCCCATGTGATTGGAGAGAAGGGGATGGATGAAGATAGATCCTTCCTGTGAAAGCAAGATGAATGAGATCAACCAATTAATTGCATACGGAGATTGCAGTACAAGAAACAATGAAGAGTTACTGTAAGGTGTGAGCTGGAAGATTGGCTTCCCATCAACAGATGAGGAAGTTTGGAGGAAGGGCAGGTTTAAGGGAAAACAAGAGTTCTTATTCACTCAGATGGAGTATGAGGTGTCGATGGGACATTCAAGTAGAGATGTTCAGGAAGCTTTTGATATTATGTAGCTAGTGTTTAAAAAAGAAATTGGGGGGGGGGGGAGCTAGGTGGTGCAGTGGATAGAGCACTAGCCCTGAAGTCAGGAGGACCTGAGTTCAAATCTGGTTTCAGATACTTAACATTTCCTAGCTGTGTGACCCTGGGCCAATCACTTAACCTCAAATGCCTCAGAAAAAAAAGAAAAAGAAATTGGGGCTGGATGTAAAGATCTGGAGCCATCTTGTTTCATTGAACCAATGGGAACTGTTAAGATTATCAAAGGAAAGAATACAAAAAGAGGAAAAAGCACAGAACAGAGTTTTGGGGGAGGCTTACACTGAGGGAAAAGAAAGAGGATGATTCAGTCTAGACCTCTTACTGGCTACTCTCCTTGTGTTTGTTCCTTGCTTGCACAGCTTTCAATCTTCTTGCTCAGAAAATAATCAAAACAACATCTTATCATTGGATATCAGGAAGGGTGTGATCATATATTTCCCTTTGGCTCCACTCAGAATCTTTATGATTGAGGTCATGGCTTCCCAAAGCTAAGTTTATCTGGCCTGATGGATGTTTTCCTTACACAACATTTGATTCCCTTATTTCCATATAGGTTGTACCATTGTCCATCCTGGGAATGTCTATAGTTATCCCCATCTGGAATGCTCTCCCTCATGACCTCTACCTCTTAGAATTCCCAAGGCTCAATTTATAGGTTATCCCTTCTCCTTCCTGTCCTTTCCTTCCTCAAAGCCCAGAAAAATTAACTGATTTACCAAGGTTCCAATAAGCAGAGCTGGGATTTGGATTCAGGGCTCCCCATTCCACCTTAACTGTTTTCTCTAATGTGACACACTGCCTCTTTATTCCCCATGAGGACCCAGTCAGTCTTTTCCTTGGACCACCTGGTGCTCGCCTGTTGCCACACTATTGGCTTAGATTCAGCCTGCTTCCCCCCTCCTCCTTATCACCCCTCCCCAACCTTCTTCTCCAGCCTGTCGCCTTCTCAGCGTTCCACTTAATTTTATTTAAACATTTCTGTTTGTGTCTCCATTTCTGCTGTAGCGGAAATAATCCTTTAAGGGACTAAAGGTACTGAAGAGGAACGGAAGCCTCTTTACACGGGCTGGAAAGAAGGGTTTGGGGAAAGCAAAATGAATTTCTGTTTAATAGCATCATTGGTTTTCCTGCCCTGGAGCCCCAGTCTCAGAGCCTCATGGTTGGGTCTCCCACAGAGGATTAATCTGGTTTTCTCCTGCCATCAAAGGCCTGAGAGCTATTTATGCCCAATGCTATCTTTCAACAAAATGCTGGACAAGCTACGGCTTCTATTGATGTATAAGTGTAACATGTTTTTCAGATTGCTGCCTTATCACTCCAGAGCCAGGAAATACAATTTAGTTAAGTCCAGAAAGCCTCACTGAGCAAAAAAAAATGCTGCCTGACATTCGGATTGGCTTATTTGGCCGGGGTCTGCCAACACTTTTTCAGTCTCTTCGGCAATTTCCCCACATGCTCTGACACTATCAGTACTAACCCTTTCTGCTGTGGCTAGATGAGAAAAAGGGTGGTGTCTGTGTGTGAATGTGTGTACGTGTATGTACCAGAGGGAGAGTTTGTGTGTGAATGTGTGTGTTTACATGTGAGTGTGTGAGTGTATATGTATGAGAATATGAATGTGAATATAGGTGAACATGTGCATGTGTGTATATGTGTGAGTATGTGAGAGAGAACGTTTGAGTGTGTGTGTATATGTGAGTATATGTGTGAATGTGTGTGTGTATATCACACTCCACTACATTTGAGAAAATATGATGATATAAATTCCAACTTAACTCTCCAGATCCAGGGTGAAGGTATGAAATATTTGTTGATTAAATTATATCTTTTGATTTTATTTTTAAAATAGTGTTGGGACCCCAGGGAAGAAAAGAGATAATTCTCTGGTTTTTCTGACTTGGCCTTTTTTTGGTCCTGCATGTTCTAACTCTGTAGGATAACACTCTTCCTTCCACCCTGCCATATTTGTGGGCTCCTAGCTGATTGGGATCTCCCAACCTAACAGTGGAGAGATGGGAAATCAATCAAAGCCACCTGAGCAGGGCACTCTGCCCGAGCTACCCTGAAGCATAGATTTTTTTATCCTCCACAATGTTCTCTGACAGATGATGCCAACAGAGTTTGGGAGGGGATTGTGGTGAGAAAAGAAATCATAATTTCCCCTGTTCTACTCAGCTTGAAGGTTCCTTTCGCTCTGGAGTCATAAGTCTATGATCTAATTTGGTATGGAGAGAAGGGAGAAGAAAGGGAAAATACTCTGATCAAAAGGACAATGAGAGCTGTAAAAAGGTCCAGAAACCTCAGGACTATCGGTTCTAACCTTTACTTGAACAAGAACATCTCTCTACAACATTTTTGATTTACTGTCATTCATCTTTTGCTTGAAGACATCTAGTGAGAGTGATATATTGTCACAGTATCAACATAGGTATGGGGAAGCTAGATGATGCTGTGAATAAAGCATCAGAGTGAGGTGGACTTGAGTTCAAATTCAGCCCCACATACTTACTAGTGGGCAACGTATTTTATGCTGATTGCCTCACAAAAATAATTAAAATGTGCCCAATGCTTTTCTAGACTACAGAACTCAGAGAGAGGCATTATTGAAGTGTTTAGACTGTTTCTACTTTCCAGAAGAAAAGACAAATTGTTATTCTGACTGCCTAGGCCTCTAATCTCCTAAATATTCTCCATTTTTTTTACCATCTCCAAGCCATCCTCCACTCAATTTTCCAAAAATTTCTTTCTGAGACAAAAGTTTCATGGTTCCATTCTCTTCCTTCAAAACCTTTAGTGCCTCTGCATTGTCTCTAAGATAAAAACCAAACTCTTTATCCTGGCATTTAAGGCCTTTCATGATTCATTTTATAGTCTTAGCTCTTCATCATGAATCTACACTTGTACCAGTCTCAACCACTTACTAGCCATTCTTCAGGCTATATCTCTTGCTTACATGCATCCACAAAAGCTATCTCCTGTGCCTGGAATACACTTTCTCTTCCCTCTTTTCAGAGTCCTTCTCTTCCATGAAGGCTCAAGTTTGGTGCCATGCCATCCTTGAAGGCCTGCCTGATGCTCTCAGTTGCTGATGTTTTCTCTTTCCTTACGGAAGCTCTGTTGGTTTAGAATGACATCATAATAGCTGAGTCTATTCTCTTATTTTTTTTTCAGAAATCAGAATTTTCATCCTTCATTAATACAGCAGTACCCTCTTCCACAGCCATTTGAGAATCACTGACAATAGCTTAGTAGTCACATCTGCCAATTTGAGAAAGCCACTTATCTGAGATGAGTGACCTTAACTAATCAAAGGTAGAGAGGTGCTCTCTTATTATCTCCTCGCTTATTTGAAGGCATTAAACTCCCATTAGTTACTTTTGCGCTTTCATTAAAAGCTTTCTCTCCTTGGAAAAAAATAGCAACAAAATGAGAGTCCAGTATCTCTGCCTCCTCTTTTCATCAATAAGCACTGTCTCATCTGCTCCCAAGTTATGTTCTTTTTGATGCTAGGACATTGCCCTTGGGGATTGACCTGGGATGCTCCATGTCCTTCTTCTGAACTCTTTGAAATCTTCTCACCCCAATCTAGGATACATACCATAATCTAAGGACTAGAAATCATGGACTTTGAATCAGAAAGAATGTTAGAGGTTACCTAGTCTAAACCCATCATTTTAAAGATGAGAAAATAGAGGCCGAGAGAGGCGTTATGAGCTGTCCAAGGTAGAACTAAGCCAATAACAAAGTCAGGATTTGCCTCAATGGTCTTTTGAATTCCACTTCTAGCCCAGGGCTCTCCTACTCTATCATAAGGCTCCTTGACTTAGCCTCTTCTTTCCCTATTTATTTGTTATTTATAGATATTATATATACATACATATATATATGTATAAATATAAGGACCCAAACTAGTGAGTTCTTTCTGAATTTTCTTCTGGATACTACACTTGTTGGAAATAAATTATGTTTCTTTGAAAACTCTTTAAATGTAGATTTTCCACTCATTCTGAAAAGGCTTTCCCCTCAATTAATTTGGATTTGTGAAGCTTGACTGTAGTTTCTAATAGGGTGGCTTTCCAAATAACCAGTTAGCTGAATCCAACTATTCTCTGGTTTGTTTCATCACACTTGTCAAACAAGGTCCAAGAGAATTGAAAAGAGAAAGAAAATGTGGCTAAAGTGGTCATTTGGTTCCATTAAATACCAAGATGCCAAGCTGTTTTCTTTTCCATGAAAAACAAAACAAAACAAAATAAGGCATCAGATTGAACCAAATCAACATATTTGTCTCACTACTGACTTAGCACCAGAGAATCAGATTTAGAGCTGGAAGGAAATTCAGAGGATACCTAGTCTATCTTCCACCCTTCACCCTAATTTTACTGATTAGGAAATTGAGGATTAGAGTTAGGAGAATTGACAGAGGTTACATGGGTAGTTAATGACATAGCTGAGATCTGAACCCTGGCCCTTTGCTGTTAAATCTAATGTTCTTTCCCACGTATAAACACTGGTTGAATTGCTTTTCAATCATGTCTGACTCTTTGTGATCCCATTTGGAGTTTTCTTGAAGTAGTATTTAGTCTACTCTACTACAGTAGACCAGTCTACTAGATTAGAGTAGAGTCTTCTCTAGCTCATTTGACAGATGAAGAAATTAAGGCAAATAGGGTGAGGTGACTTGTCCAGAGTTAGTATGGCTAGTAAGTGTCTGAGGCCAGATTTCAGTTCAGGTCTTCCTGACTCCAGACCTGGCACTGTGCCACTTAGCTGCCTACAAGCACTTATTAAGTGATTAATAAGAAATAATCACCACCATCAAGTTTTTGAATGCACTCAAGTCAGTTGGCATTACACATCAAAGTCTACATTTTTCTATCTTATATACTGAATAATTAGAAAGGATGATAAAGCCTGATTAGGGATATCTTCCTCCCTCCATAAGCCATTGCTGTCACTCAGTTTCTTGTTTTTTTAACCTGCACCTCACATCAGCCAGCTTTTCTCCAGGTCTTTGGCCCAGATATTTGTTCCATACTGGGCACAGAGCCAGGTGCCCTCAGATGGTGGATGAAAGCTCTGGTGATAAGAAGTTCAGAGATCCTTTCTCTATCTCCCCTCCAATTGGGAAATAGCTCTAAAAGAAGTGATATTTTATGTCGATTTTTTCACCTTTTATAAATGGAAAGATTTTGTGAGCAAATTGTTCTTTTGCTAATTAACTAAAGCAGACATAAGGACCTTTTGGAACAGCTCCAATCATTCTCTTAGGAAGCTATTGAAAAGGCTTTATTGGCTGCTAACAGAGCAATACTGACAACTCCTTGGGACCTCCAGTACCACAGGCTAGAATGAAGATTATACAATGGGACACCAAGAATGTTATTAACCATTCTTCTAGAAATGGAGGCTGCAGTGGGAAAAGTTTGCATCACACTGAAAATTTCAAATGGAAATGTGACAGCTCATCCTCCCTTTGGAAAGGCAGCACTGTACAGTGGAATATGACTCTAAAGTTGAGGCACCAGGAGTTCAAGGCTAGCACTGATGCCTGCTATTTGGATGACCGTGGTAGAGATCAGTCTCAGTTTACTCATCTGTTAAATTAGGGGGTTGGACAAGATGGCCCCTGTCAGGTCTAGACCTGTGATGCTATGATCTCTTTCAAATGTGACTGTCTGAACCAAACCCATCACATCCTGGAGAGCCCTGACTATATTCTTTCCAGGGAAAAAGGGAAGCAGAAGGAACTAGGTATTACAATGGATATAATGGGTAAGGGCTGACTTGGGAATCAAGAGGTCCTGAATTTGAATTCTGCCTCTGACACTTACTAGGTATTTAACACTGTGAAAGTCACTCAACTTCTCTTCTCCTCAGTTTTTCTATCTGGAAAATTGGGATAATAACAGCCCCTATCTCAGGGAGCTGGGGGAAGGATTACAATGACATAATATAAGTCAAAATGTTTTTTTGCGAATGTTAAAACACTATAGAATTGCTGCCCACACTGTATTCAAGGAACATGCTTACTACTCTATGTTCAAGATTTGATATATGCTTAGAATGCCTTGCTGTTCAGTTTTAGCACAAGGACCATAACATGTTAATGCTATCCAAAGAGTTTCCTTAGCAAAGATATTAGAGTCTGGTGATTTTCTTTTCTAGTGCAGTAAGACAAATAGAGGTTAAGTGACTTGCCCACAATTAGCAAGTATATGAGGCTGGATTTTCAAGGCCCAATGCTCTAACCATTTAACCATTTAGTTGCCTCATGGAATGTTTTTTGTTGTTTGTTGACTAATCATGTCTGACTCTCTATGGTGTTTTCTTGGAAAAGATCCTAGAGTAGTTTGCTACTTCTTTCTCTGGTTCGTTTTATAGATGAGGAAACTGAGGCAAATAGAGTTACATGACTTGACCAGGGAAACACAGCTAGCAAATATCTGAGTCCAAATTTAAATTCAGGTCCAAATTTAAATTCAGGTCTTCCTGACTCCAGGTCTGGTGCACTGTACACTATGGCACCACCTAGCTCCCTCTTGGACTGTCTCAGAGAGATACAAACACACACCATAAACTCCTGACAAGAATTACAACAGTTAGGGCCTCATCCAGTCCAATAACAGGGAGGAAAGGGGGAGAAAACTCCATACTACCATTGCTTCTTTGGAACCAGCTCTCTACTTCACTACTTTCACATTGAAGCTCATGAAGATTGGAATTGATCCAATCAGGACACCCTAGAAGTGAAGAAATCCCTGTGCCAGAAATTCATCTGGGGATGTGCTAGCAAATGATTATCAATTGACTTTTTAAAAAAATGTGTACACAACACTCACCAGTTGAATCTGCTTAAGTCTAGACAATCAGCAAAACAGTAAATCAAGCTGTGATTTGTAGTATTTACTTAAACAGCCAGCTTGTGAGCCAAGTCCAGCTGATTCTATCCTACCCTGGGATTCCCTCCTTCCTCACACTCACTTTGAAGAATCCATAACTTTTTTTTTTTTTTGAGACACAGATCTGATGCTACCTCCTATGTGAAGATTTTTGGTTTCCTCTGGTTCTTATTCTCCCTTCTTCCTCTCACCATCTTTATTTAACTGTGTTCATTTTCTGAATAGAGTACCAAATCTCAAAGGGTAAGTACTAGGTTTTTTGGTATCTTTAGAAGCTAGCATAGTTCCTCAAACATAGTATATACTCAATACATTTTTTTTTACTGAGTTGAGATGGATTAAGCTGCCTTGATCTTAATAGATTTGATGATGTTCATCTCATCTGATGAATTAGAAATGCCTTACTCCAGATAAACTCCTCTACCTCACACTTGTTGATAACATTAAGTCTGGTATTCCTATATCTGACTCTCCCTGGCTTCCTCAGAAGGATCCACAAATACTATAGGAAAGCAGTCCAGTATAACTAAAAATGTGCTATACTACTATCCAAGAGGCCTGGATTCTAATCCTGACCGTGTTACTCATTTAGACAAGACTCAGTTTGGGACTCAGTTTTCTTATCTTCAAAATAGTTTTAATATCTTTTCTTTACCTATTTTTGTAGGATTTTATTTAGAAAACAATGAGATAATAAGTTGCTTCTATGATGATATTGTTGCATGTAAAGCTTAAATGGATGAGAAATACATACAGTCATATAATAAGCAATGGTTTTCCATTCATTCATTCTTATATCCCCATGAAAACATGGCCGTATCAGAGTCATCAATTGCAATATCTGTGCTTTAAGAAATCTTTAAGAGAAAATTCTTGATTGTTGCCTCCCTGTCTCATATCACTGATATCCAAAGTTCCAAAATGAAACTCTAGGGAGAGGACTCCCTAAAGAGAAATCGATTAATTAAACATTTGGCCTCCTTTCCTGACACTCATATATTAATCAAATGTCTACCATGTAAGAATCATAATTCTAAATGTGGTTGTTAGGATGAAGGTAGTGATGATACAAAAGTAAAAGAGAGAAAGAAGGCATCAAGCAAAGGCAGTGGTGAATGCATGGCAGGGTCAGGGAAGGTGGCTCTGCATTATACTCTCTGCAGCAGCATCTCATGTTTCTGCTTAGTAATGTCCTTGTATGGACATCAACTGGCAGTTAGGTGGCACAGGGCATAGAGTGCCAACCTGGGAATCAGGAAAACTCATTTTTGTGAGTTCAAAGCCAATTTCAGACAAGACTGGGTGACCCTGGACAAGTTGCTTAGTTCTGTGAGCCTCAGTTTCCTCATCTGTAAAATGAGCTGGAGAAGGAAATGACAAACCCTTCCAGGATCTTATCAAGAAAACTCCAAATGGGGCCATGAAGAATTGAACATGACTGAAAAACAACTAAATAAAAACAATAACAATAACAACAATGGATCTTACTTCCCCTGGACTAGTGTGATCATCATAGAATCAATAGATGCAGAGAGAGCAGAACCTTAGGTGAAGCAGTACATAGAGCACTATACTTGGAGTCTGTAAGAGTGGAGTACATATCTTCTCTAAGATACTCATTGGCTGAGAGGCCATGGGCAAATCAAATTCTCTCAGCCTCAGTTTCTTCCTCTGTAAAATGAAGGAGCTGGACTTCACAGTCTCCTTTCAGGTCCAAATCTATGATCTCCTGATCTAGCTGAACCCCCTTTTTACAGCAGAGTAAACTGAGTCATAGAAAGAGGTCAAATGGCTTGGCCAGTGACAGAGCCAAAAGCTTAATCCAGGTCTTTAGATTCTAAGCCTAGTGCTCTTTCTGAAGGCAGAGATGCTGAACATCTGAGGGCACTCTTGTTTAGCTTCTCATTAATTTCATGTTATCTTGCAAACTGCAGTGAAGGTGATGCATCAGTAAAAACAGAATGATTATTTATGATGTTTACAGAAGAAAAACAGATGTTACTGTTGATGCCCATGTAGAGAAGAGTCTCAGGCAGGCTGTTGCTAAAAACTGATCAGAAAAAAATTTTAAAAAAGGTCAAATAAGTAACTGCACACAGAGTCAAAGAAAGCTCTTGTCCTAGGGATTTTCTCTCTTGGTGAAATTGCCATGCTCTCTCACTTCATTGGGAATTCATTTTCCCCTAGATGTTTTCTAGTCTGGAGGGTTCAATTTCTCTTTGATGGGCTAGTCCATGGAAGACTTTAGCTTGGCTTGACCTCCTCCTCTGGGGCCCGCTGCTCATGGAGAGCTCTATTATGATTTCCTGCTAGCCACATTAAATTAATATTGATTATCATTCACCACAATCTTCCCCTACATCAAGGTTCTTCATTACTACCTCTGGTTCTCTAAACTCAATCAATAAACATTTATTAATTGCCTACTATGTGCTAGGCACAGTGCTAAAGGCTGGAAACTACATGATCTCAGAGTAGCCTTCAAGTCTTCCCTGCTTTTCCATCATTTTCTCTCTCTCTCCCTCCCTCCTCTCTTTCTTCCTCCTCCCTCTCTCAACAGCTAATGTGTGTTAATGTCTGAGGATGAATTTTAACTCAGATCCTCCTGACTCCAGAGTCGGTGCTCTAACAACTGTACCATCTAGCTGCCTTTTCCCCCATCATTCTCCTTCCAAATCCTAACAATGACTCTTTCTCTCTCCTTTGTCCTATTTCACATCAGCCTAGCTCTCTCATCTCCATTTTTAGTCATCACCCCTGATTCTTTGCTTAAATATACATGAAGATGTTGTCCTCAGCATTTATCAATCAATTAGTCTCTTTCCCCTAGAATATTCCAAGTCTGAAAGATCTTATCTTTTTTGGTGATGATTCTGCAGCATGACAAGTTTAGCTTGGATTAGTCTATTCTTCTGATGGTTGTTGTACCATGTAGAACAAATGATTGATTGTTTGACTGACTGAAACATGTCTTACTACAATACCTTCACTGGTCAGCCTCAGCCCTTTCTGCCTCCAGCTTTGTCCTCAACCCAGTTTCAACCTATACTACTCAGAACTGGGACTCTTGTTGATTTGTTTTTCTTGAGTGCTCTTTCTATCCAATATCTTTTGTCTCTCTTTCTTTGTCTTTCTCTCTCTGTTTCTCTGCTAAATGTTGGAAAGTCAACAAGCTTAAAAGGTAATTTACTTTCTCATCACTTCCCTCGAAATCCCAAGAGTAAATTCTCCTTTTTCCTCTGTCTTATCTCTCTCTTATTTATTCAAAAGTATTTATTCAACTGTTACAGATAAGACATTGAACTAGACCCAATGAGGGATGCAAAAATGAAGATGACAAGGTTTCTACTATTTAAGGGAGATAAGATGTATGTAAATATCGATTACAAGACAATATATGACATAAGCCAAAATTAAAGGACTGATCAAGTGGGAAGAAAATTGGTCTCAGAGTAACAAAGATCTGATTGGCTTGGATGTTAATTGTTTCACTTGCCAATTGCATGACTTTGGACAAATCAAGGCCCTTTCTTTGTCCTCATCTGTTTTCTCTTCTGTAAAATGAGGGAGTGGGTGGTACTCAAAGTACCTTATGCTTCCAATATGCCATGAGTCAATTAGTTGTATAGAAAATAGGGGGAGGAGGAGATCATAATTATTGATTGATTACTTGCAGCACAAAAGATCAAGAAAAGCTTCATGGAAAAGAAAGAAATAATTTGGTTTCCAATTATCTTTCACATTAATTTTTCCATCTTCCTCAATATCTTTAATATTCACCTCCTACCAAACACTACTTTATATGACATTCAAAAGATCATAGATTCAGAATGCAGAGATAATGTAATCCATTCCTTCACACTCATTTTCCAGCTGAGGAAACTGAAGGCCCAAAGATGTGACATGATTTGCCCAAGAACATACAAATAGTAAGCATCAGACTCAGGATGACTACATCTAGTGCTCTTTCCTTATTCTAGGTGGGCAAAATTCTTAGCTTAAAATCTTAAAATTGTACCAAGATTTTTGGGACACCCAGCAATATTCTGGCTCATTTTCTGAGTTCAGACAGAACTTAACCCAAAGGACTTAGCACAATGTAATGAAGGTGGAATGGTGAGGGCATGCCAGACGGCTTGCAAGGGATACAAATCAAGGTCTGAGTTACCACTGCAGTGATTTGCAATTGTTCAACTTAAGTGACCCATGGAAGAAAACAAGCATGTATGTGTTTAGTTTAATTTAGTGTATGTGTTTCTATTGCTAATAGCCCAATGACTTTGTGGGTATAGGTAATTCTACAATCCCATTCATCTATCAGCCTTCCATCTATCCATTTATCTATCTATTCATCCATATATCCATCCATCCATCCATCCATTCAATAAACATTTGTTAAACATCTATGTACCTTCTGTGGGGGTCTCCATAATGATCATCGATATTCATATAGTCACTTAAAGTATTTTCCAAAGCTCTTTACAAAGAATTATGTCATTTAAAGTGATTTATTTGCTGTCTTGGGGAAGGTGGAAGAGGGGAAAGGGAAAAAAATTTGAAACACAAGGTTTTGCAGGGGTGAAAGTTGAAGGCTATCTTTACATGTATTTGGAAAAATAAAATATTTTTAAAAAAGGAAAAAAAAGCAAACATCATGTCTCCTGTTACTCAGGACTCTGTGAAGCAGGTGCTAATAAGCATCAACATCCAATTTTATAGAGAAGTAAAATGAGGTTCAGAGAAGCCAAGACACTTACCTAGGGTCACACATTTAGTACGTATACGAGGTAAAACCTAAATTTTCCTGACTTGGCGTCTAGTGCATCATACTACATGAGAGCAGCGAGGGATTTCCAGGAAGGAAAACAAAAAATCTGATAGTTTTGCCTTGGCTTTGTCAACACAGTTCGTTCAAGGCTCAATTCATATGTCACTTCCCCTTTCATGACTCTCTTGGTTGTTAGTGACTTCTGAGCAAAGCATGATGAGCTTATCTGCTGAATACCCCTGAGACATATAAGCTCTTTGAGAGGGAATGATTGATTATTTTTTATCTTTATTCCTCAATGTTTTCTTCATTTATTTGCAGTGGTGATGGGTGTGGGGTGCAGATCTATAGTTTTAACTGTGTGGTGAGTTCTGCGTGAGAATGCCCTATACCAAAGTAGATCAGCAGCTTCTCTGAAATGAACAGTGTTAGAGAGATGGGGGGGGGGAACTAAGATAAAATGATTTTCCTAGATTCTCAGTCAGTATTTATCAGAGGCAGAACTTGAGCCCAGAGCTATTCAGTCTCTCACAGATATTTTTGTATTGGACCTGTCTTTATGAATATTGTCTGGTACAAGTAAGTAATTTGGCTACTCGGTACCCCCAGAAACTGTGGGGAGCAATCAGTCAAATTAGTTGCAACTTCAGATTTGGCACTGTGCCAGTTATCTGAGTCAAGTCCACTGGTTTTACTCTAGGTTAGCATTGACAAGAATATGCCCAAGGGATGGAGTCAAACCAAGCAACCTTGCCAATAGAGTACTGAATTCACAGGGTATGAGGATGGGTGGGACCCATGAATATGCAATCTTCTACTTCTTGGCCATTTCTGTACCACTCAAAACTCATAAAACTCACTAGAAATGAAAGCAAGAGCTGATGCCATGCTACAAACCCAAGTGGGATGCAGAAGTGTTTTGGTTTCCTGTGTTTTGGGCATGGGCAATAGGACCTAGCTGGCTCTGAGGTGGGACCAGAATGTCAGCAAATGCAATGCAGGCATATTTTGTTTTGTGTATTATGTCTGTTTCTGAAAAGCCATCTGCAAATTGAATTGTTTATAAACCAGATCCCATTTTCTCATTGATTTCCACAATCAATTCAAAGATGCTTCATCTTCATTTCTGATTACCTCTCATTTCAATGGTTCCTAATCACTTTAGCTTAAAGTTTCTTTGATCTCTCAGCCTTAAGAGTTAACTCTCTCAGAGCCATGACTTAAATGCAGAGGACTAAAATGATACTCCAAGAAATGCTTCAAAAACCCATTGCCTAATTGTTTTGAAATGAGAGAAATGGAGGTAGCCAGGTGATATAGTGGATAGAGCTTAAAGACCTGAATTCAAATCTGGTTTCAGATACTTGATGCTTACTAGTTTGTGAGACTCTGGGCAACAGACTTAATTTTCATTGCCTCATCAAAAAAAGGGAGAAATGATTCTTTGATAAAGCAGATTTTAAAATCTGGATTTTTCCTATACTATGTTTCCTTAATGCAGAGCAGGCTAAGAGGCAGTGGTACAGTCCTGGACAGAGAACTAATTTTAGTCAGGAAGAACTTGGTTTGAAAAAAAAAGAACTGGGTTTGCATACTACTTCTGAGACACATTGGCTGTGTGATTCTGGATAATTCACTAAATCTTTAAGAGCACCTAGGCAATTCTCTAAGACTATATGTTATTGCCTTTCATTGGTAGAGGAAAATCTCTTACTGGGCAGTACTTTTACCAATGAAATTAGATTCTCCCTCCTTCCCCAAAGGAGATCCTTGAACACATTCGGATTGATCAAGTGTTTTATGTTTAGATCTGGTATAGCCAGTTAGTAGGCACCAATATTCAGAGCTGGGAGAGGGAAAGAATCCATCTATCACTGATAACTTTGCTTTGGAGATTTTAGCAAGTCAAGACTGATGGTGTCAGTTAGACAAAATCATCCAGTTGTCGGGAATGGGATTTCCAACCATGGATCTGATCTCCATTTCCAAATACAGAAGGATGCCACTGGGAGACTTTCAGAAAAAGGGGAGGAAGGGAGGGAGAGAAGGAAAGAGGGAGGGAGGAAAAGAGAGAAAGAGAGACAAAGAGATGGAGAGACAGACAGAGACAGAAACTGACAGAGATACAAAGATACAGAGAGATAGACACAGAGATAGAGAGAGACAGACAAACTGACGGAGAGACAAAGACAAAGAGAAAGATACAGAGAGAGAGAGAGAGAGAGACAAAGACAGAAACAGACAGACAGATAAGGACACAGAGAGAGACAGACACACAGAGACAGAGATACGTACACAGAGACAGAGAGACAGTCAAAGGCAGAGACAGAGACAGAGAAAGACAGAGATAGAAGGATACATAAACACAGACAGGAGAGACATAGTTAGAGGTAGAGAGACATAAAAAGAGAAAGACAGAGAGGAGATATCATCAAGGAAGAGAGGGTTGGGAAGGAGAGAGAAAATGCATATACAGAGAGAGAAAGAAAGAAGAGACAAACAGAAACATGTTGCAGACAGAGACTGAAAATTTTTCTGGTGAGGGATACTCATTCTTCCCTTAGAGGCAGGGGAGATATTTGGAAAATGTAGCCACAGTTTAAATGAGAATGTGTCTCAGTTCTTTAGATGCTGCCAGAGCAGGAGAGAGTTATGTTCCCATTAATACTTTCCTAAGACAGAGCCATCCAGGACTCCAGATACCTGTTTGTCTTTCTTCTTACCAGTAAGCTAAAGAATCGATGGCATGCCAGGAGTAAATCTATGCTTTCTAAACTCCTTTACTTCCCAAACCTTTCTTCCATCTGGATATGTTTTTCTTTTTCTGCTTGTAATAAATACTCAATTGAACTTGCAGACAGATGCACCTAAATCCAGACACACAGGCCTAAATCCAGACACATGGACTTCTCCCTTGGTCCAACACCACCGGTGCAATTTTTGCCCTCTCCCTCCCCACAACACACACCTGTGGGGTAAAAAGGCTTTCATTTCCCAACAGGTGTCAACAATTTTCAATTTTGGGCAATAGCTTATTCTTTCCTTGCCTTAGTAGGCTTGGGCAAGCGTTTGTCTGCAGACTGAGTAGTCCTTAAGGGGGGTCCTGAGTGATGTTATCAGTCACATCAATGGAGATAACTGCAATTCAAACCTGGTAGAGTGGGTATTAAAAAAGAAAAACACACTAATATTCTCAAAGCAACTGAACAAACTCTAATGGCTGCATTCTGAGCATTTCCAGTGTGACTAAACATAAATTAAGCAAATTGCTATGTTACTGGGTGATTTCCCCTGGGCACTAATTACCTACAAGTTGGAGGGAAGGGATGAAGCCAGGATCCCTGAGGAGTGCAAAGAGGAGCCTTTCTGTGGGTGATACTTACAAGGCAGGAGATAGTGGATGGATAGTGGAAAGAACACTAGAAGCAGAATCAGGATGTACCTGGCCTGGGACTCTGGTTATGCTCCGTATTGCCTGGGTGATGATTTTACTCAAGTCCCTTTCCCTCCTCTGGGCTTCAGATTCCTTCTGTATGAATGAGGAGATTGGGTAAAATCATCTGTAAAGTCCCTTTTAATTCAAAATCCTATGATGCTATGCTTGAATGCTATGGTACTGGATGGCTCTGTACTTTAAAATGGAAATGATGGAGTGCCCAGGGCATCTTGTCACAAAAATAGCTCTGTGGCTAAATTCAAAGGAGATCTAAGATCACTCTCTGGTTCAAGTTCAAAGTTCATAGCCATTGGCCAAAATGGCAGGTAAAACTAGAATGAAGTGTACTTAACTTATTTCTTCCTAGGAGACTCCCATTATTCCCAGTCCTGGGGGCAGGAGAAGGGCAATATTCCAGGAAAGAAGAATGAGATCTGAATTCAGGGGCCAGAAAACATAGACCAAAAGCCCAGCACTGGTGAGTTCCAGGCCAAAGTTCAGGGGCTGTGATGAGTGGGCAGTCGATTATAAGAGCAGAGGGTCAGGCAAGAGTTCAGTGATGGAAAAGGAGAGAAGATGCTGAATATGCAGCAGTTGACTTTATGACTCAAACTATCTATATGAAGCTCTCGTATTTCTTGACAGCCCTTCCTCACTATTTCTGTGCTTGTGTCAACCATATGACTTCCTTTCTAGGCCATCTAAGGAAGGCTGTGGGCTCAACAGAACACAAGGAAAACCTCACCTTTCATAGTTGATGTCTTTGTTCTTCTTCAGCCATTTTGGTTATAGTCACCTCTTTGTGACACTATTTAGGATTTTCTTGGCAGAGATATTGGAGTGGTTTGCCATTTCCTTCTCCAGCACATTTTACAGATGAGGAAACTGAGGCACACAATGACTTGTTGAGGGCCACATAGCTAGAAAATGTCTGAGGCTGGATTTGAACTCAGGTCCTTCTGACTTCAGGCTTGGTGCTCTATCTACTGTACCACTTAGCTGTCACAGTAGGTGTTAGGAAATAATTTCATGGCTGAAGGAACATTTTGCTTTATAAAAAGAATCCACCAACTGTTCCATAGCAACTTATTTTAGTGTCGTTAAAATTGAGGGAGGATAGAGGAGAGAAAGAATGGAGATTTCATTCAAATCTAAAATTCTATGATTTGTATGGTCAGAATTCACTAAAAAGATTCACACCAAGAAAATCCAAAAGAATCTAAGCTTATAAAAGGATTCAGGCAGCATTTTCTCTCTTCCAGTCACAGGGGCTGTAAAAATGTCCAAGGATATAAGGGCATTGAAAACCGTGAGCAGGGGATTATATATCAGCAATAAATGTGTTCTTTGTTGAAAACTTAGGAAGCTGATGCTTGCAAAGAATAAGGGCTACAAGCCAGATTCTGAATATGAGACTTATGGTTGTGGACAAACACAAACAACAGAGAATATTTTGAGAGAAGATCCCAAGACTAAACTTTGTCCATTGACCGTACTCAAGCCTTGGTAACACATGACTTATGTTTCTTGTATGAAAAAATGTCCTTTGTAGACAACTTGGGAAGACAGAGATTGCATGAAGTCTATAATGGTGTTCCTAAAATGAGGAATTCCAGGTGACAGGCAAGATTTCTTATAGCAAATCTCTTGACAGCTTCATGGATCCATTGCTGGACATAGTTAGGGAAAAGACTTGTCACATTGAAGCATAACTTCTTGAAAACTAGATTCTATTACTTAGAACTAGCAGTCAAATCCTGCTTTGATGAAATGGAGAAAGAATGATTGAAAGACCTAGAGATGTTAAGCTTGAAAAAGAAAAGATATAGATATTGGAAGAAGGTGGTAATTTTTAGATAAATGTCAGGTATAAGAGATCAAGAGGGCAGAGATAAGATCAATAAATAGAATTACAGGATGGTAGGTTTTTGATCCAAGATACATGTCTAACACTATTCTCCAACAAAAAAATGTCAGTAGCTCTTTATTGCCTCATAATAGGAACCCATCAAGTTGGCATTTATAAATCTCCATATTCTAGTTCTCACTTTACCGGATTGCTTTCATTTTACTTTGTCTTAAGTTTAAGCTACTGCTTATTCACTGTTCTCCCAGTTCTGACCCCCAGTTTCTCCCAGTTTCATGGACTTTCCTATAGCTGAAGGGCAGTTTCTCCTCCCTTCTTCCTCCTGTAATTTTTCTAACTTTCATCATGGTTCAGCTCAGTTGTCACCTCTCACCTGAAGTCTTTTCTGTTCCTACAGTCATTAATATTCTCTTCCTCATGAATTTACTTTTCATATTTGTAATTGTAAATATATTGCATTTCCTAAGTGGAATGGAAACTTTTTGAGGTCAAGTTCTATCACATTTTTGTCTTTCTATCTCCTTCACCAGAACAGTGCTTAGCACATTGTAGGTGCCTAATGTATGCTTGTATCACTTTATTAAGTTAAGACAATCAGCAAAACCACAAGTCAAGCTCTGATTTATAGTCTTTACTTATTGATTCCTAAGGTATAAATGCTCACACTGAAGTTGTATTAATAGGCTGAGAACCGACTCCATATGACACTGGTGCTCCTTAGATATCTTTATTGTTGATTTTTACATTGCTCTCTTTCCTTTCAGGAGGTAAGACTACTACAATGGTAAGTTCTATCCTCATTTTTCTAGTAGCAAGAAGCTTAAATTTCACACAGAATTCATATTTCTTCTCATTAACCTTGCTGAGCTCTAGAGGCAAAGGGGAAAGTGAGCTTCATGGCCATAGACCTTGACACACATCTTTCTTGCCACAGGTATCTACAAAGACCTTATCATCCCGGTGTGTGATGATGACCCCTCTAGCCCTTTAGTGCCCAAATGCTGATTCATTGTAGGTCTTAAGATGACACATAATAAATACTTAATAAATGTTTTTCATCCATCCATCCATCCATTCAATCTATCCATGCAAGAAAAAAATAATTTCCTGAGATATGAATGAGGCAGACAGAGGTGGGAGAAACAAGCAGGAGGAAGTGAAGGGCAGTAGGTCACACATTTTTGAGGAATTATTTGATATTAGAAAAGATCTTTGTTTTTTGATATGATTGTTTCTCCAGATATGGTCTTGTGGAAAGAATCATTGAACTGGAAGTCAGGAGGGATGAGTTCTAACACTGATTCTATCACCAACTGGTTATGTGATCTTAGTTTAGTCACTTCATTTCTCTTGACCTCAGTTTCTTTCTCTGGAAATTGAGGCAATTGGGCTTGTTGAGTTCTTAAGTTTCCATCTATTTCCAATGTTCAGTTAAGTAATTGAGGTTATTTCCAATGACTACAGGTTAGAAAGGGAAGGGGCCTCTGGGCTAAGAGACAAAATCAAATTAGAGAAGACTTATTTGATCTTACTGATATGGATTGACTCTTTTCCCTTGTCAGGAAGAAGACCAATCAGCTATAACCAATTCCCAGACTATCTTGTTTGTAGAGTGTGATAGTCAGGATGGAACTCTTTTGTTTGTCCCAAAAACCTCTGTGCAGCTTTAAATATCCTTTGAGATATTGATTAGCATATCTTTAGACAAATTTAGATCTGCCAGGTACATTCTATGTGGCTCTTTGGTCCCTCTCTCTGAGTTCCTGACTTTGCTTCCCTGGTTTCTCTGAGAAACTCCCAAGGCTGTATTTCCCCTCTAAAAGCTCTGCTTATGATGAAGATCTTTGCTAAGTTCTTTTCAGCCCACTATGAGATACTCACTCTCTCTATCTCTTTGTCTCTGTTTCTCTGTCTTTGTCTCTCTGTCTTTCTCTGTTTCTCTGTCTCTGTCTCTGTTTCTCTTTGTCTCTCTATCTCTCTCAGACTCTGCCCGTCTCGTGACATCATTCTTCTTACTCAAGTTAACTGGTTACTCTGCTAAACTTCTCTATGAATCTAACATGGCAGTCAGTGGCTTCTCCCACATCATGGAATATTTTCTTTCTCCTTCTCAATTGTGAATTCCCCTGGGGAACTTGTCTTTTCCTTGCTAACTTCTCTCTCAATTCTGTTTCACATTTGCTACTCCTGGTACCCATTTTATTTTTTATTTTGCCTGTAACCCTTTCTCCTAAATAAACCCATCTTTTGCCAAAGAGAATAACTATTGTGAATTTGTCATATGTTTATTTTGAATTAGTAATTGTTATCCTGACCTCATCAGTATTGAGTTGGTCTTAGAACTACAACTTTCTCCACTCAGTGATAGACTCTTCTTTTCTTTAGAGAAGAAAAGAGATTTCAGGGATAGGATCGTAAGATTATACATTTAAAGGAGGAAGAGTCCTTAGAGATTATTGACTCCAACTTCTTCATTTGCTGAGCAAGAAACAAAAACCCAGAATAGCTTTGGTGATTGACCTAAGGCTATAGAGGTAGTAAGTGACATATCTGGGATTTGAACCTAGGATTCCTGATTCTCTTTACTTCATTCTCAATTGAACCAAATGTCAAGGGTGACTTCTATGCTTTAGACATACATACTTCTGTGGGCAGATAATACTTCCACAGATTTAGAACTTAAGGAGATATTAGAATCTTCTGGTTCAAATGAATAGAACACTGGAGTTGGAGTCAATCAAGAAGACATCAATGAGTTCAAATCTGGCTTCAGTCACTTATTAGCTGTGTGACCCTGGGCAAGTCACTTAACTATGTTTGTTTCAGTTTCCTCATCTGTCAAATGAGCTGGAGAGGAAAATGGCAAACCATTCCATTATCTGTGCCAAGAAAACCCCAAATGGTGTCACGACGAGTCAGACACTACTGAATTGACTGAATAACAACAAATTTGGTCACACAGAGTTAGAGGTGGGATGTGAACCTCAAACTTCTTGATTCCAACTCCAGTCCATGACTCATGTTATGGGGGAAAGCTGAGTGAGTTCTGTTTGTGCTCTTCTGTTTCCAAAAGAATAATTTGGGCAGACTGGAAAGAATGAATGTTTGCTCTTATACTCTCCAAACAGCACCAATCCAGCAGAATGGAAGCAGGAGCTTTTTCATTTCCACAGGGACTGAACTGCAACAACACAACCGCCCCACCAAACATGCTGCCTGGTGCCGTGAATCAAGAGCTTAATGATGCGTTGGAGAATGTAAGTGGTAATCACTAAATAGGGCAGGGTACAGGAATCGGAGCCAAACACACAGCAGGATGACAAAAAATAGTTCCAGAAGAGGCCTGAGAGTAAATGGGGCAGGGAGGGCCCAGTCCTTCTGAAGCATAAAGAACATTTATCTAATAGCATAGTCTTGCGATTCTTCTATTTCATCTTCATATTAGAAATTACATGTGTGCACCATTTTGCAAAGACAAGAAAGAAACAAGCTTGGATTAACAAAACAGAGAAATTGGGGTGGGGAAAAAGGGAAATTCTTTGTATTAGAAAAAGATTCTTTAGCTTGCCAAAGGATGCCTAGAAGGTGTCTTTAAATAGAAATTCCCTTGGGATGGTTAAGTGTTTGATTACAGAGCATTAGCTATTACATGGAAAGAGTCTGGCTGAAGTGAGGAAGAAGGGAGGAGGCTGGGCAGAGAAACAAATTGTATTTGAAGAATAGGCACTTGTTATGCCATTAGAAAAGAAAGAAAGTTTTCTGGAGTGGAGCATTTCGTATATCTGACAAAATTTTTCCCCAATGTATTGAATGGAGCTTTTTTTTTCTCTTAAAAAGTCTTTGTAATAACTAAAGACTTTGTGGACAAAGGAAGGGGAAGGAACATATGAAGAAAGTTAGAAGATATAAAAAAATCAATAAAATATATTTTAAAAAGAAATGGATTGCTTCTTTGAATGATTACTACATGTACAAATAGCATTTTGTGAACAGAATTTCAACTAAAAATATAATTGACTGGCAACATTTGGTGGAGAGACAGTATGAGAACCTAGATCGAGAACCAGCCAATGAATCACAAAAATTGGGATTAAGTCTTGCTTCTGACCCAGACAGCCTGGGCAAGTCCCTTACTCTCTCAGTGCTACAAGCAACTCTCTATTAATTATAGAGCATATGCAAATCTTCATCTAGAGTTCCCCAGACAGATATAATTACAAATCTGCTATTCCATCTTCTTAATTTTTTTTCCTCCTTGGTGGCACATCTACTGAATAAAACAAAGTTTGTTTGCAATAAGATGATAAAGATGAGTGACTAAAGAGAGAGGCTGCTCAAGTTTGGATTAGAGAGATTGCGAAAGTTTGCATTAGAGAGGAATGTTGTGTCTATGGGTTTGGCACATAGTAGGTGCTTAATAGGAATCTGTTGAATTCAACTTAGTTGGTCATAGAATGAGATCATAGCAGCACAGACTTGAAGAAGGAATGGATTTTCACAGTCAGTGTGTCCCATTTGAGCCAGCTTTGAAGGGCTAGGATGGAAAGAGTGATGTATTGAACTCAGAGAACATGGGCTCCAATCACCACTTTTATTTACTACTTTGTATGATTTTAGGAAAACCTTCCTGGTCCTCAGTTTCCTTTTCACTAAAATAAAGTGATGATATTGGATTAGGTGGTGATCCCATGCTTCTGGGGGGCAGCTAGGTATGAATAGAGCACAAGCCCTAGAGTCAGGAAGAAAACCTGAGATCAAATTAGTTTCAGACATTAGCTGTATAACCCTGGACAAGTTACTTAACTCTATTTGTCTCAGTTTCCTTATCTATAAAATCAGTTGGAGAAAAAAATGGTATATTTGTCAAGAAAACCCCAAATGGGTCCCAAAAACTGAACAACAAAAACAATCATCCTTTCTTATGACATCAAATATTTGGGAGACTAGGAATCTTATCTAATATCTAATAGGCAGTCCAACCAATCCATGGGACTCCCAATTACTTGATCTAGGTTTTGAGAATGAGAAACATTTTAGTTTAGTTTAGTTTAGAAACAGATATGAAAAAAGTACATTTTAGACTATGTAAATGAATGAAGGTGAGAAATAGCATGATGAAACTGAGCAACAGCTGGCAGTCTTTTTAGACTGCAATGTCTCCCCCATTAGAAGGGAATCTCCTTGAGATAAGGAATTGTTTCACTCTGTGTTTATATCACTAGTGTCTGGGACAATACTTAGAACACAATCAGCTCTTAATAACTACTGGTTCATTAGGTGGATTGTGTACAGGGGAGTAGTATGAAGATAAATCTGGAAAGGAAGAAGGACAACTAGTTCAGGGAAGGACTTACCTATCATGCGAAGGAGCTGGTATTTTATCCTATTAGCAATAGGAAGCCAATGAAAAATCTTGAGCTGGAAAATGACATAGAGTCCAGCCTCAAGAAGATTATTTTGCTGCAGGAAAACTAAGGAAAGAATCATAAATTTGGACTTGGAGTCTGGATTCAAACCTCAATTCTATTTTCTACCAAAAAATGTAGATGTGACCTTAGACAAATCATTTTGGTTCTGAATTTTTGTTGTTCACTTGTTTTAGTCATATGTGACCCCATTTGGGGTTTTCTTGGCAAAGATATTGGAGGGCTCAGCCATTTCTTTCTTCAATTCATTTTATATACGAGGAACCAACAAATTGAGTGAAGTGACCTGTCCAAGGTCACAGAGCTAGTAAGTGTTTGAGATGACATCTCAGGTCTTCCTGATTGGAGTCACTTAGCTGACCTAGTTTCTGAAGTAGCTTCTCTCTAAAATGAAAGGATTCCACTTCTAAGTCTCCTTAAAGCTCAAAATCTATGACCCTACCACCCTAACCTATGAACATCTGCTCACTGTTCCTTAAAATAGTGACTAATGAAATTCTGCAACCCCAAGGCCAAAAGCAGAATTAATATATTGAAAGCTTATGTTAAATAAATAAAAATAACATAGTGAATATTTGTATAATTTAAGGTTTATAAAACTCTTCACAAATATTATCCTTAGCATTTGACATTTACAATGACCCAATGAGATAGGCACTATAGGCATTCTTGCACCTATTTAACAAGTAAGAAATTGAGTCAAAGAGAGATGTTAGTTGCCCATGGCCACATAGAAATCGAGTGCAAATTTGGGTCTTTCTGAAGCCAAATCCAATATACTACCTATTACACTATCCTACTTCTCTAAAAACCCACACACAATTTAACTGTAGAGAGATAGGTGTCCAGGGAGGAGGAGATACTGAGAGAGAGAGAGAGAAGAATGGAGGATGTTAACAAACTTGTAGGGGTACAGATTGAGAGCTGGAAAGAATCTTAGAGGCCATCTAATTAAACTCACTTTTTTATAGATGGGGAAACTGAGGCCCAAAAGGAGAAACAAATTGCCCAAGGTGAACTGGGTTGTCAGCTGTAGAACTGAAATTCACACTCAAGTTCTTAGGGACTTAGAGGTAGAGCCAAAATGACCAAGCTTAGAGGCCAACTGCCTCTGATACTTACTACCTCTCTGACCTAACTACCCTGAGCCTCAGTTTCCTCATCTGCAAAATAAGAGGGCTTGATAAAATAGCCTCTGGATACCTGTGAGCTCTAAATGTATGAATACCTTCATTTTAGGGATGAAGAAATGGAGGCCTAGAGAAGGAAGGAGATTTATGTAAGGTCACATATGCCAATGTCAAAATCTGGATTTGAACACAGGTCCCTGGACTTGAATCACTGTACCCTTCCTGTCACCCTCCTGTACCATAATACTGCCTGGTGAGATTCTCTTTTCATTATGTCACATTGCTTTTTCAATTACTCTATGATCCTGCTAAGGGGTGGTCTTGGGTAGGCAAGGGAGAGGTACAGGGGAAAGGACTGAGGGGCTGGATGGAAGCAAGAGCTTCAGTCACTGGGGATCTTTCCATCATTCAGCTGCCTGTTGCAGCCCATCCTCTGGAAAAGTATCAGTGAATTAAAGCCTAATAAAAAAGTCAATTAAGTCCAGCCTCATTTATGCCTTAAGCTCCCCCAAGCCAGCGAGCTGGAATGGGAGCTGAAATGTATTTTACTGTTTCCCTCCACGTCTCTATTGGTCTCCAGCGAAGCATCAGTGACACATTTTATTTCAACCATAAAAGAAGCAAAGTGATGGCCGCTGGATGCTCTCTGAACCTTTCCCAAACAACTGGCATAGATTGTCCATGACTGGGTGTGGGGGTGGATGGGAAGCAGGGGAAGGAACTGATGGATCATATCCTAATGTCTAATGGGACAGCAAGGATGCGTCCATGTATCTTTCTGTGTTTGGGTGCTTGTATGCATATATATTTGTATATATATATGTATGTATATATAATTTATATATAACATATATGTATAATATATAAACATGTATGTATGTATGAACTGTTCCATCAGAAAATAGACTACTTCTATCCACAAGGCAGGGAAATTCCCACAATGGCACACCACAAATAGAATTATTTATAGGGCTTGGTAATGATGTGGTGACTCTGGGAAATGGGAAAGGGAAAAGGAAGATTGGGAAGGGAATTGGTGCCTAGAAAAAAATCTCAAAAGTCCCTGTCTTAACATTGAGGAGGTAGCACAGTAGAGCAGAAGAAAACTTGGATGGGCAGTCAAAAGACCCAGACTGACTCTTCCCTCTGCTGCTTTTAGCTGTATCACGTTGAGCCAGTGATTTATCTCCTTGGACCTCTTCTCAACTGTGAAATAATGGGGTTGACTAGATGGACTCCGAGTTCCCTTTCAGATCTAGAAATCTGATCTCTAGTCCTATTTCTGATTCTTAATTCACTTTGTGGCTTTTGGCACATCGTTCCATTCTTGAAATCTGTTACTATACAATAAGAGGATTGGATTAGGTGGTCCCTTTCATCTCTAACACTATTTGGTTCTGTGATTCTAGGTCGGCAATTGGACCCAGAGGCCCAACTAGCCCAGGAAGAAGAAGAGGAGGGATTTAAAAACACATCAGCATGCAGGGTGGGTAGAGGCGAGCTTATTCTCAGGCTTCTGTGAGCAGAATGTGGTGATGCAATCTGAGAATAACAAGGTGCCCAATGAAAATGCTAGGGAGATTGAGTAAGCAGCTGTCAGATGGAGGAGAGGAAGCAGCATCTAAATGGTAATAGAGACAGCAACTACCCTTTAATTAATCAATCAACAAATATTTATTAAGTACCTATTATCTGCTAGGATTCATGTTAGCACTGGGAATACAAAATGAAGCAAGATTTGCCCACTGGTTAGCAAACAGTAGGTGCTTAATAAATGCTTGTTAATTTGCCTTCAGAGAGCTTACATTCTTTCAGAGGAGAATACTAGCACCAAGTAATTATAGATTTAGAACTAAAAAGGAACCTTAGAAGTAACTGATTCCAACCCTTTCTTCTTGAATGCAAAAACTCCAAGGCTCAAGAGTTCAGCTGTTGCTCATCTTTCATTCTCAAAGAGAACAAATGACATCCCAAGGGTGATGAATTGGATTTAAGCAAGGCAGAGCTGTGTGAAGTTATCTGATGAACTTTCTCCTCCAGTCACTGGGGTCCAGCAACAAGATAAAAATCAAATCCCACTACTAGGAAGTATTTAAAGTAAGTTTTTTACACAGTCTATACATCCAAAATAAGGGACTGGGTAGGGAAGGCTCATATGAGGGGAATCAGGAAGGACTCCATGTAGAAAAAAGCATGAGATCTGAGCTTGGAAGGAAGCTTGGGATTCTTTAAGGTGAAGATGAGGAAGGAAATGTGTTTTAGGTGACAGGAAAGCTAATGTGAAGGCATGGAGATAGGAGAATATCTTTTGGGGAGAAAAGTAAAAGGGTCAGTTTGGATTACCATCTGCAAGTGGGAATATGATACATAAAATTATGTGATATAACATAATATGACATATTACAGAATAGGATATAAATGCATATCTCCTTTTAAGCTGGCATTGACTCATTAAGGACTAATTATTCTCTGTAGGAGCTTACATCTCTGCATAATTTCTACAAGAATAGCATGAGGCTGGTTTGACCTGTTTTTAATGAAGCCATACCGGTCCTTGACCATTCTGCTTTTCCTAGCTGCTTATCTCTTTAATAATATATAGTAGAATTTGGCCAGGAATCCAACATGAGCTCACTCATCTGCCATCTTTAATCATGATTCTCTTCCCTTTTTCGAACAAAGAGACAGCTTTTGTCCTTTACCAGTCCTGAAGTACTGCTCCTGTTTTCCACACTCTTTCCAATATCACTGCCTGTAGTTCAGCAATCACACTTGTCAGTTCTTAAGTATCCTTGGACGAGGGTCATCAAAACTTGGTGACCTGAACTTATCAACAGTGTCTAGGTATTTTCTTACTGTCTCTTCACTTATCTTGGCAATCAGCTCCCTATTAGCCATATTTGTTGAATTTTTTTCCCAGTGCAAAAGCATACTTCTTCATTAAAAAAAAAAAACTGAAGCGAAATTATTCCACCTGCTCTTTGTTATCTGATATCATCACATCATTCACTCCAACCAATGATTATTTCCTCTTTTTGATATTCTTTTTTTTCCCAACAAAGCAAAATTAGAAAAGGTTGAGGAGAGCTCGTTTATACTCAGCTTTCTTTGGCAGCCTCAGCTTATTCTGAGTTTCAACATTTCTTACTGGACCATGCTCCACTTATATGTTCTTCCTGTTACCTTCCTCAGTTTCCATCTTCTGTACATTTCTTTTTAAAAATCCAACTTAGCTGCAGGGCATGTACTTGATTTCTTTATAGTTCTTTATTATCATATTTATGTGGGTATAAGAGGCATTTAGATGGGATAGTGGATAGGACAATGGGCTTGGAGTTGGGAAAACTTGCATTTGAATCATACTTTCTGATACTATGTGATTCTGAGCAAGTCATCTGCATTCTTTGCCTCTCAGTTTCCTCCTTCGTAAAATGACGGGTCTGTACTTAATGACCTATAAGGTCCAATTGGCTCTAATATGATCTCACTTATTATCCCCCTTTTATAGATTATAAGCTCCTTAAAAGCAGGAATTTTGTTTTTCTCTTCCCAGATTTTAGCATTATGTCTCATCCCTAATACATGCTTAATAATGATTGAATTATTAAATTCAATCTCATCCACTCCCCATATCTGTGAAAGAAGAAACTGAGATCCAGAGAGTAAAAGTCATTTTCCCAAGGCCATAATGCAACTTTGAAGCACAGTTGGGACTTTCTAAGGTCTGTTTAGAGGCAGAAGGGAACAATGCATACAATCCTTGATTGGTGGTTGAGACCTGGATTCAAATTCCAACTTTTTTACATACTCACTGTTTTTTTTTTAAAAAGATGCTCTAAACATAGAAACATTTATAAGAAGGTAAAGAACCCACCTGCTCTATTGTACTGAAATCTGTTTCTTATTTTTAGAAATAATATTAATAGTAGCTAACATTTATGTAGACCTTACTATATATTATATAGTGCCAGGCACTGGGCTAAGTACTTTACAATGATAATCACATTTGATCTTCCCAAACAATCTTTCAAGGTAGGTATTATTATTATTATCCCTAAAGGAAACTGAGGGAAACTACTTTGGCCAAGTCATGATGCCTTTCTGGACCTCGGTTTCCTATTTTGTAAAATGAAGAAACTCCCATTCAGTGTTCAATTTTATGATGATCTTGAGATTATGGAATCATAGATTTAAAACTGAAAAGGTTTTGGAGGTCATCTTATTTTAAAGAGGAAGAAACTGAGGCCCAGAAAGATGCCATGATGTGGCCAAGGTCACAAAGCCAATAGATGGCAGGGCTAGATTTTAAATTCAGGTTCTCTAGTTGATTGATGGAGAAGCACTCAACTGAGCTCTCCCGACATTCCCCTCCAAAACAACTTTAAACTAATTCCTCAAAATGAATTCTGGAGTGACAGAGAAAACAAAAGGTCAGAGTGAGATATTCTTCTAGCCCAAGAGTACAGAGATTGGAAAGAGAAATTTGTGTTATGGTAGAGGACGATCATCCAGAGTAGACATAAATGAAACACCAATGTGGAGGCTAGGTGGTGGTGACAGAAATAGCAGCAAGTACACAGTAAGGGGGGTGGCAACTGTTCAGAAAAAGATGACAGGGAATTCCTGTGGTCTCACTAGAAATAGGACCAGATGTTTGGTGACTTTGTTGCCTATTACCACTTTTGGGTCACAGTTTAAGGGCAGAGAAGAGCACTTTCAGTCAAGAAGGAGCAGAAGTTCTGAGGGACAGTATCATTTCCAGCCCCAAGGAATCAGGGAACCTGAGGAAAAGTATCCTAAAAGAGGTCCCAAGAGAGAAAGGACCCTGAGGAGGAATACTGATTGCATTCCCAAGGGATCAGGGTCCTTTCCTGGGTTAGGAGCACAGCTCAGATCAAGTGAATAATGGCAACACTTTTCTCCAGATAATACCATCTTGGAAGCACCAAAAACTTTCAGCCCCTAAGAAGTAGCTCTGAAAATAGCAGTGCAAAAAAAAAAGCCTGAAGCTTGAGACAGAACTACCCCCTGCCCTCATCAGCTGGTAAAGAACTTAACATTAATCTAAAATTCCAAATCAAGAAATAGGGTGTAAAAATAAGCAAACAACAACAACAAAAAGAATCTGACCATAAAAATATACTGTAGTGATAGGGAAAATCAAGACACAAACTCAGAAAACAATGAAGTCAAAATAGTTATGTATGAAGCCTCAAAAAAAGATGAATGGACAGAAGCCCAACCTGGAAGAACTAAATGATTTTTTAAATCAAATAGGAGTAGTAGAGAAAAACTGAGGTAAGAATAAAAGCAAAGAAGGAAATTATGAAAAGATAGTTCACAGCTTGATAAAAGAGGTACAAAATATAATGAAGAAAACAACACCTTTAAAAGCAAAACTGCCTAATGGAAAAAAAATGTGAACAAACAAGAGATAAAGGGGATTACAGGAAGTAAAAGGCATTTTAATTACATGATATTAAAAAGCTTTTGCACAAACAGAACAAATACAGCCAAAATTAAAAGGAAAATAGGAAACTGGGGGAAAACACCTTTTTTTTCTTTGCAAGTGGCTTTGATAAAGGTATCAGTTCCCAAATATATAGGAAACTGAGCCAAATTTATAAAAATCAGAGTAATTTCCTTGTTGATAAATGGTCACAGGATATGAAATATGGTGTTTAGATGAAGAAATCAAAGGTATCAATAGTCGCCAGAAAAATATTTTCAATCACTACTGATTAGAGATATGCAAATTAAAACAAATCTAAGATACTATCTCACATCTATAAGATTGGCTAACATGATACAAAGGAAAATGACAAATGCTGGAGGAGATGTGGAAAAATTAGGACACTAATACATTCTTGGTACAGTTGTGAACTAGGCCCAACCATTCTGCAGAACAATTTGGAATGATGCCTAAAGGGCTATAAAACCAAGTATACCTTTGACCCAGTAATACCACTATTAGGTCTCTATCCCAAAGAGATCAAAAAAGGGGGAAAATACCTATTTGTACAAAAGTATTTATAGCAATTCTTTTTGTGGTGGCAAAGAATTGGAAACTGAGGGAATGCCCATAAATTGGGAAATAGCCAAACAAACTGTGGTATATGATTATGTTGGAATTCTATTGTCCTATAAGAAATGACAAGTAGGATGGCTTCAGAAAAACCTAGTATGACATATGAATTCATGCAAAGTGAAGCAAGCAAAACCAGGAGTAACAGCAATATTATGCTGAGAAAGACTACTTTGATCACGAAAATGATTCAAGCCAATTCCAAAGGACCCATGATGAATAATTTATCCACCTCCAGCAAGAGAACTAATGAACTTTGAATGTTGATCAAAACAGCCTTTTTAAACTTTATTTTTATTGTTTTATTCTGTTTGTATTTTTTCTTAATATGAAAACATGTTTTTCATACCCTCATATGTATAATCAAAACCAACTGCTTGCCTTCTCAAGGAAGGGCAACAAGTGAGAGAGAGGATGAGAATTTGGAACTCAGAATTTAAGGACTGTTAAATTTTTTAAAAATGTAATCGGGAAATATTTAATGAAATAAAAATAATTTGAAAATGACCCACTCTCCCCAAAGTAAAAAACCTCAGGCCCTCTGACTCCAGAAAACAAATCCATGACTTGCTCAAGCTAGTGTCAGATCTTAGACTTACATCCAGACCTCCTGGCTGTCAAATGACCATTCATTATGGGACTGTGTGATGATCAATGCCAAGCTTTCTTTAACTAATGTGTGATGATCAGTGTCCTACCTTCTTTGGCTAATTTCTATTGCAAACTCTTCCCCTGGCTTTTTTTCTCCATCAACTTGGGACAGCCCGGACTCATTCTTTTATACTTTAGCTTTTCTCTCAGCTCTCTATATTTCTTTCAGCATTTCCCTGACACCTCAGGTATTAATAACGTTTTCGATTTTAGACATGTCAGCAACTTTTCCCAAGCAACGTGAAGGAGGGAGAATGTTAATGCCTCCATCTGTGAATTATGGTAATCTACTAGACTGAATTGACATCTTTTAAAATTGTGAATTTTAATTGGCTGTCTATTCCATCTCCAAATTCAGGATATGACTGTGTTTCATCAGTGGGATAGTGGAAGAGAATCTCCTTCCTTCTCTAGCATATCATAGGGGAGAGAGCAAGGAGAAAGCACAGATGGATTCCAGTAGTGCTTCTGCTATTAACTGGCTCTGCCACTTCAAACAAATCACTCCCCTTCCCTGGGTTTCCAATTTAATCTCTGTCAAATGAGGGGGTTGGGTTAGACCAGATGTTCTTCATCTTATTTGTGTCATGGGCCACTTTGACAGGCAATCTGATGAAACTCATTCCTTCTCAGAAGCAGGTTCTTAAATGCATAAAAGAAAATACATTGAATTGCAAAGGAAATCAATGATATTGGGAAACCACTTCTCAAAAGCTTTTCTAAAAAATAAGTTTATGAACCTCAGGTTAAGATCTTCTGAACTAGATGAACTCAAAGGTTTCTTCCAATATTAACACTGGAGGGATCTACTGGAGAATCTCCCTGGGATTTAACCTTAGTTTCTTTATCTTCTCATTTTTCATAAGCATCAATGGTGATACTACCTTCTCATCTGCTCCCATTAGCTTTTCTTCTTTCTCAGATTTAGGCATGTGCATATGTATGCATACACATATACTCACACATATAGCATGCACACACAAAACCATGTACACATGACACACACAACACACACGAGACACATGTACATGCATGAAATATGACTTGCACAATATATACATGTGACACGCGGGCATATACATAATATACAAACAGATAAGCATTTGTTGCCACTCATTCATTTAGGCGTGTCTGACTTTTTCTCTAGGGATCATATCATTCATGAGGTTTTTGGTTTGTCCTTCCTTAACAGAGGTTAAATGACTTGCCCAGGATCACACAGTATCTGGAGCCATATTTAAACTTAGTTTTTCCTGACTCTAAGCCCTGTATTCTGTGCCCTAAGCTACCTAGCTGCCTCCTATACATAAACATCCACATATACAGATATAGCATACATATTTATGTACATGTATACATACACACAAATGAATAACATATAAGCAACTGCTTGCTTTCTCAAGGAAGGGCAACAAGTGAGAGAGAGGATGAGAATTTGGAACTCAGAATTAAAAAAAAGATAGTTAAATTTAAAAAAAAATGTAATGGAAATATTTAATGAAATAAATAAAAATAATTTGAAAAATAAAACACTTCCCAAAGCAAAAATTTCAGGCCCTCTGACTCCAGAAACTGAATCTATAATTTGCTTAAGCTAGTGTCATATCTCAGACTTACATCCAGACCTCCTATCCTTGCTTTGCAAACTTGGGCAAATTATCAAAACAAATGTTTCAACATCTGTCTATCAGTTAGTCAAGAAGCATTAAGCCCTTGATATTTGCCATACTTGCTAAGTTCCCGTCATACAAAAAAGGCAAAAGTCTTTGCCTTCAAGAAGTTTCCATTTTAATGGGAGAGAGACCATAAAAAAACAAGGAATGTGACCTGTCCAGGTGATAGAAGATAATCTCATGGGGGAGATGCATGTGGGGGAACATACTAGGAAAAGACTCCTTGAGAAATTGGGATTTGAACAGAATATTGCAGGAATAAATTAGAATAAGAGGGCCAGGTAAGTAGGAACAATGTTCTAGAAATGGGGGGCAGTCTGTACAAAGGCATGGAGATAGGAGATGAGAGCTGTATATGAAGAATCATAAGTAGGCTAGTTTAGCTGGCTCACAAAGTGAGGGCAGAGGAGAAGAATGAAAAGGAAGCTGGTTGGATAGGAAGGGGTCAGATTGTCAAGAACTTTAAATACCATATCACGGACTTGATATTTGCTCTTGGCTGTAATCAAGAGCTCTTCTTACTGAATCATGGTGGAATTCAGCTTTCAGAAAATCACTTTGGTAGTTGAACAGAGGACTGAGCAGAGATTGTTAGTAGAAAGACCAATTAGAAACAAGAGTTATGAGGGCTTGGACTCATGCGAGGAAAGAAATGTTAACACATATGAGAAATGTGAAGGTAAAAGAGATGAGATGAAACAACAGATTGGATTTGTGGGGTGAGAGAGAATGAAAAGACTCGGAGCCCCTTGAAGACAAGGATTATCTCTTCACACAGGGAACACCAGTATGGAAGACACTGTGCCTCCTGATACCCTTTTACCATGAGACTGAGAAAGCTCTGAGGTCAGAGACTATCCTCCTCATTAAATAGAATTCTGAGGCAGGGACTGTCCCTCAAATCATACTCACACCTTGAGCCTCAAATTATCTGTTTCCCCAACCTGGGGGGTCCTTGAAGGCAAAGATCAAATATTTCCCTATCAATGAAAAATATTTATTAGTATGTGCCGGGGCTGGCACATAAATGAATCCAATTCATGCTTTCAGACAGCTAACATTGTATTTTTAGGAATGGGGAATCTTTTTTCTATCAAGGACCATTTGGATATGTATAATATCATTTGTGAGCCATGCAAAATTATCAACTTATAGAGCTCAATCAGTGGGAGATGTCGTACTTAGCTTTTAGCTCATTATTGCCTGCAGTTCCCTTAGCAAATGATTTTGTGAGCCTTATATGGCCCATTGCAGGACATTCCCCATCACTGTTTTATTGGATTGAAAGAAACCAAGAATGAGAGGTTCATGGGAATCTCATTCCATGACACTCACTGAAAGCAGGCCTCAGTATTCCCCTATCAGATCTTTATACTTCTAAGGACTGAGGCTGTTACTTTAATCTGATTGGAGCTATAAACTACAGAGACAATGCTTTTCCTCATCAGATGGGGAGCTCCCTGAAGGTAATTATCTTTTCCCTTCTCTTATGGAAACTCCATCAGATCAAGTCTTCCCCTTCAAATAGGAATTTCCTCAGGGTGAGGGGAATTAGTTAGGGATTTATCTTGATCATATGGGAATAATCAGAGCAAGAAAATTGGAGAAACTTCATTTCCTTCTCGGTCTCCAGCTACATTTTAGAACTGGAGGCCAATCTGAGTCCCTCAAGATCCTCTTCCTTGACTGCTGGGTCAGGTTTATTGCAAAAATGTTAACAAGCTGAAATTAACTGAGTCTTTTCTCAGATTGTTGATTTTAAAGTAAGGGTAGTTAAAATCACTTATATAATGCTCAGGAGAGGGAGCAAAGGAGAGAGGAAGAGGCAAGCAAGGCAAGGAAAACCAGTTTTAAAAATCCCTTTAAAGCAGAAAAGGAATGGAAACAAATTAGATACCCATGGATTAGAAAATGATCTAGCAAATTATAGTAGATGACTGTAATGAAATGTTACTATAGTATAAGAAATGAATAAATCACTTTAATCTCCAGGTGCCTCAGTTTTATCTATGAAATGAGGAGATGAGATTATCAGGTCTTTGTGGTTCCTTCCATCCTAAATCTATATGATTGTTTTTTAAAATAAAAATATATGAGAAGGCATATTAACTGACGCAGAAAGAGATAAGCAGGACCAAGAAAACAATATATACAATGGCTACAACAATGTGATTGAAAAACAACAACCAATAATTGAAATTGAAGTTTTTGTCTAATTATAAAGATTTAGGTCATCCTCAAAAAAGAAATATGGAAAGGAATCTCTTCCATGCCTTTTGCAGAGATGGGAAGGGGCATGGATTTCAAACACAACACATGATATCAGACTTTATTAATGTGATGGTTAATTTTGCTCAGCTGCTTTTCCTTCTCTTTTTTTTCTGTGTTATAAGGAATGACTTGCTGGGAATGAGATGGAGGACATATTGGGAAATATGTATAATGGATTAATAAATGATATTAATAAGAAATCATTTTTTGAAAAAAAAAACAGTTCCTCTAAATACTTACCCACCGACATCCACATGTTAGATGAACAAAACCCACCAGCAGCACTTTATACTGTTTAAAGATTCAGAGCTAGTTGAATATATTCCATTCCAATATAATGTTAGATCCTTGAAGGATTACCTCATTTTTATATTTGAATATCTAATAGCTAGTATAATGTCTGGACCATAGCAGGCACTTAATTGATGATTTTAGATAGATTGATTTTCAGGATTTTGGGGACATAAATTTCATCAGAAAATTCCATAGGAAGGAAGGGAGCAAGTGAGCATTTATTATGCACCTACTATAAGCCAGGCATTTTACTAATATACCATTTGATCCTCATAATAAAATGGAAAATAGGTGCTATAATTATCTCAATTTTTCAGATGAAGAAACTGAGGCAGGCAGAATTTAAGTGACTTGCCCTGGATCCAAGAACATGGAGGCATAGAAGCATCTTTTAGCCAGAGAAAAGCCCAATAAGGCAGAAAAGAACTTTAAGATTTTATCATGTGAGGACAAGGGGAAGGAAGTAGGAATGTTTTTTTCTTTACATGTAACCTAAACTTGCCTCTTTACAACTCCCACCCATTGTTCCTGTCCTGTTTTCTGGTGCTAACCAGAGACTCTTTCTTTTCTTTGGTTGTTCTTTTCTTTCTTTCTTTCTCTTGCTTTCCTCCTTTTCTTCCTTCCTTTCTTTTTTAATTAGGCAAACAGGGTTAAGTGATTTGCCTAAGATCCCATAGGATTCCATAGCTGGTGAGTTTCTAAAGCCAGATTTGGCCAGTGCTCTATCCATTGCATCACTTAGTTGCCTCAGAGCCTCTCTTTCATGGGGACTGATCTTCAAACATTTGAAGACAGATCTTATCATTCACATTCAAGTATTTTCTTCTTCATGATCAACATCTCTTGAATGAAATTATCTAATTTCCCTGAGGCTCAACTACAAGATGAGGTAGTTCAGTAGACAGGAAGCACAGGGAAGATAGTGCTAGATTTGAGTTCAAATCCTGCTTTAGACATATCCTGACTATGCGTGATTGTGCAAGTCATTTTACCTCTCTGGGACTCAGTTTGGGGGCATAACACTTTCAGGCAGCTAGATGGTACAGTGGATACAATGTCAAGCTTGGAGTCAGGAAGACTCATCTTCCTGAATTAAAATCTATCATCAGACATTTACTAGCTGTGTGATGCTGAGCAAGTCACTTAACCTTTTTTGCCTCAGTCTCCTCATCTGTAAAATGAGCTGGAGAAGGAAACAGCAAACCACTCTGGTGTCTTTGCTAAGAAAACCCCAAATGGGATCACAGAGTCAGCCATGACTTAAATGACTACACAGCAACAACAACAAAATGAAGGATTAGGTGGTTTCTGAGCTCCCTTCCAACTGCAGCACCTCTGTTGAAGCTCTATTATTCCTATTTTACAAATGTGTAAATTGAGGCTCACAAAGGTGAAATTACTTTCTGGGGAGGGGGGATAATAAGTGGAAAAGCTGAGACCTGAACTCCATTCTGATGGCTCCAAATCTCTGCTGCTAACTTTTGTGTCCTCAGGCAAGTGATTTCATCTCAGGTGCCTTAACTTTAAAATGAGGAGGTTCATAAAATATAGAGCTGGAGGGAACCTCCGGCCCAGCTACCTCCTTATACAAAGATGTAAACAGAGGCTCATTTCTCTGGTTCTCTTCCTACTACATATAAACCCAGTGATATAATATGCAAAGATGAGGTAGGGAAATCACAGAAAGTTGGATATAGCCACAGAAAACTTTGAGGTGGAAAGGATATCTGAGATCAAGGAATCTTTTACAAAGGAGAAAGTTGGGGATCAGGGAGGAGAAGTGATTTATCTAAAATCAACAAAATCATGGGATCCTGGATTTAGGACTGGAAGAGATTTCAGAGGCTGGTTAGTACACTGCACCACATTACAGATGAGAAATTGAGAAGTTATATGGCTTGCTTATAGTCATACAGGTGTTAGGTAGCCTTACATCTACAAGTACATCTACAATATTAATTATCACAAAGACCCCTCCACTCTGTAACACCTACCAAAGGCAACAGAAACACGTCCTGTCCTTGTTCACAGTCTTAAAAGAAGATGAGTGAGAGTATTCTGAACTGTTTTTCTTTTCTTCTCCTCCCCCTTCATTCATTCATTCCTCTTTCCCTTTCTTTACCCTTCTCCCTCTCTCCCCCTCCTTCTCACTCCCTCTCCCTCTTTTTCTCCCCCCCTCCCTCTTTTTCTCCCCCTCTCCCTCCTTCTCTGTCTATCTGTCTGTCTCTTTATTTCAGCACTATCTTCCTTAAGCCCCTGAGCAGATTCCAATTTAGTCTCAAAAAATTCTGTTTTGGCCCTAGGCAAATGTTCCTTTTTCAGGACTGAGACAGGTAACAATCCAATCTTTCTCATATTGTTTCCTGAGAGCCCCACTACAAAGTCTCTGGAGTGTGAGGTGGGGGTTAGGGGGGATGCTGTTGGTGTTAGGGGTCTGGAGCTAATATTCCCATTCCCACAACAAAGCCAGGTAGGGTGTCCCTGGTCTGCCTTGGTTTAGACAGACGGGTCTGAAAAGTCACACTCTGAATTTGGATTAGACCTCTCCAGTATAGAGCATCATGCCCTTGTGGAGCAGACACAGTGAGAAGAGGGCTGAGATGAGAACATTGTGTACAAGGTGATTCAGACAAAGGGTTTTTACAGTGAACTCTCCTTTCCTTGAGAGCTTGAGCAGAGAAACATATCTGAGCTTGGAACAGGAGAATCAGATTGCACTTGTGCCCATAGTGACTTGACCTTGGATTTCTGCTTGATTATTTCCCATAATGCCACTTTGAAGCAACTAAGGAGAGGAAATCATTAAATTCTAGAGTATGGGATTTAGAAAGGACCTCTGAGGGCTTCAGTCCAGTTCCTTCATTGCACAGCACGGGGCGGGAGCAGTCTTCTCAGAATAAGTCATCACATGATGTCAGTGATAGTCTCCTGGCCCTAAAATATTGTTTTATATTCTGTTCTTTAAATTTTAGGAGAAACATTTAGGAAAATCATAAGGATTGATGAAAGAATTTTGAACTTGGAGGCAGAAGACATGGTTTGAATTCAATCTTTTCCATTTACTCGATGAATAAAATGCTGGGCCTGGACTCAGGAATATTTGAGTTCACATCCAGCCTCAGACACTTAGCTGTGTGACCTAGAGTGAGAGTCATTTAATGTCTGTTTGCCTCTATTTCCCCAGCTGTAAAATAGGGTTAGTAATAATATCTACCTTGCAGGATTCTTGTGAGGATGAAATGAAATAATACTTGTAAAGCACTTAGCACAGTGTCTGACACATAGTATTTTTATTCCTTCCTGCCTTCTTCCTACTATCTATGTGACCTTGGGAAGTCATTTGAACTCTTTGGGCCTCAGTTTCTCTCTGTGTGAAATGAAGGTCTTGAACTAAATGACTTCTTTGTTCTTTGTGGCTCTGACATTCTAGAATTCTGTGAAATGACCAACGCCAGGGATCTGACGATATCTGTTTAGCATCTTCATCTTTTCTCAATCACCCTCTAGGGAAGAAGTGAACTAAACCAAAGCCGACCTTTGGGTCTAATAGCTTGTGATCTGAATGCTCAATTCCCCAGTCTAGCTGCCATTTAAACTTGCTTTTCCTTGTGCTAATGCAAAGAGGTCAAAAGCAAGTCTCTTTTCTGTTTTACTAAAGATTCGGTTACTCTTCTTGGTCTTCTCCCAATTACCATGCTCTCCACTCTTAAAATGCCCTCACCTATGAGCTGCATTTGATGGATATACTGGCTAGCCTCCAAATTCTGGGTTAGGTCAAGGTAAACTGGCTAGTGGAGGGGGGAGGGAGGGCTGAATAAAGGAGGATCTTCAGAAAAGTGAATTGCAATGTTGTTGCAATCAATAAAGCCCTATCCTTGTTTCCCTTGTAACAACATTCCTCTCTTCTCTCTAATAAGTGTTAATCCTTGTCATATTTATGGAGATGTGACAGAGCTGTGACAGAGAAGAGAGGCAAAGGACAGATTTTCTTACACCTCTCCCCTGCCCAAAAGGGTTTCACGGAGCCCCACTTTTTATAAAAAAAACCCCTGGAAACTGCTTGTTCTGCCATTCAGGGGCTCCCTTTATTTGGAGGTCTGAGGTTGAACTTAGCTTTTCTCTCTTTTCCCCATTACTACCCTTCAGTAATTCTATACTCCAGGCCAACTGTGATTCTTTAAACTCCTCTGTTTATTTCCTGAGCTCACTCCCAGCTCTCTCCAGCCTCCATGCAAATTCATCCCCTCCCTTCCCCCCCCCCAAGTCTAGAGTATACATCTCCATGGATAATTGTCTTATGAAATCCTCCTGGTGCCATCTCCTCCATGAAGCCTTCTTTGCTTCCCTCCTCCCAAAGATATGAATTCTTCCTCTGAATTTCTGCGTTACTGGACCTTTCTTATGTATGTAATAATATGCTAGTTTGTATTATCCGTGTTTGTGTCTTTTAGTGAGATCTTCAAAGACAGGAACTATGTTTTATATCATCTGTGTCTCCCCAGAACCTAGTACAATGCCTTGTAAACAGTTGTTTGCTATTATTTACTTGTTTAGTCACATCTGACTCTTCATAATCCCATTTGGGATTTTCTTGGCAGAAATACTGTAGTGATTTGCTATTTCCTTTTCCAGTTCATTTTCCAGATGAGGATACTGAGGCAAACTGGATGAAGTGACTTGCCTGGGGTCACACAGTTAGTAAGTGTCTGAGACTGGATTTGAATTCAAGAAGATGAGTCTTCCTGACTCCAGGCATGGTGCTCTATCCACATTAGGCATTCAATAAATGCTGAATTGAAATGAGCTGAAACAGAAAGACATCTTTATGTTTGTCCGCTATAGTTTCTTCTTTATGATGAGACTCATTTACTCCATCAAGGGATTTCTTTTCTAATAAGCAGGAATGATTAAGCTGCAGGGCACATTTATGCCTGGAGCAAATCTATAGCAAACTACTCTTTCCCTCCTTCTCTCCCTCCCTCCCTCCCCCTCTCTGTCTCTGTCTTTCTCTGATCTCCATCTTTCTATCTGTCTCTCTCTGCCTGCCTGCCTGTCTCTGTCTCTGTCTCTGTCTCTCTATATGTATGTATGTAGATATAGATATATACACACACATACATATATAATAAACACATACATTCATATAGATACATGTAGAACAAGTGAGTGATTTTGGATGGTTACAAGTAACTAGGATGAATGAGAAAAAGAGCTCCATAGAGTAGCTGATACTTGAGTTGAGCTTTGAAAGGAATCTAGAGATATTAAGAGGTAGAAGAGAGAAGGGGATGCATTTGAGGCATGGATGTGTATATATGCACACGTGTGAACCTAGGCAAAAGCACAGAAATGGGTGACAAAGTGCTGTATACAAGGACTAGCAAAGAAAACATTCTGGATGGAGTATAATATTTGTGAAGAAGAGGGATGTGCAATAAGCCTGGAGAAGTATATTGGAGCTAGATTGTGGAGGATTTTAAATGCCAGGCAAAGGAATCTGTGTTATATCCTAGAGGCAACAGGAACTTTTTTTTGAGTAGGGAAATGAAGAAGATGTTCAAGTCTATGCTTTAGAAATGTCAGTTTGGCAGCCACATGGGCGATAGGTTGAAGAGGGGAGAGATGAAGCAGGTTCAATGAGGGGACCATTGCAGTAATCTAGGAGAGGATGAGGAGCTAATAAACTATAAGCTAAACAACTATTGTTCTGGTTCTGTAGATAGAGAAAAGTTAAGCACATTGGTCCTTTGATGCATGATCACAGGCAAATCACTAAACCTTTGTTTAATGCCTCAGTTTCCTCAGGGCATCTACTGGAGAGTAAATTTAAAAAAATCCTTTGTTAATTTTGAAACTATACATAAATATTGCTTATTATTAATAAGGGAGCAGTGTAGGCTTAGTGAGTCAAGAGCTGACCTTATAGTCAAGAAAACCTGGCTTGCAGCCAAGCCTTTGACATATACTCATTGGGCAAACATTGTGCAAATCACAGAATCTTTCAGGTACTCAGGCAGCTGGCTAACATTACAAATTACAGAGAAGCTATTGTTCTGCATTGGTGGAGAGAGACTTTTCATGCTGAGTGTTCCTAACACTAAAACAATTAAAGGTTGGGACCCCAAAAAAAACTAGATGACATCTTTTAGCATGAAAAGAGAGACAGCACCTAGTACAATTCAGCCTTGAACTGTTTCCCTCAGTTGCCTTAAATTTCCAGCTGCTCAATGAGATCTGCATTTGTAGATTGAGAGCTTGCTAATTATTTTGTTTAAGGTAATTGCATTAATAGTTTCAAATGCTCATTAAGTCAGAGAAATGTGTGACAGCTATCTGCTAATCACTGAAAGCCTTACTGATTTTGAGAGCTGACACACATTGTTCATATCACACTTACTTCAGATTGTCATTCTGTTTTTCTTGAACAGAATGCCTAACTGATTAAATTTCAATTAAGGGTCTTTGGGAGCTTTCTCTTAAGATATTATCATTGACTTAAGTGTTCCAAAGTGAGGATGACTGTGAGAAAGGGAGCTATTTCTTGCTATGGTGACAATAGGCTTCCACCCACCTGCCCAGCCCAGGTGCCTACAGCAGAGATAAGTCTGTCCCAACTGCTTGCTATTCAGAGAGTTCTAGAATATAGGCTTATAGAATCTTACAGCTGAAAGTGGGCAGGAGAGATTGTTTGACACAGCCCTCTGACAATCATAGAATCACTAACTTTGAGAGTTGGAGAAATATTGGTAGCTGTCTAGTTCAACCCATACCCAAAAGGAATCTTCACTATACCATATGTAACAAGCAACTAACCAGACACTCCTTAAAGACCTCCAGAAAAGGGGGAAAATATTCCCCCCCTCCCAGAGTAGTCAATTTTACTTTGGATGGGCTCCTTGGCAACTCTTTTTTTGGAGACAATAGGGGTTAAGTGTCTTGCCTAGGGTCACACAGTTAGTAAGAGTCTGAGGTCAGATTTGAACTCAGTTTCTATCTGCTCCGCCCCCCAGACTCTTAACCCTGCTCATTGTTCTGCTCTTTGGGGCTAAACTGAACTTTAACCCTTCCTCTGCAATGAAAACTATTCAAATATTGGAAAAGAGCTATCATATATCGTCCCCAATCTTTCTCATCCCTCTCCTTGAGACTTCTCTGTTCCATGCTAAACACAACCAGTTCCTTTAACTAATCTTCATGACATATATGTAAAAAGCCCTGCTTTCCCTCCTCTGCAATCAATATCTTTCTTAAAATGATCACCCAGAACTAAATAGAATAATACTCCAGAGGAGATCCCATGAGGACAGGGTATAGAGATACTCTCATCTCTCTGTTCCTGGAAGTTAGGTCACTTTTAATACAGCCCAAGCTTGCCTTATATTTTATAGATAGCACTCCACACTGCTGATTCACATTGACTTACAGGCCATCAAAAATCTAAGATATTTTTCAGAACAAATGCTGTCTCAGAATGCCTTTCTGTCTTGTGAAGAATTTTTTTGGTACTCAAATATAAGATTTTAGTTTATCCCTTTGAAATATCCTCCTGATTCAGCTCAGTAGGTCAGACTCAAATAGAAATGGAATTTCTACTGGCCAAATAGTGACTAAGAAAACCCCAAGCTAACATTAGTATTAGTTTTTAAATTTATTTTGTTAATTCTTTTCAATTTCACCTTAATCTGGATGGGTCAGAACTTGGGAATTTTGTGGTTGGGGACTGATGAGGCTGACAACTCAGAGTGCTGTCAAGTTCCTATTTTGATCACAATTTTTTCATCCATCCACTGTCTAAATTATCCCTTCTTGTTTTGGTGTCTTTTGGAAATTTGATTATAAGGCCATCTATAGCTTTATTCAAATCATTCATAAAAAGGTTAAAGACCATAGAAACCAAAGTGGATTCTTTGGGGTACACCAGTGGAGAAATCCTGCCATTTAGATGTTGAGCTTTAATATTATTTTTGGGGTTCAGTCATCTAACCAGTTGTGAATCCTTCCAATTTCATTTTACCTAATCCCTATCTCTCCATCTTATCCAAGGGAATAGTATGAGATACTTTACTAAAAATATAATAGAGACAAACTATACCCATACTAATCCCTTCCCCTATGACAGATAAGTTCCTTAAGAGTAGAGATTATATCTTGTTCATCTTTATACTTCTAAAACCAGCAATAATAATTCTTCCATCTCTAGAATTCTTTAATATGCACAAAGTCCCTTCCTTACAAGAACTCTATGAGACAGATAACATATGCGTTATCATTTCCATTTACCAAATAAGGAAATTGAGTTTCATCAAGGTGAAGTAACTTGCTCCAATAAATATCAGAGACAAAATTTAAAAAAAGCTAAACTTCCCAACTCTGCATTCATGCTGACTCTTGCACTAAATACAATAGGAAATTAATACATGGCTGTTGAAGGGCTATGAATAGAGCGCCAACAAAGTTATTGGATGTTGGAATGTATTACTGACATTCTGGTGATCAAGAATAGACAATTCTCTATGAAGCAGAGTCTTATATACAGTAGTAAGGAATAAGATTGGAAAGATGACTTTTACTTAAGTTGTGAAGAAGCTTAAAAGTGATAAAATTTGGACTTCTGTGATGAACTAATTTGTTTTGAGAAGCACTATTCAGCACTCTCTTCAAAAAGGTCCTGAGTTCTATGTAGGAGATCTTTGCAGTGATAACTAAAATTTTGATCATTAGAAATTCATTTTTGAAGTCATAAATAAATAAATGTAAAAACATTTATTAAATATTAACCATGTGCCAAGAAGTATGCTAAGTGCTGGAGACATCAATACAAAAATGAGACAGTTCCTGCTTTCATGGAACTTACATTTAATAAAGGGAGGAGAGTTATTAGTGAAGAGAGCTTTGGTCTGTGGAATCACTGAAATGGTGAGCAGAACTGTAGGACAAAATACCAAATGTAATTGCAGCATATCTATGATTCCCATTGCTACAGCAAGGGATGAAAAATAGAGTTGAACAGCGAGGTGATTCAGGCTAGTTCCCATGTTCTGATGGAGAGAGCCATCTGCACTCAGAGAGGATTGTAGGAACTGAATGTGGATCACAACATTGTATTTTTACTTTTTTTGTTGGTTGCTTGTATTTTTTCTTTCTCATTTTTTTGCTTTTTTTTGATCTGATTTTTCTTATGCAGCATGATAACTGGAAATATATTTGCACATGTTTAACATATATTGGATTACTTGCCATCTAGGGCAGGAGATGGGGGAAAGGGAGAGAGAAAAAAAATTGGAACACAAGGTTTTGCAAAGGTGAATGTTGAAAACTATCTATGCACATATTTTGAAAATCAAAAAGTTAAAAAAAGAAAAACAGAATTGAAGAATGCTCAGCAAAACAACTTAATTTTTGCCTGTAACAGCTATGATCACACCCTCAAGGCTAGAAAAAACAAAGCAGCGATTTTGGTTCCTGATTGTTCTTGTTTTTGACCCTAGTCATAGACGGTTTCTTTAACCCTGAAAGCTTACTTTTATTATTTTTTGATTGGGATAGAAGGAAAATATGCAGTAAGAGGATAATCTGTAACTAGCAATTTTATGTCTGAAGCAGGCTTTACAACATGTACCAAGAGCAAATAGTAGGAAAAGTGCCTTCAAAGACAAATTCAGCCGAGTGAGGAAGACAGACAGAGATTATGCCATGGGTGAACATGGATCCTAGAACTACTGAGAGTCCTGGAGAATTATTGGAAGAGGGATAAGGTATGTTTCCATTATGCTAGAAAGGATATAGTCACTAGAAAGAAGCAGCATTCTGTTCCATAGATTTCTATTTATTCTAACTAGTTATTCTTGCTAATTATGTGTTAAGCCCAACTGTTCCTATACTGCTGAAGGAGTTTAAGGGTTTGTGAAGGCATTGCAAATTGTTCTGTCCTGATCAGAACCACCATAGCACGTTACAGCTCAAAGTAGGGGACAAGAAGCTTAGATGCTCTGATTCCCCATTTGATGGAGCAGGAAGATACATTCTAAAACATATATAACTTTAGTACATTGAATAAAAAATGAACTGTGGAATTACCCTAATAAATGGATTTCAAAAAGCACACATTTATTCTACTCTGTAAACATATCGGTATATAAATATGTATGCAGAAAAGAGCCTTTTTGGAATATAAAATACATCTGGCAGAATTCCTTAAAAAGTGGAAGGTAATCTTTATACAGCTACTAGCTTCTCCCGTAAAATTTGCTTGAAGCATGTGAACTCTCTGCTAATTACATGTCCTGTTAATTAAAAAATAAATCCCCTTAAATTTCATAACAGGTGGTTTTTGATGCTAGAATTGAAGCTGAAAACTTGTGCATAATTATTGTGCAGCTTATTTGCATTTCAGATTGCTTAAGGGGACACTGAAGGCTAAGCTTCCAATCTTCTGTCTTTCACCTCCATCCACTGGCTATGTTGGATGGGGATTAGCAAGAGACAGCTGGCATTTTTCTTCTCTCTGAACATCTCCAGTCTGGAGTTCAGGTAGGGGAGGGAAACTCCAATTACTTTTCCAAACACTTCAAATCAGGACAAAAATAGGGCCATCTGTCTCAGGAGGTTTGTAATGGAAAGTCCATTGTTTTCAGCAATAAAGCCTGGAGAGTCCAGTTTCCAAACTAATGTTCACCCTTCCAGATTGTAACAAAGAGACAAAGAGACAGTGATATAATATTATAATAAGAGCATATACTCTGGGTATATTTTCCTAAACAGGTGCAGTAACAGATTTTATTCAACTGATGTCTATCACAGGCAAATCAAACACCTTCTTAAATGGAATCCTATTTTCTCACAGATTTCTACTATCATATAAGAGATCTGTTACCTAGACTTGCCATTGATCTTCAATTTGCAGGGAAAGTTAACCCTTTGGATGGAAGATTTTTCTCTTTATTCCCCTTTCCCCTGAACCTCTCCATGAAGTATTTAATGATTTGTAGAGGGAGATTAAATAAATGCTCTAGGTGTAATTGTTATTTCAAGGAACCCTTGAATAACATTACAATACAGTACAGTACAGTACAGAATTACAGTAACAGTATACTGGAATGACTGGAATTGGCTGGGCACCAGGCCTATCTATGATCCTTATTTACTGTGTGATCTAGAAAAAAATTACTAAACCTTTCTGGATTTACTTTATCTAAAAATGATGGGATCACAATAGTGTTTCTAGTGGGCTTATATCCCAAAGAGATCTTAAAAGAGAGAAAGGGAGCCACATGTGCAAAAATGTTTGTGGCCCTTTTTGTAGTGGCTAGAAACTGGAAACTGAAGGGATGCCCATCAATTGGAGAATGGCTGAACAAATTATGGTATATGAATGTTATGGAATATTATTGTTCTGTACGAAACGACCAACAAGATGATTTCAGAGAAGCCTGGAGAGATCTACGTGATCTGATGGTAAGTGAAATATGTAGAACCAGGGGATCATTGTACACGGCAACAAGACTATATGATCAATTCCGATGGACGTGGCTCTCTTCAACAATGAGATGATTCAGATTAGTTCCAGTGGTCTTGTGATGAAGCGAGCCATCTACACCCAGAGAGAGGACCATGGGAACTGAATGTGGTTCACAACATAGTATTTTCAGTCTTTTTGTTGTTGTTTGCTTGCATTTTATTTTCTTTCTCATTTTTTTTCTGGTTTGAATTGATTTGTCTTGTGCAGCAAGCTAATTGTATACATATGTGTGCATATATTGGATTTAACATATATTTCTATCATGTTTAACATATATTGAACTAGTTGTCATCTGGGGGAGGAAGTGGGAGAAAAGGGGGAAAATTGGAACACAAGGTCTTGCAAGGGTTAATGTTGAAGAATTATCCATGCATATGTTTTGAAAAATAAAAAGCTTTAATAAACAAAGAAAAAAAATTTAAAAAATAATAATTTTTAAAAATGATGGATCAGACCAGATTTCTAAGGTCCGTTTTAGCCTGAACATCCTATGACAACTATTTTCATGAGGGCGGGGAATAAATATGTCTTAGTTAAACTGTGAATCTTTCCCTTTGGTGCCTTACATAATGTTGGGCATACAGTAGGCACTTAATAAGTGTTTATAAAAAAATCAATGAATTCTTACAATGTGAACAGTCACTTCCCTACTAAATAATGTATAATATAGTTTTGCATTTCCATAAATTTCTTTCCCTATCCCTACCTCCAATGGGGAATACCTGTATTTAAAATTTACAGAATTTTAGAAGCATTTAGGACAAATCAGTCACCTGGAGAGCAGCAAACTAAAGAATCCTATTTCCTGATTCCTGGTCCAGAACACTTGGCAATAAAACAATAATTTCTTACCTATAAGGGAAATCTACGTGGAAAAGGCCTAGTCACTTGAGATTCACTGAATGAATAGGACCCTGAATGCCCAATGTATTCAGAGAGTGTTAGTAATCAAAGGATTATGTAAGTTCCAATTTGTTTCTAAGTGGTTCCAAGGGAACATGACTAGCCATGAGAAGTGGAAGTTATATAGGGAGGGAGGGAGATTTTTCTTTGTTACAACAAAGGAAAAAAACCCATAATAATGTACACTGTCCAAAAATGGAAGCACCCAATACACTGGAGATTTTCAAAGCAATCTAGTTTGTCCCAGCTATTAGAGTAGGGATTCCTGCTTTGGAATGGACTGGATTAGAGGTAGAGTGAGTTCCCTTCCAACACGGAGCTTTTGTGATTCTACAGCACATATTTTTGGGCATGGGGGATGGATTCCTCCAGAAAAAATATTAGTATGAATTGGAAGAAGAATTAGGACTTAGGAATCTCTGGAAACCTGAGTTCTAGAAACAACTCTGTCACTAAGTATAATCCTTGATGAAGCACTTAATATTTTAAAAGTTGTTTCAAGAAGAATGCTGGAGAGGGGGCAGCTAGGTGTTGCAGTGGATAGAGCATCAGCCCTGCAGTCAGGAGGAGCTGAGTTCAAATCTGATTTCAGATACTTAACACTTCCTAGCTATGTGACCCTGGACAAGTCACTTAACCCCAATTGTCTCAGCAAAAAAAATGCTAGAGTAATGAAGTGGCAGACTAGATAAAGTAATAGTCTTGTAAAGTGGACCTGAGTTCAAACCTGACCTCAGGTATTTACTTATTTGGACAAATCTCTTAATCCTTGTTATTTCCCTACAACAAAACTAAACTAAGAGGAAAACAAAAAGGAAAACTGAAAGCCTTTTGAAAAACCATAGGATAACTGGATCACAGAACAAAAAACCAAGAAAGTCCCCCAGAATCACACAGCTGGCTCTTTGCAGAGCAGGGAGAAAAACTAATCTTGTATTCTTTTTTCTTGTTGTGCAGATGTTTTGACCATGTTTAACCTCTAATTCCATTTGGTTTTTTTTTTTTTGGCACAGATGCTTTCCCTTTCTAGCTCATTTTACAGATGTGGAAACTGAGGCAAACAGTTAAGTTACTTGCTCAGGGTCTCACAGCTATTAAGTATCTGAAGCTAGATTTGTACCCAGGAAGACTCATCTTTCTGTCTCCAGATCTGGCACACTGTTCACTATGACACCACTTAGCAACTCCCCATATTCTTCCACTACATGGCATTAGAAAATAGTTTTTTCCTCAGTCTTTATCCTTCTGTAGCTTTCTGTTGCATCTGACTGTTTACATCATCTTCTCCCAAATACTCTTCCTGTCTGGGTTTCATGGCAGTAGTCTTTTCCAATTCTCCTCCTACCTTTCTGATTTTTCCTTCTCAATTTCCTTTTCCGGGTCATCATCCACATTATGCCCTTAACTTTGGTCATTTCCTAAGGCCCCCTTTTTTTCTCCTACTATATTGTTTCTCAGATCTGGATATCTTAAACTGGCCATTCCAGAGACGTGAAATTCAACATGTCTAAAGCAGAATGCATTATCTTTCTCCCTAAACCTACTTCCCTACTTCTCCAGAAGAAACCATTATCCTTCCACTGCCTCAGTTTGTAATATTGGCAATACCCTTGACTCCACATATCCAATCAGGCTTTCTTTTCCTTCATAACATCTTTTACATTTCTAATCCTGTTTCTTTACTCCCAAAGCTATCACTTTAGTTCAAGAATCTATCAATCTCTCATCTAGATTAATGCAACAGAATTCTAATTGGTTTCCAGTCTATACTTTCTCCTCTGTTTAAGTAATTTTCCTTAAGTGCAGATATAACCATATGACTCCCCTTTTTGACTGACTCTAAAGGCTTCCTATTACCTGTAGACTAAAATATACATTCTTTCCTTTAACTTTTATAAAGCCCTATAAAATCTGTTCCCAACCTCTCTTTCCTTCCTATATTTCCTATACTCTGGGATCCAGCCAAACTGACCTTTCTCTGATCCCCACTTACAATACTCTATCTTGTCTCCCAGTGGCCATCCCTCTGCCTGGAATGTACTATCTCTTTTATCTCTGCCTCAAAATATCCCTCTTTTTATTTAAGGTGAAATTCAGGTACCATCTTCTGCATAAAGCCTTTCCTGATTTCCCAACTGCTACGTGCCTTTCCTCATAATACCTTGAATTTAACTACCGAGTGTATGTACATAAGGATTTGTTAAATTTGTATTTATATTATACGTATTTTATATGTACTGGTTGTCTCCCTTGTGAAGATGTTTATTAAATACCTGTTGATTGGTTGATTTCTTATACCACCTGTCTCATGGTTGTAAAACTGAAAATTAAAAGCGAGGAAGCTGGACTAAATAACCTTCAGGTTATTTAACTGCCAGGGAGAAAAAGTTACAATAACTCTTAGGGATGGAGAAAAAGGAGGATAAAGGAAAGGACTATGGATTTGGAATCAGAGAAACTGGTCTCTGCTACTTTCTCCCTATAATCATGACCTTTAAGAGCAGACACTAAATGGCACAATGAATGGGGTGTGGACCTGGAATCCGGAAATCTTAGGATTTCAAGTCAGCCTCATATATTTACTAGCTATGTGAACCTGGGTAAATCAATTAACCTCTGTCTTGCTCAGTTCCCTCATCTGTAAACTGGGGATGATAATAGCACATATTTCATGGGGCTTTGGTAAGGATCAAATGAAGTAATATTTGTAATGCATATTGCAAAGTGTTATATAAATGCTATGATAATCACTGCTATTTTTATTAATTATCAATGATTCCCTCCTAAGTCTAGGTCTATGATGCTATATTCATTTGATCTCACTTAGTGCCTAGGGGAAGGAATATGGCAACTGACTAAATTATCCAGGGCAAATGTCAGCACCCTCCCTGAAAGTCTCCAGGAGAAATATGCCATGGCCAGCCTCATTGTCCCTTTATTGTAGTTGGGCACTCTCAAAACCATGTTCCATTACAAAAAATCTCTACAAACCAAGTAGAATCTGCAAAAGAATTAAAGCTGGAGGAAGAAGGCATGTGGTGATAGATAAAATGAGTTCTTTGGAACTCTGAAAGCTTGAAGCTTTGGGGGAAGGTCTAATAACCTCAGAGAACAGAGAATTCTGTTTTAGTTCCCAGGGCTCTGCATAACAGCCAACCCTTCCTGCTCTCCAGTGTTGGACATAATTCTCTTTTGGTTGATAAACCTGATTCCTTGAGGTAATTTGGGGGTTGGAAACTTGGTTATCTATTGTTTATTAGAACAATGATAAGTCTGGAGTGGAAGAAAATTGCAGATAGTTGAGGCAAAATCATTTATTAGGAGCACTCTGGAGTTATAGACAAAAATATAAAAGGCTGAAATGATCCTGAAATTTAAGTCTGTGTGTTCCTTACTGGTGTCATTCCTGTAATCAACCCAAATGGAGCACATGGAATTATAATTGGGACTGCTAGGATGGAATCAAGTATCTAATATATTCTATAATGATTGGGGTGCATTTGCAGAGGTGCTCCATGGAATGCAGCTGTTGCCCCAGTCCCCAATAGCTAGGCTTCTGAGATCTGTCTAGATCATGAGGAAGAAGAATAATAAGGTTATTGTAAAATTATCATTTCTTTTCTGGGCATGAAGCTCTTCCCATCTGAAGCAATTTTTATGAATCTGGACTTGGGAAGGCAGTGAGATGGTGCAGTGATAGGGCATAAAGACTCATTCTCAAGAATTCGAATCTGGTTGCAGATACTTATTAGCTGTATGACCCTGGCCAAGTCACTTAATCCTGTTTGTCTCAGTTTCCTCATCTGTAAAATCATCTGGAGAAAGAAATGGAGAACTGCTCCGGTATTTTTTGCCAAGAAAACCCCAAATTGGGTCATGAAGGATTAGACACAATGGAACAAAAACAAAGAATACATATTCTATTGAAGCATGTGATATGTGAACTTGTGTGTGTGGGGGGGTATAGATAGAGTGTGTCAAAAATCTTAGTGAGTTTTAAATTTTCAGAGAGTAATGGGGAAGGAAACAATATTTAGTAAGCATCTAATATGTGCCAGGCACTTTATATATGCTACATGTGCTAAGTATTTTATAAATATCATCTCATTTGATTTCTCACAACAACTCTGGGAGGTAGACACTATAATTATCCCCATTTAATGGATGAGGATACTGAGAAAAACTGATATGCCCAAAGTGATACAGCTAGTAGACCTGACTCCAGGTTCCATGCTCTATGCACTATGGAGCCCACTAGCTGCCATGTGAAGTGCATGAAGAGAAATAATATGAAATGACGCTGGAAAAAGAGGTTGCAGATTGGTTCTAAGGAGCAAAATGGTGACTTATCCAAGCTCACATAATAAATAGAAGAGATAACTTTTTAAGCTGGGTTCACTGACACTAAATACAATTTTTATCTCAAATCAGGATGAATTAACTGGGTAGATTCTGTCTCTTTAACTAAACTATATAAAACCCTATCAAGTAGCATTAATATCTTTTCTTTCCTTTATGAATAAATGGATGGATGGATGAATGGATGGATGATAAAGCAATTAATACTGCTTAATATATATATCAGGCACTGGGTTAAGTCCTGAATATACAAATACAATCAATTTACACTTTAGTGTGAGGCAGAGGGACAGAGAAGATAGCATATATTGGGTGGATGGAAGAGTTCAGAGAATGATGGAGAGATCTGGTTCTGGATTAGACAAGGGAAATGTTCACTTATCAGGATCCAGAGTACCAAGGGGCAGAGTCCAGTGGCATTGGGTGGGTAGATGACCAAGTAGGATGGATGAATGATTACATGATTCAAGTTGAAAGAGGTAAAGTCATGTTTTCGTGCTCTAAAGAAGACGCCATTATGATCAAAGCTGTCTAGAGCAACTAGGCTTCCAAGTCCTAAGAGGGATGGCTCATTTCCCCCCCATCAATATTTGGTATTAATTTGTAGGACAACCAAAGCATTTGTATAGTACTATGGAAGTCGGTTGTAATGAAGTCTCACCATGATTTTGACAGAGGAGCATTCTTTAAGTATAGACCATTCCACCGAGGATGGCAAGAAATCACTGTCCTTCCAGAATTGGTAGATAATGTTCCCCAAGATTCTTGGAGCAACCCTCATGAAGGGATAATTGAATTTGGATAGCACATCCTTGCAATCCCTGAACTCTTGGGGGAGGTGTGTGTGGAGTTTTGGAGGGAATTGATGTAGGATGGATAAGTGTGTGTGTTTGCCATAGGGATGGACACCATCTAATCTCCCTGTTGGGCAGAATGCCAAAAATCCTTCCTGACCTTTAGAATAAATTGTTTGAGGGGCAATAGGCTGTTTAGTGTCAGTGTAAAACCACCCCTTCCCTTGACACAATTCCAGCTTGTAACACTATGTCAAATTATGTCTGGAAGAGCTGTCCTTTCCAGAAACTGTTGTGATGATGAATAGTAACAGTAGCAGTAAGTAGTAGTAGTAGTAATAGTAGCAGCAGTGAGTAGCAGTAACAGTACATTCTTGGCAGTAGCAGCAGTAGCAGTAAGCAGTAGTAGTACTATTTAGTAGTACTATTTAGTCATATTAATAGCAACTAGTGTTTACCTAGGGTTGTGACCTCCATTGGACAGATTGCTAAGTGGATCTAAGTTTTTATGGGTCTTAATTTCTCCTTGATTCTTCCCATCATCCTACCACCAATCTATAGGACAACTATGAGTGGAGATAGCTTTTACCTGAGCCCTATCTAAGCTTAAATGTCACGATCAAGTCTTTTAATCTTTTCCCTTGACACCAGCACATTAAGTATCATATACTTTCTGATTCTAGGTCTTTCAGAAAATTAACAAATTAGACAATTAAACAAACAAATTAACAAATTAAATCAACAAATTAAAAACCATTTCAGGTAAAAGCATAATGGGATGATGAGGTTAAGCAAATAACATATCCCAGAACTTTTCAGTCAACCACAAGACTCCTTCACCTTGTACCTCACAACAATATATTTCTCTGCTTGAAGACTTTGAGAAGATGAGGGTATTCCTACTTCTTGAAGCATCCAATTCCACATCTGGACATTAGAAACTTCCACCCACTCCTCTTGAGCAAGGAGAGCTAGATGAATCCTTTTTCTGCATGATGGCCTTTCAGATATTCATCCCTTTAGAGTCTGGTCATCTCTAGATAAAATCTGCCCATTTCCTTCAAATGATATTCATATACCAAGGATAGCACTTATCTCCCAGGGTTTTTGTGAGAATCAAATAAGATAGTTTTGTGAGTGCTTTGCAAATTTTACAATCCTAGGTAAACACTAGTTGTTATTAATATGACTACTACTATCAATACTGCTAAATAGTACTACTACCACTTACTGCTACTACTGCTACTACTACCAAGCACTTACTATTACTGCTATTCACTTTTGCTACTATTACTACTACTACTTAATGCTACTATTCTATTCTACTACTACTACTAACTGCTATTACTATTACCTAATACTACTACTACTATTTACTGTTGCTGCTACTCACTGCTGCTACTATTACTACTACTACTACTACTTACTGCTATTGTTACTATTCTATTACTACTACTACTACTATTACTACTATTTAATAGTACTACTACTACTTACTGTTGCTGCTGCAACTACCAGCAAGTATTTACTATTACTGTTACTCACTGCTGTACTACTACTATTCACTGCTCATGTTACTATTCTTCTTCTTTTACTACTACTACTACCTACTATTATTACTACATACTATACTATTTAATAGTAATACTGCTACTTACTGTTGCTGCTGCAACTCCTCCTCTTCCTCCTCCTATTATTACTCCTACTCTTACTACTACTGGACCTTTACCAGAAATCTACTCAGGAATGCTGATCATCTGTATTCCTGTGCCCCCTGGCACATCTCTTGTTGGTTCTATATTATGAAGGGGAAGAAAATAAGGATGAAAAAAGGACCATAGGATTTTAAGCTTCAAGGCACCATAAGCATCATTTAGCCCAACATTCTTATTTTATAGTTGAGGAAACAGATCTGAAGAAAAGAATGGTCATAGATATAGATATAGAGACAGAGATAGAGGTGGGGGGACTTTGGAGGTTATTGGGGAGTTCAACCCTGTCATTTTGCAAATAAGGAGCCTGAGGTCCAGCTCATGTGGTAGTAGGCAGCAGATCTGTTGCATGCTGACAGGAGAAGCAGACCTCTTCCTATCTCACCAGGTTGACTCCACAGCTGGGCTATTTTGGAAATCAAATGAAAAATCGGAGTCTGGAATGTCAAGTTCCAGAGCAGTGGATTATAGGAAGAGAAGAGCTGTGACAGAAGTGGGGGTAGGGCAGAACTGGTTTGTTTGGTGGGCATAAACTGTGGGAATAACCAAAAAGTTTGATGTAGGCTAGACTGCATTATTGCCCAGCCTCTCACTCCTCAATGCTTTTCTTAAACAGCTTCTTTAGTAGCTGGTGGTGCAGTGGATAGAGTGCAGGGCCTGGAGTCAGCAAGACCTTAGTTCAAAACTGATCTCACTTATCAATTGTACAACCCTAAGTAAATAACTTAACCTCTGTCTGCCTCAGTTTCCTTATTATAAAATGGGGATAATAACAGCATCTACCTCCTAGGATTGTTGTGAGGATCAAATGAAATGGCATTTGTAAAACACTTAGTATGGTGTCTGGCATATATAATTATTATCTTCCCTGATCCCCTTTTTTGAATTCCCAATAATGGCAGGACCACGTGTAATACAGTGAGGACTTTTATATTATGAATTATTAGGAAAAACACATCCCAGATCATGCCTAGAGCAACAGCAGTCCATTAAACCTAAATCTGCTAAATGGATTGAGTAATTCACTCAGAGGATGTCATATTTAGCTCAAATTCTTGAGAAATAACAGTGATTTGTTTGTTTCTTCTGCTGCAGTTGAGAAAAAAGGTAATGATTTTGGTTCTTTTTTTTTGACTTAAAAGTTCCTTCACTTGACAATGGACCAATGCAGAGAGTATGGGGACATCCATTCATTCCCTCATTCCCTCACTCACTTACCACCAATGCCAACTAACATTTATTAAGTACTTCTAGGTAGAAAACTGTCCTAGGATAATGAGAGGTTGATCCAATATCTCCTGGTTCTTGGAGAATGACAGTATTCAGAATCAAGAGAGAATGGACCTGAGGAAGATTTTTGCTGGTCCTAGAGTAAGGTTCTTTTTGAAAAGTCTTACAGTATGTCAACCAAGGATTTTAGCTGAACCAGAACCTGAAGACTTCAGAGACTCAGGCCAATCAGCAGAACAATGTGCCTAACAGAGCAGGGCTCAGTAAGCCCTGTGGGGAAATGTGCCCTACAGAAATTAGTCTCACTGGACTTAGCTGAGGCAGTTATCTTGCTCATTGGAGAGTAGGATCAGTGAGTCAAGTAGAGTGCTATACCTAGGCAAAACATCTTACATACTGATGAACAGCTCAGGGACATTGCCAAGAAGACATCAAGGGCCCTTCAGAGGTGTGATTTGTTCATCTGTGTGCATTCTCCTTATGTGATCTCTATATTTGTTCCCTTAACCTGAGATGGTGTGAATGTTGATGGGAGAGTAAAGTCTAAGTTTATAAGAGACTACTCTATAGCAGATTTTCTGATATGTCTTAAATATCTATGTAAATGCTTATACAAATACTTTCTTAGTCTCTCTATAAGTATTAGATACTTTTGCTTTAAGCTAATTGTATACAGTTGGCTGACTACTGAAAAGTAAACACTGGTGGGGGCTTATGAGCTATAGCTTTAGAAGTGAAGGTCCAGTGGCACAGTGGATAGAGCACCAGCCCTGAATTCAACCCTGACCTCAGACATTTAACACTTCCTAGCTGTGTGACCCCTGGGCAAGTCACTTGACCCCAATTGCCTCAGCAAAAAAAAATGAAGGTCCAAAAGATACATTTAGAGGATCCATCCTGTTAATGCACTGATGGAGGTGAGGGAAGAGTTCTTGGGATACTCTATTATGTACTTGGAAGAGTCAATAATCAATTAGACACAGTCTTTACCTCCTAGAACTTGCTGTGCTGGGAAAATGGGTTCTTGCTTTTTGAAATGAAATTCTTTGCAAAGAGGATGAACCTAATTTGTCTGTATTAAAGCAGCCATAAATAAGGAGAGGAATGACTTTGATATCCATTTCTTTGCTGACTTCCCTCATTACATCCAGTTAGGATGCTACTTCCATGGAGTTCTGACATTAAAAGTCAGACCTCCCTGAGAATATCAACTCACAGAATAGTAGGAATGGAAAAGCATTTAGAGATCCTTTAGGGGAGTTCTTAACCTAGAATCCAGAACCTTTGATACACACGCGCGCGCACACACACACACACACACACAAACATACACATTCATAATTTGATTTCAATACAATTATTTCCCTTTGTAATGCTATGTGTTTTATTTTATGCATTTAATCAATAAACATTCAGTCAATCAATAAACATTTATTAAGCCTCTTCACTGTGCAGACACTGAAAAGGTATCTCTATGCTTCATTTAACATCTGATTGCCAAAGGGGTCTATAATGCAAAAAAAGCTACTTCTTCACCAGCAGAAGTCATGCCTTGGAAGATCTAAGCTCCTGTAATTTATTGGGACTTTGAATCCTTTTTATCATCCAGTTAGTTCCTACTCTGCCCCTCTCTTTGAAATTCAATTGTGTTTGACTCTGGACCTCATTTGGGCTTTTCTTGGCAAAGATGCTGGAATAGTCAGTCTGCCATTTCCTTCTCCAGCTTATTTTACAGATGAGGAAATTGAGACAAATAAGAGTCACACAACTAATAAGTAAGTGTCTGTCTAAAGCCAGATTTGAACTCAGGAAGGTAAGTCTTTTTGATTTCAGGCTTTCTGTTCTATCCACTGGGTCCTGGACTAAGGAGAACCATCATCTTCCCTTGTTTCTGGAAAGAGAGTGTCAGTGGATTGCTCAATGGCATCATTCATCCTCTTGGCTACTTTGCATATCACAGCTCCCTTTCTTAGCTACCATTCTTCCTTTCCCCATTTGAATGGAAGCTTCTTGAGGGGAAACCCTGTGTATTATATAAACCATTTTTATTTTGGATTTCAATCCCCAGGATTCAGGGTTTGACTTATAATGTCCAACTTCTAGAGAACTCATGGACCATGGGATGATTTTATGTCCATGGAGATTTCACAATGCTGGAGTAGTTTAAGTTTAATGGTTTAAGGCAAACAGAGGTCAAGTGACTTGGCAGTGAGTATCTGAAGCTGAATTTGAACTCAGATCTTCCTGACTCCTAGCCTAGCTCTATATCTATTGACATAATTAGCTGCTTCCCTTGTCATAGAGTAAGCATTTAATAAACACTTTTCATACATTCCAATGATTGATATCTCTAATTCTCTCCCAGGACATCCTGTAGTCAGTACTTTTGATACAACTGTTTAATAGCTTTTAAAGACTGGGTGATGGCCTTTTTTGGGGGGAGAGGGAAATATAAAGCAAACCATCCTTCAGAAGTGTAGTTCTACTTCCTTGCTAATCTTTGCCTTGCTCTAGGAAAGCTACAGGGCTCTAGTAACGAAGAAGCACATTTCTGAAAGCTAAGAATTGCAGAGCCAACAAAATGGGCTTTGTTCCCATCCGTGCTGGAAACACACATTGTCATTATAGCAGAGGAAGGTGGGAACTCTTCCAAAAAAACTAAGTGCAGCCAAGCTTTCCTTTTAGTAAACTGTTTGGCAATTTTTATTCACCTGAAAAGTGCCTTCAGTGAAACGCCTGGGAGAGCTTTCCAAATGCCTGAGGCCTTTGCTGTCAAGAGGGCAGTAAGGTTTATTCCCTCCCAGCCTTGGCAGAATGCAATATAGAGAATCCAGATTCACCAGATAGCTAAGGGAAAGGGGGTTGGAGATTCACATCATGGAAAAAATCAGGGTGGGCTGCTTTAAATAGTGGGCTCCCCTGGCATAGCAAGTGTCAGTTTCTGGATCATTAGCTATTTGATAGACAGGCTGTGGAGAGGATGGGCCCCTAAAAAGCTCTAAGTAGGAACTTTTGCCAAATGAGATTCAATTAGAAGGAAAGGAAAGGCAGCTCTGACAATGGGATATAAGGCAGAGGAAAAGCTGGTTTTGGTTTACAAAAATTCAACGTATATGCAACTTCCAGGAAGGCATCCATTGGTCTAAGAGAGATCCATGAACCTCACTTTTAGCCTTTTCCCTTTCTGCTCCCTCAACTGTCTAGTCTGGTTGGTAATGATAGCCTCCCTCTGTCCCTTCCAGGAGATAATGCGCATGCATAGAAAGCTTGCTGGAAAACATATTAATGATCGTCCATATTTCCAGAGCACTTTAAACAGGACTTTCACAGGCAATATCTCATTAGATCATCTCAACAACCCTGTAAGGTGAGAAGAAAAGGTGTAATTACTCCCATGTTATAGACATAGAGAGGTCAGATAATTTATTCAAGGTCACAGGGCCATTCACTCTGGCAAAAACAAGATTAGAAATTGTGGAGAAATTGATAAATGGTCAAAGGATATGAACAGACAATTTTCAGATGAAGAAATTAAAACTGCTTTAAGTCATGGAAAAATGCTCTAAATCATTATTGATCAGAGAAATGCAAATTAAGACAACTCTGAGCTACCACTACATACTTCTCAGATTGGCTAAGATGACAGGAAAAGATAATGATGAATGTTGGAGGGGATGTGGGAAAACTGGGACATTATTGGTGGAGTTGTGAAATGACTCTATCATTCTGGCAAGCAGTTCGGAATTATGCCCTAAGGGCTATTAAAATGTGCATACCCTTTGATACAGCAGTGTTTCTACTGAGTTTAAGAGATCTTAAAGGGGGGAAAGGGACCCACATGTACAAAAATGTTTTGTGGCAGCCCTTTTTGTTGTGGCAAGAAACTGGAAACTGAGTGGATGCCCATCAGTTGGAGAATGGCTGAATAAGTTATGGTATATGAATGCTATGGAATATTATTGTTCTGTAAGAAATGATTAGCAGGATGATTTCAGAGAGGCCTCAAGAGATTTAGATGAACTAATGCTAAGTAAAGTGAGTAGAACTAGGAGATCATTGTACATAGCAACAAGATTATGTGATGATCAATTCCGATGGACGTGGCTCTTTTCAACAACGAGATGATTCAGGCCAATTCCAATAGATTTGTGGTGGAGAGAGCCATCTACACCCAGAGAGAGGACTGTGGGGACTGAGTATGGATCACAACATAGCATTTTCACTCTTTCTGTTGTTGTTTGCTTGCATTTTGTTTCCTTTCTCATTTTTCCCTTTTTCATCTGATTTTTCTTGTGAAGCATGATAAATGTCGAAATATATATAGAAGAATTGCATGTGTTTAACATCTAGGGGAGAGAGTGGGTGGAAGAGAGGGAAAAAATTTGGAACATAAGGTTTTGTAAAGGTGAATGCTGAAAATTATCTATGCATATATTTTGAAAATAAAAAGCTTTAATAAAAAAAAGAAATTGTGGAGGATGCAAATGGGCAAATCAAATCTACTTGCTACACTGTGACAAGGAGGTGCTTCCTTGGGTTGTGAACCCCAGCATATTCAGGACATGAAAGTCCCTTAGTCATCAGCTCCTTTATTCTTTGATTTTCTTATTTCCATGTTTCCCATGTTTAAATCCTTGGGAGGCAGGAATGAAGCAGGGAAATAATCTTTGATTCCTTCCCCTCCCTCACTGCTCCTCTCCAATAAATTCCCAAATCCTGATGCTTCCATTTTTACAACAATCCCATTTCTGTCTCTTGTCTGTTGCTTTTTCCTGTGGATCATGGAATCTTGCTGGATCCCCAGATGTTACCCAGGACCAGAGATTAGGTTTTCATTTAGTCATTTTTCAATTTTGTCTGATACTCTATGACCATCTTTGGGAGGTTTTCTTGGCAAAGATAGTGGTTTGCCATTTCTTACTCCTGCTCATTTTTTTCAAGTGAGGAAACTGGAGCAAATAAGGTGACCTGCTCAGGTCTATGTCTGAGCTAATGTCTGAGGTCAGATTTGATGAGTCTTCTTGATTCTAGGTCTGGTGCTCTGTGTACTATCCTGAGAGATCATACCTGGGCATATTTCACCCTGGCCATATTTTTGCCACTGATCTATGAATGCCTTGTCTCTCCTCTTTCATCCCCCACCTTCTTTCCAAGTTCTGGAATTGTAATCAAAGCAACATTACTATTGCTATTAAAAAGATCAAGTCAATCAACTTTCCTGGGCTCCATCATCAAATTCCCATGGCTTGCCAAACCAAAACACCTTTCTCTGGCCACCATTCTCCTATATGTGTTCCCTATTAGAATATAAGCTACTTGAAGGGAGAAACTCTCTGGCATTTGTATCTATATCTTTAACATAGTGCTTGGCATTAAATAAGCCATTAACAAATTCTTCTCTCCCTCCATTCCTTCTTCCTTCCCTCTCTCTGTCTCTGTCTCTCTGTCTCTTTCTCTCCTTCCTTCCTTTTTTCCTTCCCTCCTCAACTTTTGCACTTCTTCCTTCTTTCCCGCCATTCTTTCTCTCTCCCTCCCTCCATTCTTCCCTCTTTCCTTCCTTTCTTCCTCCTTCCTTCCCTCTCTAATTAATAACACAACCTTCTCAAAAGTTCACGTAATATCTATTTCCTCATTTTTACAGCACAGATTTACTCCACCACCTTTTAGTCATTCCTCAATTGATGAATATCTTTTTAATTTTCAGTATTTTTTGGTTCTATTTTTATTGGCATAAAGTTTTGTACATGGAAGACCTTTCCTATTTTCTTGATGGCTTTCAAATATAAGCTGAATAGTGGTATAAGGGTCAAAGTTGGGTCATTGGATACTCATTGGGTCAAAGGATACTCATGTTTAGTAACATTTTGTGTGCAATTCCACAAATGGCTATACTGATTCATAGGCGCACCAACAGTGGATCAGTGTACCTGTTTTGCCAAAGTCCCTCCAAAATTTATCATTTTTTTAACACCTTTGCCAACACAATAGCTATGAGGTGGAATCCCAAAATTCCTTTAATTTGTACTTCTTTAATTAGTACTAATTTGGATCCCCCCTACCAATATGGGTATAAATAGAATAGTTCCCTTAAGAACTATCTGTTCATACCCTTATGACATTTCTCAATTGAGGCATGGCTCTTATTCTTACAAATCTGAACAAATTTCTTATGTTATCTCAGAAATGAGACCTTTATTAGAGAAATTTGCTGTAATATTTTTTTTACCCTCAGTTAACTATTTTTTAATCTCAGCTTTATTCCTTTTTAGTAAACAAATAATTTCATAAGAATAAAATCATAAATTTTATCTGCTATGATCTTTTTTACAGTTTGACCATGAATTTTTCTTTTATCCATAAAACTGATAAGATTTTCCCCTTCCCCAGATTACTTTAATTTGTTTATGATGTTACCTTATATGTTTAGATCATGTATCCATCCTTTCAGAGCTTGTCTTGTTATAAGGTGTGAGGTATTGATTTAAATCTATTTTTTTAACATACTGCTGCTGTCCAATTTTCTGAGATGTTTATTTTTCTTTCTTCTGCCAAAAAGTAACTCCTCATTTCAGTAGATGGACTCTGTGTTTACTGGATATTAGAGTACCACATATACATTAACTTCTATATGTAGTTTGATATATCTATCTGGCTGATCAGACTGTCTTTTAAATCAGTTCCAAGTTGTTTGAGAATTATTTCTTAGTAGTATAGCTTGAGATTAGGCAATGCAACACCTCTTTAATTCCCACTTCTTTTCATTATTTCCCTTGAGATTCTTGACTTTTTTTGGCCTCCTTATGAATTTTGCTATTATTTTTCTGTTCTATAAAATTTTTTTTGTTATGGTCTTGAATAGAGGACATTATCATTTTTATCATATTGACTTGTCTTACCCATGAACAATTGATACTTTTCTAATTATTTAGGCCTATTTTTGCAAATGGTAGTTTTTAATACATTCTGCAGGAATTTTAAATAGAATTTCTCTCTTTTTTATTCTTGTTCAGTTTTATTGGTATTATATGTATTTTTGATTTTGTATGGATTTATTTTATATATTGGATGTTTGCTGAAATTACTTTCTCAATTTTTTTTGTCTATTTAGTTGGCTCTTTAGGTTTTTTAAAGTATATCCTCACAGCATCTGCCCAAAGTGATAATTTTGTTTCTTCTTTCCCTATGGTCACTCTCTCAATTAAAAGGAAAATTTGATCTTATTGTTAAAGTTAGCATTTCTAATACTGTATTAAGTAAAGTAGTGATAACACACATCTTTGTTTCAACCCTCATTGGAAAATTCTATTTTATGTCTGTAACATAATGGAAATCTTTTGTTTTAGCTCCATATTATTTCAATCATTCAGTCAATCAATATTTATTATTACTGACCTTGTGTCAGGGTTTGTGCTAAGTGCACTTATTTTTAAGGAAAAATCTATTTCTTTTTCTAGAATATTTAACAAAAAAGAGCATTGTAATTTATCATGAACTTTTCCTTCATCTATTGGTATAACATATGCTTTTTATTAATTTTTCTATTAATTTTCCTAATATTAAACCAACTCTGCATTCCTAGGACAAATCCAAACTGATTATTGCAATTAATCTTTGTGATAGGTGGTTTTAGCTGTTTTGCTAAAATCTTATTTAAAGTTTTTTTTCTAACTATATTAATTAGAGATGCTTGTATAAAGACTTCTTTTTTCTGTTTTAATTTTCCCTGGTTTATACATTAAGACCATAACTGTATCATAGAATGAATTTGCTAAAATCCCTTAGTTTGTTATTTTTCCCCAAACAGTTTGTATAAATTGGAATTAATTATTCTTTGAATGTTGATAGAAGTCACTGATTAATCTATCTGGCCCTGGAGTTTATTTTCTTTGGAAGTTCATTTATGGTTTGCTCAATTTCTTCTTCTGAAATTGGTCTGTTTAAAATTTCTATTTCTTGTTCTGTTAATTAGAATATCTTATATATTTTTTAATAAATATTCACTTATTTCATTTAAGATTCCAGCTTTATTGGCATATAGTTGTACAAAATGGTTTCTAATAATAACTTTTATTGGTTCATCTGTTGTGAATCCTTTTTTATTTCTAATATTTCTAATTTGATTTTCCCCCTTTCTTCCTTTTAATAAAATTATTTAATGGCTTATCTTTTCTTTAAATCAGCTCCATGCTTTTTTTAATTCAATGAATTTTTGCTTGCAATTCTGTTCATCATTTTATAATTTTCAAAATTTTGATTTTGGTGTTTAATTTTAAAAAATTTATTAGTTCCTGAGTATTTTTAGTTGCATTCTGAATTCATTGGTTGGTTATTATTCTTTTGTTAAAAGTATTTAGAGATATCAATTTTCCCATAAGGATTGCTATATAGCTGTCACATTTTGGCATATTGTCTCATAGTTATCATCATCTCAATAAATTATCTTATATTTCTCTTATTTTTTTGACCCACTGATTCTTCAGGATTAAGTTATTTACTCCTTAGTTGATTTTAATATGTTTTCAGTCACTTTTTATTCAAAATAGTTTTTATTGCATTCTTATAAGTATATTTTATACATACTATTTCTGCTTTTATGCATTTGTTTATGAGATACGCTTCAAAACATGAACAATTTTTGTTAAGGCATTATATGTGGCTGAAAAATACTCCTTTCTATTTCCATTTAATAATCATCAACTGTCTATCATACCTAATAGTTCTAAAATTTTATTCTGGTAATTCACTTTTTTTGGTTTGTTGTCTGGTTAGATTTATCTAGGAATGATATGGATAAATTGAGGTTTCCACTAAAATAGTTTTATTATTTCTCCTTGTGACTCATTGAATTTTTCTTTGAATTTTTATACACTATGGCATTTAGTACATATATAGTTAAGTATTGAAATCAATTCATTATCTATTTTTTATCAAAATGGAGTTTTCCACATTATCTTTTTATTTTAAATATTTTTGCTGTTTGTCATGTATGCAGTTATAATTGCTATCCTTACTTTTTGGGTGTTCAGTGGAGGAAAGAGATTTGTCTCCAACTTCTTATTACAACTACATGAGTTTTTATATTTCAAGTATGTTTCTTGTAAAGAGCATATTGTTGAATTTTGCTTTCTAATTCATTCTACTAACCTCTTCTGTTTCATGAGTGATTTCACTCCATTCACATTCACAGTTATAAAAGCTAATTGTTCATTTTGCTCCATCCAATTCCATTATGATTTTTCTTTTCTATAGTCCTTGCTCCCTACTTATTTTAAATTGTTACTCTCCCCACCCCACTTTTTTCTTTTAACCTTGTCTTCACAATCTTTTCTCCAAGATTAGGTTTTCCTTTTTGTTCATGACTAATCTCACCTTAAATTTACTCTTCTCTTACTCCCCTTCTCCTCTTCCTGTTTCGATCTGTCTCTTTATTGAGCTGAATGCTCAACCAAATACTACACCAAATTCTGTCTGTTGCCCTCTTTTGACTAATGTCAATGAAAACAAGGTTCAGATGAGGACTGCTCCTCCCACTCCAGTGTTTTTATCTAGTTCTATTTTTGCATCTCAATTGTGTGTGTTAACAAATTTTGCCTTCTTTCCTCCCATTTTCCCATAATGCATCCTCTACCACTCCCTTTTCTTTTTTTCCTGAAGAGCATATTTAAAACATAATGAAATTATTTATAGGTTTTCTGCCTCAATTGACTACTTCTAAGATTCCTTGTAATATTAGAATTCTGAAAGAATCCATTTAATACTTCTCCACCCCTAACCAAAAATGTAATTCATCCTTATAAAAATACTCCCATTTAATCTTAGTTCTGCCCTTTCCCTCCTCCAATCCACTCTTCATACAGCTGTCAGAATATTCTTTGTTATATGTAGATCTGGTGATAACCCTGCTCCTTTATTCAAAATCTTTCATTGCCTCTTAGTTGCCTACCAACTGAGTAAAGTTCAATTATCTTCCTTTGGCATCAATAACCTCTCGGTGCTTTAGACAACTCTCTGAAGTTAAAAGTTGAAAAGAAGGCACAGACTTGCATCAGTAGAGGATGCTAGCTCATTCAGCAGTTATTTCTTATAGTGAAATTATAGGTCCATTCCCAAGCCCTATCTCCATTATGATAACTGACAGCCTATAAAAATTTTTAAGTTATGCAAGATTTTTCCATACAGCATCTCTTTTGATCTTTACAACAATCTTCTGTGCTGTATTATATCCTCATTTTACAGAAAAGGAAACTGAGGTAGAGAGATTTAAATGACTTGCCTAGGATCACATAATTGTAAGTCTCAGGCAGAATTCAAACTCAGCTTTTCCACGGTGACACTCCTACTTTGACAGCCATGGTATGGGCTGCCTGAAAATAGTCTGATTCTCAAGATGTTCCAACTGGAGAGCAGCTCTACTTTGGCATGGGGGTGGGTGCACCTCTATTTTTTATAGCCCCAACTATCTCATTTAAGGCTCTTACAAGACAGATAAATCAAAGGGGATGATTATTTCTATTACAAAATATTTAAGAAAATTCTGTTCTTCCCACCTTTTCCCTTTACTTTCCCAATACAAGTAGACACATGGTCAACGAGAACCATGAAGGGCAATTCTGCACAGGGTTAAAAAGAATAGACCTAGTGCTTTCTCTCTCCCTCTCCATCTCTCCATCTCTCTCTCTCTCTCCATGTCTCTCTCTCTCTCTGTCTCTCTGTCTCTCTGTGTCTCTCTGTATATCTCTATATATGTACATATATGTGTGTATATGTATTTGTGTGTGTGTGTGTGTGTGTGTGTGTGTGTGTGTGTTCTCTCATCAAAGTATCTAGAGTTGGGACAGAACTCAGAGGCCAGCTGGGATATCTCTCATTTTAGAGATATGAAACTGAGACCCAAAGAGGTAATGGGTCTTCCCCACTCCCACCAGAAGTCTTTCAGCAAAGGTTGAATGATCACTTTGCAAAGTGGATCGTAGATTGAGAGCAAGAAGGAATTTAATCCAACTCTTTCATTTTATAGATGTGGAAACAGAGATCTGGAGAGGTGGAGGTAGTTGTTCCAAGTCTCCAAAACAATAAGTGGCTGAGTTGGAATTTGAAGCCAGGTCTTTTTGGCCTAGGATCTTTCCATTGCTTTTTATATATGTAGAATATATAAATAGAGAAACTGAGGTGGGAAAGGGGGGTGATTTTCCTATGGTCACATGGGTAGTCAAAAACTGATCCTGGAGGTGATGTCTTGGCCAGTTTTTTCCAGAGTCAGTTTTTTAAAGTGTTTTCCAATTGCCTTGCTAAATCACAGAAGCAGCAACCTATTTGGCTTTAGTGAAAAACCAGTCCTGTCCTGTTTGTAGCAGGAGGACAGCTGGTTAGAGCCTGAGGTTAATAAGGCTGATGTTATATGACGTCCCTTTGTTCAGCGACCACTGACTTACAGTCCTGACCCAGGCTAGCTGGAATTCATGCCAGACTTCATCAATAGGGATCAAGACAGGGGCCCGGCTAGACCAATACAATCCTATCTTCACTCATAAAAAAAAACCAATTCAAAGTCCCTATCCTACTGACAGGGGGTGAGTAGTGTCAGCTCTCTCTCTAGAGATCTTAGTTCATTGGAACCACCCCTGGGCTGAGACCTGAATAAAACTGGAGCAATCTGAACAAACTTCAGACTCTGTGGGGGTGACAGTTAAAGAGAAAACATTATTATTAGAGTTCAGTGAAACCGGATTGATGTTGGGAGTATCATGAAGAGTGGGGATGAGCAACAGCACTGAACTGAAAGACACTAAATTATCAAATGTTAGAACCAGAAAGATACTTAGGGGCATTTAGTCCAATTCATACCTGCAAAAGCAACACCTCCACTTAGATGCACATATCTTATTTTTCATGATAGACCGTAAGCCCTTAGAGGAAAGGGGCTATTTCATTTTTGTCTCTATATCCAGAATGGAGAATGTTTTTATTTTTATTGTTAGACTTATGATTTGAATGGTCTAGGAGAACTCTCAGTAAAGGAATTCCCTCTAGCAATGCAGATCAGCAACCACTCTAAAATTCATTATTTTAAGTATTATTAAGACCGGAAAATATAGGTTTTCAGTGGTCACATTGAGAAGTTAAGCAAGCAAATCAGAGTCACACAGCTCAGCCAGAATATATCAGTTAGGACTTGAACACAGGGTGTGGCAGCCATGTCAGCCAGCTTTCTAGGATACCACTCTGCCTCTTTAGTAGAACTGGCACTCAGTAGGTAAATATGACTTGCTATCTGTGTGACGCTAGACTAGTTATTTCCTGGTTCTCAGTTTCATCATCTTAAATGATGGACTGTGAGATCTCTTCCAATCCCAGTGATCATCCTATGATCCCTGACAATTGATTCATCAAACTCTTCTTAAAGATCTCTAATGAAGGCAATGATACAATAGATAAAGCATCTGGTCTGGAGTCAATAAAACCTGGGTTCAAATTTGCCCTTGGGCACTTACTTACTAGCTGGGTGACCCTGGGCAAATCACCTGTTTGCTTGGGCAAGCTTATTTTCCCACCTCCATTGGCTGTCACTCAGTGAGGGAAATAACTTGCTCAAAGTGACATAGCAGCAGCATCTTCATTAAAGTCTAGCTGCCAGCTCAATATTAGATCTACTGCACACATCTTTCCTTTCTCATGTCCACAAGAGAACAAGGGATTATTGTTCCCATAGATCAATGAGTCATAGAAGCACAGACCTAGAGCTAAAAAGACACTCCTCATTTTACAGATGAGCAGATGGCAGTGAGGAACAAAAGCTGTTAATTGGACATAGACAAGAAAGAAATACACTAAAGATGAACAGTTGAACAAAAAAGTTCAGACATCCCCAGATATTGCTCATCAAGGGAGATGCAATGAGATCTATAACAAAAATGTATGGATAAGAATTAAAATGGTTTCGAAGGGCACAGAATTGGGAATGGCCAAAATGATGACATTTATATGTTTGGTAGATTTTTAAAAAAAAAAGGGAAAAAGGAAGAAAATCTTCCTTCAAAAAGTTTTAAACCCAGAGCAATCAGGGAAATTGAAGCATTCTTTTCAATGAATAAAATTGCTTTTATTTCTAACAAATATGAAATGGTTTATGTGAGCCTAAGTGCTTTGGTGATTATAATGTCACCGATGAGAAATATCAACATTTCTCCTTCCACCATTAAAGTAGCCTCTGCAATTGATACTGATTAGACATTTTCATTCGCTGAAACTTTCCCCTTGGCATTGCCTCTGTTCACAAATGTCAACCCACCTACTGCTCTCCTACAGTACAAAATATTTTCTTGTGGTTTCATGTGGTTGAGTGGGGGTGCTCCCAGTCACTTCCAAGAAGCAATTGGGAAGTTGGGATATAGCCTAGTAATGGGTTCAGTCCCATTCTTAATCTCTAGCCTTCTTTTCAAGGTCAGTAAGCTACTTTTTGTCAGTGCTGGGGTAGGTGGTTGGTAGTATGTCAAATACTCTTTCATTCTTATTTTTTCTTTATTCTGATCCCACAAAACACCATCTACATTGTGGAACAGATGAGAAGATTGTAAATGAAAATAAAGATCTCTATTATGTCTTGTGTAATATATCAGATGTAGACTGAGGGATGTGAGTTAATAAGTGGTCATCCAAGTAGTAGTAGTGGTAATAATAATAATGATAATAATAATAGCTAACATTTTACACAGCTTTAAGATTTGCAAAATGTTTTAGACATATCAGTGGTAGGATTTAAATTCAGATCTTGCTGACTCCAAGTCTAGCACTCTATCCACTAGGCTAAACAACTGTCTTTAAATCTTTATTGGTACCACTTTCTCCTCCTGCCTCTCTAAGTCCTTGGGAAGGACCCCTATTCCAGAACAATCATCCTGATATTCTGAATTTTCTATATGCCACAGATAGTCCTACTGTGGGAAGTCAAGCTTTGTCCTGTCTCAAAAATCTCTTTTCTCTCTCACTGTATCCAGTAGGTTTCCCTGGATGGGGATGTGAATTCTCAAAGCAAAGGTGGAAATAACAAGAAGATGAGACAGTAGAAAAAAGAAATGGACTTGGGGTCAAAAGATTTAGATTCCATGTCTTTATTACTTCCTAGTTGATTTTATTTCTCTGATTCTCAGTTTCCTTATCTGCAAAATGAGGTTATTGGACCATCAGGTTCTTTTTTTTTTTTTTTTTGACCATCAGCTTCTTAAACTTTTTTCACATTTATTTGGCAGAAAGGGAAAGCCTGTGGTTATCTCACAATAATAAATTTAAATGTATATAATAAAATGTGGGACTATAAAGGAAATCAGTTCTACTGAAATATAATTATCAAAATATTTTTAAAAGCATATTAAGGATCTTTGGACTAGATACTCTTCAAGGCCACTTCAATTTCTAAACTTCCATGTAATGTGGTACAGGGATATAATGTAGTACAGAGGTTTTAAGCATTGATTTAAATGCTTAGTCAGAGCATCTGGGTTCAAAGCCTGTGTATGAGACTTTCCCATATGATTCTGGCCAAAGTCATATCCTCTCCCTGCCCTCAGTTTCAGTTTCCTTTTCTGTGAAGTAGGAAATTAGACTTATGTGGCTTTTGAATTACCTTCCAGCTTGAGACCTCTGGTAATAGGAGAATAATACAGATGTACCCAGCATTATGCAAATGGTATGATTTGGGAAGTTCAAAGTTGATATGGTTTGAAGCTTTCCAGGATACAATATAAATGGGTTCCATGTTGTTATTGTCAAAACTACATAATTAAGACAGGAATGAGGCCCCAGGATGGACAGTGATCTCATGTCTCTCCTTCACTTTGGTTTTGTTCTTGCTTGGATTCATTTGTAAGCTAATCCTGGGATGATTTTGGGAATGCTGGTATCTTCTTTAACTGATCATCTCCAAGTTAGTTTGTTTGTATCAAAACATAAATTCTTGTCCCCGTTTATAAAGTCATTGAACTAAGAGGAGGAAGAGGTCTTTGACAAAGATGCTGGAGAGGGAGAAGTATCTGTTCAAGTTCACATAAATAGTAAATAGTAAAGATGGTAGGGCTTAAGATCTAGGTTCCCTCAGATTCCATCTCCTTATTCCATGCAGAATTTTGTACTTCTCACTATCTTTATAAATAGAAAAACAAAAAAAACACTTTAGGTAACAGCTCTGGTGAAAAGATTTCAGAATTACTAGAATTATACGGGGGCGGGGAAGGGCTAAAGAAACCATCTTAATGGCAGACAACTTGTACCCTTACGTGGATGAAGCAGGGAATATGCTTGAGCTGAGAATCCCGAGCAAACTCCAGCTAGAGAGAGTGGGTGAGTGCTTAAGGGCAGAGAAAACAGCTGATTGACAGTAATTCTAATTTTATTTGTACTTAGCATCCCTTTCTTTTTCTGCCTGTCTTGATTGTGTGGTAGAGATCCAAGATTCTGTATCATCCACTATGTCTCCATGTACCATAATGGACAGGACAATAACAGGAGAGATTGTAATGGAAATATCAGCGATTTCCAAATTATCTGTTTTGTGACTAAGGTTCTTTTTGTTGGCCTGGTGTATTAAAATAGAGAAAGCATTGACTGCATTGTAGTCCTGAGATGAGACCATTAGAATAATGGTTTTTATGAAAGCTTTTTAATCTGTGAGTCATGACTCCATATGGGGTTACATAACTGAATGTGGAGGTTGTGAAATGATGATTATCAGTAAATTCTTGACTTGTATACCTAAAATGCATATAATATATATAAATGCACATATACATATATACATATATATATATAATATACCTATATACCTGTGGTCATGTAAAAATTTCTTAGGGAAAATGGAGGTGCAGTGGGAAAAGTTTAAACAGCCCTAGTCTATATTGAGAGATTAAGGCAGTTCATTTACCTCATACTACTATAGTTGGAGTCAAGAAGATATGAATTCAGATCTGGCCTCAGTCTCTTACTACCTGTGTGAGTTCCTCAACACCTTTCAATCTCAATTTCCTTATCTGTAAAATGGACATAAAAATATCACCTGCCTCCCAGGGTGGTTATGGGGATCAGATGAGAGGCTGTTTTTGTAAATTGTATTGCAAACCTTAAAATACTATGGAAATGTTAGTTATTATGATGATATTGTCTTGCTTCCTCTCATTTTCCTCCAGGTCACAGTGATATTTCTTGAAAAAGGGTGAAATATTGCATTTTTTGAAGGAAGAAACAGGTACTGTGTTGAGTTTTAGTGTTTGGCAACTGAATTATAAAACCTATCGTCCCATCCACACATAGGATTTCAGAATTTCAGAGGCACAGCATCTCCGACTCATGCATTTCACAGAGAAGAAGGGTAAAAAGGGAAAATAGCAATGAAGGTTTCTTGGAACAAGGATTATAGTTAGATGTAGAAGGGACTCGAGTCCATTCTTCTCACTTGACAAAGGGGAAAACTAAAGATTCATAGAGGAGAAGTGCCTTTTCATAAGGTTATTTAAAAAACAGAATTAGTATGCCTTCATTTTACATAGGAAAAACTAAGATCCCAAGAGGAATGACCTAAGATCATAGTTAAAAAAGTAGATAAATGGAAAGACTGGGAATTCTTTATTATAGAAAAGGAAAAAAGACTGCCAGCTATAGTGCATAGAGCGCCAGACCTGATCTGCCTGTGTGATCCTGGGCAAGTCGCTGCCCCCATTTGCCTCAGTTTCCTCATCTGTAAAAGGATCTGGAGAAGAAAGGGGGAAACCCCAGTATTGTTGCCAAGAAAATCCTAAATGGGATCACAATGACCCATCCATAATGAACATAACTGAAATGACTGAACAACCACAAATTAGAAGAAGCAGGATTTCAACAAAGTGCTAATGATACTTCTACTACTCTCATGGTCCTGCTGGCTCTCTGCTTTGCACAAATCTAAGTCAGGAACAGAAAAGGTTGATTTTGTTTGTTCTTCTATTTTGGGGTTCATGAAAAGTCAAACTAGGAGAGGGGGCAGGTGAAGACTGATAAAATAAAATGACCTGCTTGGTAAACTGATCTTCTCTACATGGTTGGCATTTTTACCTACTCAGTTCAACTCCAGTTTTACAAAGGGTTCCAAAGCCTCATTTTTATGCCTGGTGTTTGGATATCTGAGGGCTTGAAGCTTCCAGGAATACAGGTTTCTCAGCTCCTCTGGCCAGCCTCCAAATCCAAACTAAACCTCAGTGTCTGGATCTGAGGGACAGTTTTGCCTGAATATGCTTTGTTTTTCTTTTAAAATCTGTATGGGCATCTTTCATTTTAATATGTCATGCTATTTCTTTTCACATAGAAGGAATTTAATAAATGCTTATTGATTGACTGTCTAAATGTATTTCAATTATCCTTTGCTTTGTCTTTTTGAAAAATTTCTATTGATGCTATCTGTTTTTATGTCACATTTGTTTTTTAATGAGAGGTGTAGTAGATAAAGTGCAGAGCCTAGAGTCGGGATGATTTAAAATCAAATTCAGCCTCAGAAACATACTAACTGTGAGCCTGGGTAAATCACTCAATCTTGTCTGCCTCAGTTTCCTTATCTGTAAATTGGGGATTAATAATTGCACCTACCTCGCAAGGTTGTTGTGAGGATCAAATAAGATAATTGTAAAATGTCTGGAGAAGAGTAAGAGCTATGTTAGCTGTTATTATTCTTGTTATCGCTGATGATTTGAGAGCCAGTCTCAAAGCAAAGAACAGCTAGATTCAAGTGTCACTTCTGACATGTACTGCTTGTATGATCCTTAGCAAGTCACTTAACTACTCAATGCTCTAGGTAATTCTATAGTTTTATATATATATGTGCATATATATATATATACATATATAGATAGATAATATAGTTGCAACTTAAGTATATCTATGTATGCATATATATATAATTTTGTATTGTATAGTATAGTATAATATGGTATAGCAACTTATAGTATATAAGACTATACATTGCAAAGAAAGTATTAATCTGCATTGACTGGGAATGTTTTTTAACCCAAGAATATCCTTTGCCAATGCAATCGTACTTCTGATTCTAATTGTTATCGTTTGTAAAAATGCTACACATGCTTTCCCCCTCTATGCCCCAGTGCCACCAGTTATCCCTTATAACAAAAATTTTAAATGAAAAGAAATAGTTTTGCATAACCAACCAAACCATCATTTGCCTCTAACAAAGTACATGATATTTCACACCCATCGTTCCCTGGTTCTGCAATGAATAGAAGGAGGCATATTTTCTTAAGTCAACTCTGGGGTTCTACTTGGTCATAGACTTTGCTTTTGAAGGTGCAATAAAGCTTTTCTAATCTGAAACAAAAGGATTGCTAAGTTGCAGAGTGGATAGAGCATGGAGCCTCATCTTGTGTTCAACTCTAACCTCAGACACTTATCAGCTGTGTGATCCTGGGCAAGTCACTTAAATCTATTTGCCTCAGTTTCCTCATCTATCAAATGAGCTGGAGAAAGAAATGGTAAACCATTTGCCAAGAAAAACATTAGATGGAATCATTGAGAATCAATTATGACTGAAAGAATTGAACAACAACAAAATCTGGGACATCAGCTGAGAAGTCTATTCTGATAGGGCAAATCCATTGAAATTATTATTATTAATAAGAACAGTTAATTTATTAATAGTCAGCAACCACTATTAATTTATTAATAAATGATCACTATTAATTTATTAGTGATAATTAATCAATATTGTTAATATGGTTAAAATTAATAATCAATTACATCCTGAAAGCATGGGATTTGTAGCCAGAAGGGACTTTAAACATCTTCTTATGCAATCTTGCATTTTTAAGAGGGGGAGACGGGCCTAGAAAGATTATATAATTTACTTTTCCAAGCCACATGGGTCATAACCAGAACTAGGATTCAAATTAAGAGCCTCTTTGACTCCATACTTTTTTCTTACCTTAACACTGGTTGAGTAGTCATTTAATCAGGTAATGATTGCCAACTATGAGTTTTCAAAGTTCATGGCTGAGAGGAATTCAATCATTTCTCCCCCAGTCTAGCTTTTTGAACCTCAGTGAAAAGTCTGATTTGCAGGCTATTTTTAATAGAATGCAATATTTTTACTTTCAAATGGTGAACATATGCCAGAATCAAATATAAATGGGTACTAATCATTAAAATGAGGTGGCTTAATGAAAAAATTATAATTCACAATATGCTTCCATGACACAACAGTATATCATAAACATAAAAAAAGAAAAGTGTTAACATCCAAGAAATAATAACATAACATGCAAGAATTAATTGTTGGACAAAGATATTCTGGGTATGTTCCAAGAATCCTTAATTTCTTAAGGCCTTAGTTTTGGAAAAGAAAATGTTTCTGGAGAGGGAGCAAGAGCAGTGTAATGGATGGAATTGGCATTGGAATTAAGCAAATGTGGCTTCAAATCCAGCATGAGGCAAAGGATTCAGCCCTAGATTTTTACATTGAAGGGCAATAGTTCAAATCTTGTCTCAGTCACTTATTATCTATGTGTCTAGGATTCAGCTTTCTCATCTGTAAAATGAGAGGCCAGGACCTGATGATTCCTTAAGTCCCTTCTAGCTCTAAATTGATGACCTTCTCTATGGTCTAACATTTACTAGTGGTGTGACCCTGGTCAAGCCATTTACATTCTCTCCCAGTCTTAGTTTCCTCACCTACTAAATGAGGATAGCAAAGTCTATATAAAAGCCTCATGACAAACTTGTAGGATAGATTTGCATATATGTAAAGTGCCCAATAGAGTTTAAAGAACTATAGAACTATCAGTTATTAGTATTCCAAACTTGATTCTTCTTCCTTGTAAATAAGATGCTGAAATTGAAGGATGAAATGGTTTTGAATTTCTTTTTTACTCATTAATACTCATGACTGCTCTAATTTATTGCAAATTCTGAAAGGGTGGGTTGTAATTAATGTGGCTTTATTGTATGTGGAAGGGGAGGGATGATAGAGTTGAGGAGAAAGGGCTTGGGATTGGAGGCAGAAGATGCAGCTTCAAGTTCCAACTCAGCCATTTCTGACTGGGTGAGCATGAATAAGTCATTTTCCTTTTTCCACAGTTCAACTTCATCTATAATATGTTAATAATAACATTTTAACAATACCAATACATTTTAATATAATTTTAGCATATGTTTTATTGTTATTAATAACAAATGTTTTTTTAACATAAAACATTTCAACAACAATAATAAAATGTTAATGCTTGGTACTTCCTGCTTCACAGAGTTGTAGGAATGCTTGCATATTGACCAACATTTATTAAGTATCTAGTATATGTCAGGAATTATGGTAGGCATGAGGCTATGAAAAACAAAAAGGCCCCTGCCCTCAAGAAACTTATATTCTAAAGAGGAGAAAACATGGGTGTGTGAGGTTAGTACTACAGACACTGATATCCCCATTTGACAGAATAGGAAACTGAGGCTAGGCTCAGAGAATTCACTCTTAATTTCACAGATGAAAAATGTAGTGAGGCTCAATGACTTTAAGAAACCCGGTTGTGGACATTGATTTTTACTAAATCTCAGAGACAGGATTTGAACCAGGTCTCCGTGATTCCAAATCCAGCAAACAATACATTATACCATGTTGCTCTCCATGCAGATAAAGATTCTGAATTAAAGCAGCATATAAATGTATATTTTGGTTATTGTTATAGCAATGTCATTGCTTACTGTTTGCTGACTCCTGTAAGGATAACATGCTTTACTGTTCAAACAACAGGGGCCTGTGGTTCAGACAGCAATACAAACACCATGCTACAATGAGTGGGAAGGGTTCTGAAATTTGGAACCTGAAGATTTGAGTTCGAATTCCAGCCCTGTCACTTACTCCCTGCCTGACTATACAGATCCCCTAATTTCATTGGGTCTTAGTTTCTGTATATGTAAAATGAGGAGCTTGGACTAGATGGACTCTGATGACCCTTCTCTCTCTACCTATGAGTTCTATGATTTTGTGGTCATACGCTTTGTGAGTCTCAGTCTATTCATTTGGTAAATGTGACCCTGGGCAAGTCACTTAACCCTGTTTACCTCAGTTTCCTCATCTGAAAAATGGCCTGGAGAAGGAAATGGCAAACCATTCTAGTATCTTTGCCAAGAAAATTCCAAATGGGGTTACCAAGAGTCTGGTGCAATTAAAATGACTGAACAACAAAAAGAGGAGGTTGGATTAGATGATCTTTAAGATCTTTTCCTGGTACATCATAGGTATTTAATAAATACTAGTTGGTCAATGTATTAACTAACCTGCCATCCTCTGACCTTATGATTATAGCTGCTTAATTATCAATTCATAATCCTTAGAGTTGGAAGGGACCATTAATTTCATCTTATATAAATTGAAGTCCAATCCATTGATCAATTGATCAACGAGTATTTATTAAGCAATTATTATTTTCCAGGTACCATATTAAATGCCAAGTATAGACAGACAAAACTGAATGGTACCTTTCCTTTAGGAACTTATATTTTATCAGTGGAGAAGTACAAAGAACAGAACAAAAATTGAGTTGCCGAGGTCAGATGACATGTTAATAGAATTCTGGTGAAGATGAGGTAATAAGAGCAATAGTTCATATTGACAAAGTGCTGTAAAATTTTTGACTTCATACAAGTGGTACAAGTATATCATTCCCATTTTTAGAGATGAGGAAACTTATATGATGGTTGGTAAGCATCAGAACCAATATTTGAGTGTAGGGTCCTATTTCTCCCATATGTTTCCTCTGTCTTAGCTAAACTACCAATCAAGTTCTTCTACTTGTTGTTCTATTCTTTTCTGTTGATCATACAAGCCTTTCTCTTCAAAATAACTTCAAAAGCTTTGTGCAAGAGTGAGTTTTTCCTGGGAGGGAAAGCTTTCTAACTTCCCCTTTCTTCATCGAAGGCACTCCAAACTGTGGGGTACAACTGCTTATCTCCATGGTGATAGCTCTTTTCCCCACATAGGCTGGATTGCTTGTCTTAGTTGAGAAGCCAGAGCTGTCTAGAATGATACTTTGCCAGTAACAGAGAAGCCAAATCAAATGATTGACTCCTGTCCTTGGCAGGAGAAAGGGGCTGGGTCAATGTCCTGGATCTGACACCTGGAGAGAAATGCCAATTGGCAGATGAAGTCATAGTTTTTCTTTCTGATACTCTCTCTTTCTGTATATAGGTTTTTATCTCTGTAGGGGGTGGTGATAGTGGCTGCAAAGATAGACCCCTAACTAAGACAGGTGAGTAGGATACTTCCAGCACTCCAGCATTTGTGGGGGACATGGACTTCTTTATAGGGGCCCATTTCTCATGGTCTTCCATCAGTCCCTACAACCCTGAACTATTATTCCCAGTTTCTTATTGCAATTAATTTCTTCTTCCAAAATCTATTTTTCCTCAACTGCTTTCCATGACCTGCTACCCCCCCATTCATCTGCCATTTCTTTGTGGAGGTTTGATTAAATCAGTAGTGAAACCTGAAATCCTAGGGAGATAAGCTGCTCCTCTCCCAGTGTGACTGTACATTGGTCATGAATATCTATCCCCCAACAGATTTTTCCTCAGTGACAAGAATTCTATTATGGCTCTGTCTAAGGGCCAAATTATCCTTACTCCACCCAAATATCCACTTTAAATCAGAGAGGGTAAAAGAAAAAAATCTCATGATTCTTCTATACTACACTATATGAATACTACTTTTGACTTTTCACTATTATAAACAACTCTCAGTATGGCTGAGCTGGAGATTCGACTTTGCTAACAATCTGCTTTATGGTTTCTTAGAACAAAAGGAAATTTATTCTATGCAGCCTCATTTACAGCAAGATGCACATATCTTTCTCAATAGAATGGTCTATGTAAAAGAAACCCATTTTAAAGACAAGGAGGTGACAGCCATGGGCTGCCTAGGTCTGAAGCTCAGCCATGTAGAGAGACAGAAGGATCTTAATTCCAGCCTTATTGACTATTCAGGGAATATGCAGAAGGCAGGGAAGTACCCTGTAATGAATACTAGATTTAGAGACAAAAAACTAAGATTTCAGTTCTGGCTCTATCACTTACTTTTTCAGGGACTCAGTTTTCTTATTGCACAATCTTTAAGGGGACTTGCCTTTATGATTTCGAAGGTCTCTTTCAGTGTGATATAATGGAAATCATCCTGGATTTGGAGCTTAAGAAAGCTAAGAATCCAATCCCAGTTCTGCTAAGTAATCTACCTAACCCCTAGGAAGCTCAATTTCCTCATCCATAAAATGGGAATAGTAAAATCTCCCTTTGCTGTGTAGACCAAGAGGATTTATGTAACATACTTTGCAAACCTTCTAGTGCTAGATAAATGTCAGCTTGTTATGAGCTTGTAAGACTGCATGCAGCTGTAGAGATGAGACCAAATTCTGCATGTCCCATAAGGTTCTGTTGGAGTAAAAAAAAGAATGCTTTTCTTAACCTGCATTTCTCTTGTTCTGAGTCAAGGGACTTAGCCCAGAGTCCATGGAGAGATTTCAAAGGTCCGGTATGGATGAAAAAATAAACAAACAAACAAAAAAACAACCCACATTTTAATTTTCATTACCATTTGGTTTCCTTTGTAATCCTATGCATTTTATAGTTTTTAAAACATTCTGGAAAAGGTTCCTTAGGTTTCATTAGAATACAAAAGGAATCCTGAACATAATTAAGGTTAAGACTTCATGGGCTAAGTAAGTCCTGAAAGGCAGCTGTCATGGTGGATAGACAACTGATCTTGGAGTCAGGAAAATCTGGATTCAAATCTTGTGTCTGGCACTTGCTAGTTGGGGGACTCTGGGCAAATCATTTAATGTCTCAAGAGTCCTAGACAATTCTCATATTAGAACATCAGGTGCGGATACCTGGACACTTACTCCCTAGAAAATCTTTAGTAATGAAATCCCAGGTCCAGTCCTCTCATCCAAATGAAAAAAGTAAACTGATATCTATTTAGAATTTGAGATGAAAAAAAAATCCAAACAAAAAAAGAATTTGAGATGAATGATTGAAAAAGTAGAGAATAATAACAGCTAAAATTTATACATTCATATATTTGTGTGGCGCTTTAAAGATTACAAAGCACTTATATATGCTGTCTCACTAAGGTTTACAAAGCATTTATATATGCTATCTCATTTCATCCTCATCCTGGGAAGGTGGTAGATGCTATTATTCCCCCTATTTTACAGATGAAGAAACAGAGGCAGATAGGATTAAGTGACTAATCCAAGGTCACAAAGCTAGGAAGTGCCTTCCTATCTCCAACTCTAGCACTATTTAAATGGGAACAAACCAATATTAAAAAAATCTCCATCTCAAAATTGAAGAAAGTCATTTAAGTTCTCTGGATATCAGGTGAGTTGGTTTTTAAAGGCAGTTCCACCACTCACTATCTTTGTCCATATCACCCAACCACTCCAGGTCTCAGTTTCCTCATCTGTAAAATGCTTAAATATAAAATGAAGGGATTAGATGAGATGGCCTTTAGGGCCAATTTAGCATCACATCAATGACTTTTCAGATTATACCATGTGTAAAATGGGGGCACCTGCTGGCAGACTTAGGGTATTACAGCTCAGTTCTATTAGACCTTATGATTATACAGAAATAAAGAAAAAAAGAGAAGAGCAAAATTCTAGGATTTGTTAGTGAAGTGGTGTTGCTTTTCGGGTATCTCTGAGGTGTACCTGGGATCAGGAGATTCCCCACTAGAAGTCTGAGTCATCTCAACAACAGAGAGAAAGATGGAAAATTGAGGAAAGGGCTCTGGAGGAGGATGAATGATTTTATTCTTGCCACTTTTCAGAAAATGATGAGGGGATCCAGGTCTAAAGATCAATAATGCAGCAGAGCATGTGGGCTCTGGACTGAGAAAGATAGATAGGGAGTAGGAAGACAGATGTGGGAGAAAGCTAAGTTGGGCTGTAGATTGACAGATTGTTACTCATCCTGCTGGCTTGAATATTTATACATTATTTATTTAAATGACTCTTTTAAAAAGGAAATAAAAATAGTGAGATGTCAGCCCCAACCCAAGCTTCCATAAATATAGGTAGTAGATACAAATCAGGCCTTTACAATGCTTTACAAATTGTTTCCCCCCCCCAATACACATGCATACACAGTCACAGATGACTTTTCCAGAAATAAGGCAAGGATATCTCAGGGACCAGTGATATTGGTTACAGACAGATGGAGAGTTTTTCAAAATTCTCCTTGGGGTTTTTTACTACACACCCCACTAACATAACAGAAAGAAATACTGTGAGGCAGCTATATGGTGTAGGATATGGAGTACTACCTTTGGAGTTAGAAAAATGAGTTCAAATCTTGTCTCAGATGTTTATTAACTGTGTTACACTGGGCAAATCACTTCCTCAGTTTCCTTAACTGTAAAATGGGATTAATTATAGCATTTACCTCCCAGGGTTATTGTGGAGCTCAATATGCTAATAATATATGTAGAGTATCTTGTAAATCTTAAAGCATTATCAAAATGGCAATTATTATTATTATAATATGAAGAGTTGACAGCATTGATACAGATCATTAGAGATCTATTTTCAGCAGCATGGAGGAAAATGAATACTTTCTTTTCCTTATATTCTTCTTATCCAACTTCTCAACCACTTAATTTGAAACTGGTTCCTTCCCAAGGACAGATAACATGGCTTTTTAGGGGCAGTAACCATCCATCTTGCAAGAGGAATAAGTAGTAACTTGCTATGTTACTTCAAGCTATTCACTTAATCACACTGGATATCAATTTTCTCTTCTATAAACTGATAGTGTTGGACTAGATCAGAGATTCTTATTCTCTATTGTCTTCATGAACCTCTTTGGTAGTCTGATGAAGGTAATGAACTACTTATTAGAATTTTTTTTAAATTCACAATTGAACGTAATACTAAATTTTAGCTAAAGGCTAGTAAAAATAAAGATATATATTTTTTTCTTTTCATCAAGATTCATGGACCCCTAAAGTCTATACACAGACCTCATTGAACTACAACAAATAGAAATAGAAATGGATCCTTATAGGATGCATACTGACTTAGAAAACCATAAATTCACACTATCTATGTTGTATTGTATTTTCATTTATTTTATGAAACATTTCCCAATTACATTGTAACCTGTAAGTAGTATTGGAGGTTGAGTCTGACACTTTTTGCCTAGATGAACACCAATGTGGCTTCTTGTTCTGGCATTCTCTGTTCTAAGATGTCTTTTTGGCCTAATGTTCTCTGTTCTAAGTTCCTTCCAGACCTGAGATTCTCTGTTCTATTCTAATGTTTCTAATGCTAACATTTTCTGGTCTAATGTTTTTGCTAACTTTGACATTCTCCCTTACTATATTTCATTTTCTATGCTTGTTGTGACCTCTAATATGCTCTGTTCTAATGATGTCCCTTCAAAAGTTCCTTCTAGTGCTAACATTTTATGTTTTAAGTTTCCTTTTTAGTTCTGATATTCCCTGTTTTAATTTCTCTTTTATGTCTGACATTCTCCGGTTCATGCTCTCAGGTCACTTTTAACCTTATAGTTTTACAAGACTCCATTCATTTGACATACATTTATTAAGTGCTTACAATGTGCTAGACATTGTGTTAAACACTAGAGGATACAAAAGAGGCAAAAGATAGTCCCTGTCCTCAAGGATTTTATAATTTAGAGGATTATAAACTTTTCAGATTTCAGATGATAAGATTTTCACCTCTAAGTCTTATTAATATGGACTTCTGGGGGCAGAGCCAAGATGGTGGAGTAGGGAAGCACTCAGCACTCAGCTGAGTCGATTCAACATCCCCCTCTAAAAAAGCTTGAAAATAACACCCAAAATCAAATTCTGAAGTGACTGAACCTGCAACAAGTCAGAGTGAGACATTCTTCCAGCTCAAAACAGCTTAGATGTTCAGAAAGAGAGATCTGTGACATGGATGGAAACTGGTCTGGAATCACTGGATGGCAGTGACTAGGTGATAGCAACAGAAGAAGCAAAAGCTTCAGGAGTTCCTAAGCTAGAGATGGCAAGAAGACCTGGAAACTGGTCAGCAAGAAGTAGCAGGGGACCCCTGTACTGCCCCTGGACATAGGACTAGATTTGGAAGATCCATTGTCTATACCCACTTGTGAGTTATAGTACAAGAGCAGAGAGTAACATTTTTAGTCAAGGAAGGAAAACACTAAGGGGTGGTATTATTTCTGGTCCCAAGGGATCAAGGACTCTGAGGAACTGTATAAATTACAATCTCAAGGGATACCTGGATAAGGGCCAGAGTGCAGATTAGTACACAGACTAACTATGTGCCCCTGGGTGAATTACTTAATCCTGTTTAGCTAAGTTTTCTCATCTGCAAAATAAGTTGGAAAAGGAAATGGCAAAACACAATAGTATCTTTTCCAAGAAAACCTCAGATGGGATCATGAAGTCAGACATGATTAAAAATGACTGAATAACAAGCAGATTAGGGGAGCAATAAGTACAACTCTCCTCAGATCATACCCCTTGGGAAGCAGCAAAAACTTTCAAACCCTTAGAACTATCTCAGAAACAGTAGTGTGTAAAAGCCTGAAGCTTGAGATGGAACCTTTCTCCCCCTTCCTCACTGGGAAAAGAGCCCAAAATTAATGTAAAATTCCAAATCAAGAAATAGGGTGGGGAAATAAGGAACCAGCAAGGAAAAAATAATCTTCTATGGAAACAGGGAAGAAGATAAAGACAAAAACTCAGAAGAAAACAAAGAAATCAAAACAGCAACTTGCAAAACCCCAAATAAAAAAAATACAAATCTACTAAGAATTCCTGTAAAAGTTAAAAAAAATCTATTTTCAAAATCAAATAAGGATGGAAGATGAAAACTTAAGTTAAAAAGGAAAGAAAAGGAAAAATGATGAAAAGAAAATTCCCATCTTGGAAAAAGAGGCACAAATATAATAAAGAAAATAACACCTTAGAAAGCAAAATGGGCTAAATGGAAAAAAAGTTGGTGACCCAGCAAGACATAAAAGGATTATAGGAAATAAAACAGATAATTTTGATTACATCAAATTAAAAAGCTTTTTGCACAAACAAAATTAATGCAGCCAAAGTTTGAAGGAAAACAGGAAACCAGAATAAAATTTTGTAGCAGATTGGTCATTTCTCAAATATATAGGAAAGAGTAAAATACATAAAAATAAGAACCATTCTCCAATTTGTAAGTAGTCAACTGATATGAACAGGCAGTTTTTAGAAGAAGAAATCAAAAGAAATCAAAGCTACATGAAAAAATGCTCTAAATAGCTGATTAGAGAAATGCAAATTAAAATAACTCTGTGGTACTACTTCACATCTATTAGATTGGCTAACATGACAGAAAAAAATGACAAATGATGGAGGGAATGTAAAAAAACTGGGACAATGATACATTGTGATTGGAATTGTGAACTACTGCAACTATTTGGGAGAACAGTCTGGAATGATGCCCAAAGGGCTATAAAACTGTGCATATTCTTTAAGCTAGCAGTACCTCTATTAGGTTTTTATCTCAGAGAGATTAAAAAAAAGGAATGGAAATATTTGTATAAAAATATGTATAGCAGCTCTTTTTTGTGGTGACAGGGAATTGAAAATTGAGAGGATGCACCTCAATTGGAGAATGGTTGAAAAAGTTGTAGCATATGATTATGATGAAATACTATGGTGCTATAAGAAATTATGAGCAGGATGGTTTCAGAAAAAAAAATCTGGAAAGATTTACATGAATTAATGTAAAATGAGGTGAGCAGGATGGTTTCAGAAAAAAATCTGGGAAGATTTACATGAATTCATATAAAATGAGGTGAGAAGAACACAGTAACAGTAACACTTTATGATGATCAGCTATGAAAGAGTTGGCTATTCTCAACAATTCTTACCATGATCTAAGACAATCCTAAAGGATACATGATGAATGAGTCTATCTATAGCTAGAGAGAACTGATGAACTCTGATTAAAGAATAAAACACATTAAAAAACCACTTTATTGCTATTTTATTTTGTTTTCCCCCACAATATGGCAAATATGAAAATATGTTTGCATGACTTTGCATTATAATTGATAGCAAATTGTTTGCCTTCTCAAAGAGGGGCAAAAAATAAGAGGGAACATGAGAATTTGAAACTCAAAATTTAAAAAATGATTATTAAAATTTTGCATATAAGTAGAAAATATTTAATGAAATTATATATGTATATGTATATATATATATATGAATTTTAAAAAGCTTTATTGGTCTACCAATAAGGAAAAGTAAGTGACATTTGTGTAACTCTGCTTAGCTCCTTCCTAGGCAGATAAACCTGGAAATAAAGTTATGGGTGGAAGAAATGGCCTTCCTCATTGAGAAGCAGATGTTCTTGTGAAAAGTAATATTGTGACTCAGGGGTGATATGTTGCTAGGGGGTCAGGGCAGGAATACATTTAGATGACACGTGTAAGTCATGTTCTGTGGTCGAACGTGATATCTTAAGCAATGCTAGTGATGTGTACTGAGATTCTGGCTTCTGACAGTGGGCTCTATGGAAAAGGCTAAAATGCAATTCTGGCAGGTGGGAAGTGGTTGGATATAAATATTTTAAGACAACAAATATGATTCAGAGGGATAATTGGAACGCACTGACACCACCAAGGGCTCCTGGCAGCCCGACATGCAGATGGAAGTAGGATTTTCCGCCTCGGCATTAAAACAAATATTGTAAATCAGACTAAAGAAACTGTCCCCCAGAGGGACACTTCTAAGTCTTTTCCTTGCTGGCAAGCACTGAACCTGATGAAGCATAGACAGAAAGCCTAGATTCTGGCATCTCTTCCCTCCTCTCCCATTACCTTTGTCACTAGCCTTGGTGAGTGACTGGGCAAGAACAACTCTCTTTCTAGACCTCAGTTTCCTCCCTTGTAAAATGAAGGGTTGGAGTAAACATGTGCTATGATGGAAAAGATGACTGTAGAGTTGAAAAAGCTGTGTTCAAATCCTGCCTCTGACATTTATTACTTGTCTGCTTTTAGGGAAGTACTATTTCCTAGACTTCAGTTTCTTCAATAATAAAATGAGTTCTTTCTAGCTTTAATGCATGGATACTCAAAGGTCAAATATTTGAGGGCCCAAATTCCCACCATAGACCATACGAATTTCTTCCACTCCAAATGCTCTTTGAATTTTGCTATGGTTAGAAAATAAGCAGACTTTCAGAATAATCTCTGTATATACTTCTCTTAATGCACTTACCTATTCTATTTTGCATGATAATTATTTGTGTAATGATCATATCCCTGTACCAGACTATAATAGTAATAATTGACATCTTTTGAAAACACTTTCCATACATTGGCTCATTTGATCATAAAAATAAGCCTGTAAAGTAGGCACTAAAGGAATTATTACAGCCATTTTACACATAAAGAAATGAAAACTAAAAAAGGTGAAATGGTTTGCTCATAATCATCTACCTAATAAGTATCAGAAGAAGGATTCGAATCCATGTTCCTTCTGGTTTTAGGTCCAGTGTTTTCCTAGTATATTTTGTTGTTTTTCCATTGTAAGCAAAAGCCTTGTCTTAATCTTAATTTTTTACCTCCCAGAATTTGCCATACACAGCATCATGCACATGGGAGATGATGAATGGGTGTTTGTTAAATTGAAATCCATTGATCTCATCAATGGTAAAAATTGGAAATTGAGAAGGATTGAACCCAATGTTTTAAAATCATTCAGGCAGGACAAGCGACCATGCAGACTATCTCCTGGGAGAGAATGTCCCTGCTTTGACTCAATTAACTAATTTCTCCATTTAGTTCAGCTAAGTGATGCAGTAGATAGTGCTGGGCTTGAGTTTGCATCCCACCACAAACATTTAACTAACTGAATGACCCTGGAAAAGTCTGTCTCAAAGTCTTTTGTCTGCCTCAAGCTTCCTCATCTGCAAAATGGGAATAACAATAGCACCTACTTTCCAGGGTTGTTGTGAGGATAAAATGAGATGACATGTGTAAATTGTATTGCAATTTTAGAATACTACATTAAAAAATCATTAACATTAGTGTTCTTTCTTTCCCACACTCCTGCCCTCTCTACCTCTCTGCTCTCCTCCATAAGGGTCATTGTGACCAGAGCCCCTACAAAACTTTTAAAAGGTGGGGTAGCTAGGTGGCGCAGTGAATAGAGCACCAGCCCTGAAGTCAGGAGGACCTGGGTTCAAATCTGGTCTCAGACACTTAACATTCCCTAGCTGTGTGACCCTGGGCAAGTCACTTAACCCCATTTGCCTCAGCAAAAAGCAAAAAAAAAAAAAAAAAAACAAAAACTTTTAAAAGGCCATAAATAGAGCATCTTTTGTGCCCTGGCACATTGGTCTGTGTGACAGAAAGAGCTTAAATCCAGTTCAAATGGACTGGAATTAGAGAGACAACATGATATAATGAAAAGAGTGCTGGCTTTAATGCCAGAAAACCTGAGCTGGAATCTCCACTCTGCTTGGGTGACCTTGGAAAGGCCTTCTCAAGCTGAGAGATCTCATTTTTAAAATAAGAGGCTTGGATAGAGACCTCTAAAGTCCCTATTGACTATTTATGAGGCCCCGACTTGAATTCTATCTCTGCTTTTTACTTCTTGTATAACCCAGGACAAATGACTTAATGTCCCTGGATGGGTCTTTACTTCCTCATCTGTAGAATGACAGAGGTGAATGAATTACATTCTCTCTGAGTTCTATTGGCTCTAGATCCCATGATTTTATGACCTCTCAGAGGTTGACAATGAGGAATTTTGGTTAGGAACAGCTTTTTAATTGCAGAAGGTATAGGAGGTAGGATGAGGCTGAATAGAAGGTCTAATTTCTTCCTCTAGTTTCAAAAGCAGCATTATGCTCTTTGACATTCACAGTTAATAGACATGGGGTATACATAAGAGTGAAGAAGCAGTTTCTGTCTTCAGGGAGATTTTAGCTGTAGAAGGGTGTGTATGTGTGTGTGTGTGTATAAGGAGACAATATCATATATAACTATATGTAAACTAGACACAAGGTGATGTGGGGGAGTGGGGAGGAGAAGGAATATCATGTGGGGAGAATCAGGAAATATGGAACAAATGCTATGTTTTGCACTGAATAGGGTGACATGGACCAGGCCACAATGAGCCCTTCCCCCTGGCCAGATCCTACAAAGATTTGCCCTTTCTCATAATCTCCTTGCCAATATTCTCTTTTCCTTTTCTCCCTTTTGACTGGATGTCAACCCTTCCCTACTTCTCCATTCCCAAATCATTGAGAGAGTGCTTAGAATATTCTCTTCATGGCAAGTCTCAAACTCACTCCCCTCTTCCCAAGGTCATGAACAGGAATACCTCTACCCTCTTTCCCCCATCAATGGGGAGACATGGTTGGTGATACCATATTAATAAGTTGTCAACTTTAATCCTTGCAGTAAAATCTTTCTGGTGGACCCCTGGTCCTTACCAGCTGCCCCGTCCCTACATCTTAAATTCTTACAGATGTGCCCTCAGGACAAGTAGTCTTTTTCCCATCCACTCTGCAGCTGAACCCTTCTCTATGTATGTTGTCTCCCTCAAATAAAAGTGAGCTCTTTGAAAGTAGAGACTGTCTCATTTTTCTAGTTGTATCTCCAGTGCTTGTCATGGGAAACATTTCATAAGCTTATAATATATTATATTATATTGTATTATAATATTATATTATTATTAATGCTTAATAAATAATAATATTTAACAAATGCTTCCATTCATTCATCCAGGCTCCAGAATCAATCTACATTATTTTGGATGCAACAGCAGAATCGATAATATGAGAAGGGAGCTCAATGGCCATCTTTTCCAACTGATACATAAAATGAATCTGCATTGTAACATAGGTAACATGTGGTCCTTCAGTCCCTGCCATGGTCCTATTTTCCATCAGACCTTGGAACCAAAGAATATGTGCATTTAGCCTTTTTCTGTTCAACTGGCTTCATGAAGACTAAGCCATTCTTTTGGAGTATGCTGTGACTGATGTCTTAATGACTGTGACCAGAACCCCAACTCTCATAATCAGAGGGTTAACCCTCTGAACTTTCTCTGAAAAGGACCTAGAGATACCTCACCCAGGCCAAGCTCCTCACTCTACAGATGAGGTCCAGAGAGACAAAGGGATTCGTCCAAGGTCACAAGGGTGGTAAAAAGCGGGCTCTGATAGCCCATTCTCTGAGCATCTCGTTATCTTGTGAAGGAAGAAAGCTTTTTCCCACCCGCTGAGTGAGTAAAGAAAGCACCATTTCAGAGATGTTGGAGAGAGCCTTGAAACACACAGATGCTGAAAGCTCAGTAAATGTTACTGGTGTTAGGGAGGGAGGGCTGGATGGGAAGATATTTCCTAAACTTTAGAACACCAGCAGAATGAAAGAATCACAGAATTTGTGAGTCAGAAGAGGCCTCCATAGCCATACAGCCCATATGAATATATCTAGACTTCCCCTCTGGATAATAAATAAACTCTAATTTAGGATCCAAACTTCACTACTGTCACTTCACTATCTTGTGTAGAGATCTATCTCCGATAACCAGACTAGCTCCTAAATTTAACTGCACCATCGTTTAAAACCTTCTGTAGTTTCCCTCCTGCACTTGCTTTATTTCCTGGCCTTATTCCAGTTAAAGTAGGATAAATGATAAGTCTTTTAAAGAATATACTTGTTAATTTTATGGTGAAAAGAGCAAGGGAGGGAGCGAGCGCAGCTATCAATATCCTGTAATGCTTTAACCATCTCCAACCGCAAGCATTTATTAAGGGCCAATAATAAAAGCCCCCCTGGTACATCCATGGCTCACTTGGAATGCTTTCTGCTAATAAAACAGAAATGGTTTTGAGGGATGATATTTAAATTCTGCCCACAGAATGTGAAGAAACTAACTACGCAGTGAAGATGGGCAAACAATTTAGCTCATTTGTTGAGTCCTTAGGTATCTCCCAAAGCAGTTGATATTTGCAGCTCCCCCATAGCTACGTGATTTGGGGCTTAGACTCAGTACAAGGCTGCATACAAGAGTACGGTTGCCTAACCACAGCTCCAGCTTTTCAACAGTTACTACCAATCTCCTGAGCAATTCCGATCAATCAGATGTAATTGGATCAGCAACCTGGAGGCTCCAGCTGTCTCTGAATGAGATGACTTTTATGGGAAGCTATTTCTTTGGAGATATTTGTTACATCTTTCAGTTTAGTATTGTTAGGACATTGTTAATAAGAGCATTAATAACTCTTCATGACTAATTAACTTGATAATAAAATAAATTAATATTGATATATTGACACTTTGTCAATAATAGTCTTAATGGGGGGAGTGTTGACTTGTGATTTCATTGGGTGTAGAGATTTTCTGACATGGAAACATCTTCCACTGATATATGACACCAAATCCTCTTTAATTTATAATCTTAGAAAGTGAGGAACAGAGAGAATATGACTTGGCCATGGCCACAAAGTTAGTATGTGACAAAGGTAGAAAATAAACACAGATGGGTTTCCTAACTTCAAAGTTAGTTCTTTAACTACTATGCTACTTTGGCTAGTTATTCTTTTTTCTTTTCTTTTAACTTATCTCCACTTTAATGGTACTTTATTTTTTCAACTACATGTAGAGATAGTTTTCAATATTCATTTTTATAAGATTTTGAGTTCCAATTTTTTTCTTCCTCTCTCCTTTACATCCTTCCCTTCCCCAAGACAAGTACAAATAGGAAGCTTCAATCTGCTTTCAGTCTCCATAGTACTTTCTCTGGATGTGGATGACATTATCCACTACAAGTCTACTGGAATTATCTTGTATGATTGCATTGGTGAGAAGGGCTAAGTCTATCATAGTGGATCATCACAAAATCTTGCTGTTACTGTGTACAATGTTCTTCTGGTTCTGTTCACTTCACTCAGCATCGATTCATGTATCTTTCTAGGCTTTTCTGAAATCAGCTTGCTTATCATTTCTTATAGAATAATAGTATTCCATCCCATTCATGTACCATAACAACTCCAGCCATTGCCTAATTGATGGGATCCATTCAACTTCTAATTCCTTGCTACTACAAAAAAAGTACTGCAAACATTTTTGCACATATGGGTCCTTTTCCCTCTTTTATGATCTTTTTGGAATACAGACCCAGCAGTGAGAGTATTGGATCAAAGGTTATGCATAGTTTGGTAGTCTTTTAGACATAGTTTCAAATTGCTCTCCAGAATGGCTGGATCAGTTTATAACTCCACTAACAATGGATTTATGTCCCAATTACCTCAAATGTTTATAATTATGTTTTCCTGTCATCTTAGCCATTCTGACAAGTATGAGATGATATCTCAGAGTTGTTTTAATGTACATTTTTCCAATCAATAGTGATTTAGAGCATTTTTTCATATGATTACAGATGGCTTTAATGTTTTCATCTGAAAATTATCTGTACATATCCTTTGACTATTTATCAAATGGGGAATGACTTGTACTCATATAAATTTCATTCAGTTCTCTCTATATTTTAGAAATGAGGCCTTTATCAGAACTTGGATGTTTCTGAGATTTTGGTTTTCCTTCTAATCTTTATTGTATTCATTTTGTTTGTGCAAAAACTTTTCTAAATTTAATGCAATCAAAATTAATCATTTTGCGTTTATAATGTTCTATATTTCTTGTTTGGTAATAAATTCCTTCCTTCTCTAAAGATCTGATAGGTTTATTTGTTCTCCTAATTTGCTATAGTATATTTTATGTCTAAACCATGAAGCCGTTGCAACCTTATCTTGGTATAGGATGCTGCCTTGTTATTCTTATTGCTATCACTATAACATTAAGTTAGTATATATGTGCATATATATACAGGCCTTCTAATAATACAAAATCTCATATACATATATATGTAAGTATATGTATATATCTATATCCTGTGTATATTATATCAACACAATAATAAACAGTTGTAACAAACATCTCAAAGAAATCATTTTCTAAGACATTCACAAACATATATGCATATACAAATATATACACATATAGTTATATCTATCTATGCATCTATCTGCCTGACTTTATTTGATTCTATTCAACCACTTTTATCCATATATCCATCCATCCATCCATTCATTAGTCTATCTGTTTATCTGTCTATCCCTCTCTATATCTGGACCTATGACTTTTTTGATCACCAGAGAAGTCCAGGTAAGGAAACTCTACCAACTTGAAAGACTTAGAAAATTGTGGGGGTGTGGTCCCATAGTAAGAATACTGGCACTGGAGGTAGAGGACCTGGGTTCAAATCCTACCTCTTACATTAGCTGTGTGACCATCCGTAAATTACTTAGCCTTTCTCAATTTCCTCTTCTGGAAGCTAAGGAGATTGAATCAGATGATTTCTGAAGTCTCTTTCACCTTTAAATCTATGATCCTGTGACTGCCTAGAGTCATACAGCCAGGATGTGTAAGAACAAAGATCCCAGAATGACAGTAACCTTGTGGAAGGTGCTCCCAAACTAGAGAAATTTTAAGGACAAATCCAGCGAAGGATTTTGTGTCTCTTACCTGAAGACAGGCTTAGTGAAAGTTCATAAAAGCTTATCACCATACTGGCCACAGGATCATGATTTTGTTCAGCTCCAACAACTCTCAAAGACCAGCCGCACTGAGTTATAAAGGGGAAGAGACCTGTGTCTATAGAGAACTTGATTCAATGAAATCACAATGCCTTCAAGTATAACAGCAAATATTAATGACAACTATTTATCCAAAAGCTATAATACAATAATATACAAGTATATGCCAATCACTTTCTACTATCTCCTAGGGTCTTTAGTTCAACCCCCTTTCTTTCCATATGAAGAAACTGAGACTCATAGGATCACAGATCTTGATCTAAGGAGATCTTAGAGATTTCTACTCTCATTTAGCTATGAAGTAACTGAAGACTGTAGAATTCTAGACCTGTACCTGCAAGAGACCAAAGAAGCCATTTAGTCCAAGACCATCATTTTATGGATAAGGAAAACTGAGGGCTAGAAAAATGAAGTGACTTGTTTCAAATCACACAGGTTGCTATTTAAAACTCAGGTCTTTGGATATCAGAGTTGGTATTCTTTCTAATGTCAATTCAGGGCTCCCAAATCCAAATTTAACAAAGTATGCTCCATTGACCTTTATTATTTATGAAATGGGCAGATCTTTAATGACTGGTTCCTCTCTTCCTCATAAGCTCTTCTTGTGACTTGCCTTTGCCTTTCTCTCTTTTCCCTCTCTTCAGCCCCCAACCTCTCAAGCAGCAGAGAAATGCCTTGTAGCCATTTATTTAGTATATTCTGTGACGCAGATGCATTCCTATGCCGGTGGAAAGGAGTATTTGGCTGTGTGAAAGAGGCCGACTGACTGACTGAATGAGTCACTTCCCAGAGGAGCAACTAGCTGCAGGCTCTTCCTGCACAATGAACTGTGTTGGGAGATTATCAGAGGTGCTGGGTCACTGGGATGCAAGAAGAAGGAATGATTTGCTCTCTGGGGAATACACTAAAGAGGATTTCTGAGCAGCAAGAAATTAAGGGTGAGGCAAAGGGAACTGTGTTGTGCAACAAACACTGATCAGTTCTGTCTGCAAAGACCCAAAGAGACCACATGCACACACATAAACACACACATATACTTATACATACAAACATAACATGCAGATACCCATAAATATATACATGTGTCCATGTATTTATATATACATATATATAAATATTCATAAATATGGATGTTTACATATCCATATTTGTGTACACGCATATCTGCACACATGTGACTTTTATATACGTGTCTATGTGAATATATGTCTGCAATATATGAGTGTAAGCAGATATTTATATTAACAGATACAAATGTACACAGAAATATATATTTATGTATACACAACTATGTGTGTATATATAAACATATACATATGTATATATTTGTGTGAGCACACAAATTTCAGTATCTAGGGTAATGTAGCTTTGTCACTATCCCTTCTATAGATCCCAAAGGGACACAACAGAGCTAATGTTCATAGACTGAACATTTTAATGGACCTCAGGTCATCTAATCCTCCCTTTCTTTACAGAGGGGGGAACTGAGGTCTAGAGAGATTAATCTGTCCAAGGACACACAGGGAGTAAGTAGAATCTTCTCATTCCAATCTCGTGGTTTCCATGTAATCCCCTCCCCTTCCACATACATGTTGCTCTCTACTTCTTATTCAGTTGATTCACAAAACCTTTCCTAATCTTTTTTTTTATTCTGTCCTGGGCTCTTTTGGCAGTCTAGTGAAGCCAATATATTCCTTCTCAGAATGATCTTTTAAAATACATAAAACAAAATATGTGTAATATTACAAAGTAACCTAATTATATGAAAAATGGTTTTTAATAAAAAAAATTAAGTTACAGGTTCCCAGGTTAAGAATTCTTGTTATAAAACAAAACTCCGGATGTATAATATTATTTTTTTCATTAATTTTCTTGATCAAAACCTCTATCTGACTATAAATTTTCATCATTTCTTCTCTCCCAATGTTATAGCCTTCCATAACCTATTGGTAAGAGAGGTACAAAAAAAATCACTGAAGGACTCCCTTTAAAAGCAGAATACACCATATAGAAATGGAGTTTTACAAGCTCACTGAAGAAAATAATTCCTTAAAAATTAGAGTAGGGCAAGTGAAAGTTAATGACTTCATGTGATTTAAAAAAAAATAAAACCAAGTTAAAAGAATGAAAAAATAGGCAAAATGTAAAAATACCTCATCAAAAAAAAAACTGACCTAGAAAATACATAATTTAAGAATTATTAGACTACCAAAAATCATGGTCAAACCCCCTTTTCCCACCCCCCCAAAAAAACCCTAGACATCATCAAGGATGCCCTGATATACTAGAACCAGAGGGTTAAATAGAAATTGAAAGGATCCATCGATCACCTTCTAAAAGATACTCCAAAATGAAAACTCCCAGGAATATAATAGCTAAGTTCCAAAGCTCCCAGGAGAAGGAAAAAATACTACAAGCAGCAGGAAAGAAACAATTCCAATATTATGGAGCTACAATCCAGATCACACAAGATTTAACAATTTCCATGTTAAAGGATTGGAAACTTTGAGGCAAAGGAGTTAAGATTATGAGCAAGAATCACCTGCCCAGCATAATTGAATATAATCCTTTTGTGGAGGGGAGAGGGAAGAATGAAAAATTAATGATAGAGCACTTTCAATCATTTCTAATGAAAATTCCAGAGTTGAATAGAAAATCTGACATTCAAACACAGGACTCAAGAGAAACATAAAAAAGGTAAATATAAAAGAGTAACCATAAGGGACTCAATAAAGTCAGACTGCTTACATTCTTATACAGGAAGATGATATATACATAACTGCTAAGAACTGTCATTATTAGGGCAATTAGAAGGGGTCTACATAGGCAGAAAGCATGAGTGTGAACCAATTATATTGGAATGATCTCCCCAAAATGTAGAAGTAAAAAACAGGGATTCATGGAAAAAAGGGGGAAGGGAGAGGTAGAATGGGTAGATTTTCTCACATGAAGGAGATATGCACAAGGAAAAACTTTTATAGTGGAGGGGAAAATGCTTGAAAGGAAAATGGCCAATACATGAATCTCACTCTCATTTCCAAGAGGGAAAACTATGTATAAACACATTTAGTGGGTATAGAAATCAATCTTACCCAATAGGGCTATAGGAGGGGAAGGGGATAAGAAAGTAGTTGGGGAATAATAAAGAGGAGGGTGAATTGGGGTAGGCTGTGGTCAGAAGCAAGACAGATTTTGAATAGTGATGGGAGGTGGGGGGAAAGGATAAACATAGGTAAATGGGATAAAGGAAATGGAATTAGTGATCATAATTGTGAATGTGAATGGGATGAGCTGACTGAAAGAATGGAAATGATTCCATGGAATGTATTGGAAACCAGAATACAACAATATATTGGGTACAACAGACGAGTGATACAGAACAATATCACACAGAGTTAAAATGAAGGGTTAGAGCAGAGTCTCTTATGCTTCATCTGAAATGAAGATGGCAGGGGTGGCAATCATGATCTCAAAAAAAGCAAAAATAAAAATAGCCCTAATTGAAAGACATAATCAGGGAAACTACATTTTGCCAAAAGGAATCATTGACAATGAAGTAATATTAAAAAAATTCACACTAAGTTTCTCTGATAAATTCTTAATTTCTCAAATACAGGAAACAGTGGGATTTATAAAAATAAGAACCATTCCTCAGTTGATAAATGGTCAATGGATATGAGCAGGCAGTTTTCAGAAGAAAAAAAATCAAAGCTATCTATAGATATATGAAAAATACTCTAAATCATTATTGATTACAGAAAGGCAATTGAAAATAACTCTGAAGTACTAACTCATATCTCTAAAAATGATAAATGCTGAAGAGAAGAGGGAAAGTAGATTCATTAATGAATTGTTGATTGAGTAGTGAATTGGTCCAACTATTCTGGAAAACAATCTGGAACTTTGCCCAAAAGGCTATAAAATTGTGCATACCCTTTCATTCAGTATTACCACTACTAGGTATATACCCTAAAGAGATCAAAGAAGAGCAAAGGACATTCATATACAATAGTACTGATAGCAGATTTTTTTTGTGTGATGGAAAAGGCTTGGAAATTGAGGAGATGTTTGTTAGTTGGAGAATGGCTGAACAAGTTGTGGCATATGATTGTGATGAAGTATTATTGTCCTATAAGAAATGATGAATAAGAAAAGAAACACCATATGCAATAATCACAATATTGTTTTAAGTACTTTGAGTGACCAAGTCATTTTGATTATTAAAAATACACCAGCAAAAATAAAGGACTTATGAACAAAGATGCTATTTGTATCCAGAGAAAGAGCTGGTAAAAAAGAGTATGTATAGAATAATTTTATATATTCATATCTTTTGTGTCTAATACAGCCATCTCTAAGATCAGGGGAGGGAAGAAAAAAAGAAATTTACATGATAACTTTGTTGTATATCTGGAAGAAATTGCAAAGTTGTACATGGTAGATTTGTAGTTTTCTGTGCACTCATTTTTTGTTGTACTAAAAAGTTATGGAAAAGCTTGTTTTGTTCTGTGAAACTAAAACTTTTTTAAATGGCAAGGCCAATATGAATTGGTGGAAAGTGAAGTGTTCATTGTGAACAGTAACAAAAATGTTGTAATAATGATTAACTGTGAGACACTTGAATACTTTGATAAATGCAATGATCCAAGACAGTTCCAAAAGATTCATGATGAAAAAATTCTGTCTGCTCCCAGAGAGAGAGAGAACTGATGAACTCTGAGTACAAACTGAAGTATAATTTTCTCCTCCCCCTTTGCAATATGACTAAAATGCAAATGTTTTGCATTATATTTGTAATTGATAATATTTTGCTGACCTTCTCAGGGGGTGGGGGAGGTGAGGAAGGGAGAAAGAGAATTTGGGACTCAAAATTTCAAAAGAAAAGAATGTTAAAAAAAAGAAAGGAAAGAAAGGAAAGTCATTGAAGCATTGAAGAAAATACATAGAAGAGAACAGAAGAATGTTCAGAAGGAGACAAACAAGCAGGGCAGCTTTGAAGTAATGAGTTCAGATCATTATATACTTAAAAAAACCTAAGTTATATGTAGTAAAGAGTTATGGCTTCCATAGAAATCCCTTTCTGTCTTCTTTTTTTAAAATTCTAAATGTTTGTGTGTGTGTGTGTGTGTGTGTGTGTGTGTGTGTGTGTGTGTGTGTGGGAGTATGTGTATGCATGTGTTCATTAAGAATAAAAAAATCAAAATGGAACAAAACAAAAGGAATATAAGCTCTTTGAGACTAGGGTATGTTTCATTCTTTGCAATAGCATCATCAGTGTCTAGCACAAAGCCTAGCCCATAGTGGGCAATTAAGGAATGCTTGTTGATTAGTTAGCTGATTAGTTCTGCTTTTAAAAATGAGACCCACATTCCTATGGGGAAAAATATTGCTTCCAAGATATAATTACATTTTCACTGATTTAAAAAAAACATGCTGGGTTTAAATTGCTGTTTTATACTTTATATATTTTAATGTTTGCATTTTGAACTTATTACCTTAAAGCCTTACTACTCTATGAGTGCATTTTCAAAAGTCAAAGAAATAAACATAAATCAACACAACTTGCTTGCTGCAAAGAGGGTAGAACATAGCTTTTGATGTGGTTGAACTCTTGCGGATGCTAAGTGAGATTGAAATCTGGTTTTCTTAGACTAAAGAAAATATACAGATGTTGCAGAAATCAAAGCCATTGGACTTGGAGGCCTAGAGATAAACTTTTTGACAATTGGAATAGATCTCACGGATGCCATTTCTCAAGGGAGGTGTACTGATTCATGAGCTTTAAGTCACAGCTTTCAGTCACCAAAAACCAGAGAAGGGACTTAGGCAGGCAATAGTCAATACCTTCTATTGAGCTAGAATGAGCTAGAAAGAATGGTATAGTGGATAGAGTGATGGGCTTCGAGTCAAAAAGAACTGAATTCAGATTCAGGCACAAATTCAAATACTTACTGTGTGACCTTGGGTGAGTCACTTAATCCCATTTGCCTCAATTTCCTCACCTGTAAAAATGAATTGGAGAAGGAAATGGCAAACTACTCTAGTATCTTTGCCAAGAAAATCCCAGAAGAGGTCATGAAAAGTTGAGCAGGACTGAAAAATGACTAAACATAAATGGGGAAATCCACCTCTTACACTTGTACAGCTGAAAAGTTGAAATGATCCAGATATATACACATGGATTTTTATTAATATGTTGAACTCTCCATAATGAAACTGTTTGATGTAGACGGTCAACTCATATATAGCATTGTCTTAGCTATCTTAAATAGCCTAGAGAAACTGAGATATCAAGTAGATTGCCCAGGATCATATACATTTGTAATTGATAATATTTTGCTGACCTTCTCAGGGGGTGGGGGAGGTGAGGAAGGGAGGAAGAGAATTTGGGACTCAAAATTTCAAAAGAAAAGAGTATGTCAGAGGCAGGAAGTCTTGATTTCAAGGATGGCCCTTGTCATATTGTCTCTCTTCAAAAGCTCACAATTGTATATCTTTATGTTTACAAACTTCCTTCCTTGTAACAACTCTATAAAGGAAATAACTTGAAAATTATTATTTCTGATTTACAAGCGAAGAAAAAAGGCATAGAGATGGGAAAACATTTACAGTCACACAATTAATTCAATTGTTTTCTGATGCTACATTCAGGTCTTGTTCAGCTACTTAGTACTATCCCAATACATTTCTTCTATATCTTTCTTATTAATGCTCAGGCAAATTTGACTTTTGAGTAGATGGGACTCTGCACACACAATTGTGCACTTAGTATTAAAGCTAGAAAAAACTTAGAAATCACCTAGTGCAACTCCCTCATTTTATAGTCAGCTAAGGGCCACACTAAGCGCTCTGGACCAGGAGTCAGTAAGACCCAAATTCAAATGTTAACTCACAGAGTTACTACTTTTGTGATCCTAGGTAAGTTATTTCATTTCTGTTTGCCTAAGTTTTTTCATTGGTAAAATACGAGCAAAAATAATTTCTGTCTTTCAGGGTTGCTGCAAGGATCAAATGAGTTAACATTTTAAAAGCACTTTATAAATCTTAAAGTATCATATGAGGGTGGGGAGAAAAAGGAAGAGATGGAGGGGAAGAAGGAGAGGCAGGAGAAGGGAAGAAAGTGGAAAAGGAAGGGGAAGAGTAGTGGGAAGGGGAAAGGATGGGAGAGAGGAAGAGAGAAAAAGAGAGGAGAGAGTATTGCCATTATTCTTTACTATTACTGTTGTTGTTGCTGTTGTATAATAGTAAGTGGTAGAGACAGAATTTGAACTCTGGTTCTCTATCTTCACTGCTTTCCCCTCCTCCACACTGCCTTTGAACCTTACTTCTACTGGTGTCTTACATGTCACATGGGGAAGAAATAAAAGCCTAGAGAGAAAATTATAGCAGTGACTTCTCCCCCAAAATAACAGTCTCCATGTCTTTGGTCAAGTTAAGTTGAGTCAAGAAGCATTTATTAAGTACCTATTCTGACATTGGGCTAAAGTACTGGAGATAGAAAGAAAGGTAAAAATAGTCCTTTCTCTCAAGAAGCTCACAGTCTAATGGGGGAGAATAAATATAAACAATTATGTACAAATAATAAATAAGAAGAAAAAATTGCAGATAAATGAAAAGAGAAGGCACTAATGCCAAATAGGAATTGAAAAGGTTTCTTGCAGGAAAAAAAACAGTTGGAGGATAATTAGGGAAGCCAGAAGGGAGAGATGAATTTCTAGAAGAAAGTTGGAGTCAGGAAGATGAGTCCTAAACCCACCTTCAATCTGCAGTAGTTGTGTGAGCCTAGCAAATCATTTGACCTATCCCAGTCTCAACTGGGATATATATATATATATATATATATATGTGTATATATATATATATATAGATAGATAGATAGATAAGAATAGCACCTACATTACAAGATTGTACTAAGGATAAAATGATAATGAATTAAAGTGTTTTGTATGTACGGATATCTCTAAATCCCTTTGCAAGCCTTGAAGCATTATATTCATGCTAGTTTATTATTATTATCATTACCATTAAGTCATATTCACTTCCCTGTACCTAGCTCTGGCAATAGATGCAGGATATGCTGATTTCTTCCATTAAAAAATATGCAGTTGAGTATAAGCTGAACAGAGAGGCTTGATTTATATTTCAAATCAAGAATTGTCAGGGTCAAAATGGTAGATGAGTTTTTTAGTAATCTAAGCCTCTAATGAAACTTTCCATGGTCATAAAAATGCTGCTGGTCATAGCAAAGCTCTTATGGGGAGGGTGTATGTGATCTTCCTGCTGGACTGACAATCCTATATTTTAATATCTTTGTACTTCTAGCCACAGAGCATCTCACTTCCAAGGAGATGGAAGTGTTCTATGGGTATTACCTCATAAATACTTAAAACTCTTTGCGTGGGAGAGACAGAGAGACCAAGAGTTGTTGGGAGTGATCGCTAATCTGGAAAGTGAAGGACTCTTTTTTTTATTAAAGCTTTTTATCTTCAAAATATATGCATGGATAATTTTTCAACACTGATCCTTACAAAACCTTGTGTTCCAAAATTTCCTCTTCTTCCCCCATCCCCTCCTCTAGATGGCAAGTAATCCAATATATGTTAAACATGTTAAAATATAGGTTAAATCCAACATATGTGTACATCTTTATACAATAATCTTGTTGTCCAAGAAAAATCAGATCAAAGAGGAAAAAAATAAGAAAGAAAATAAAATGCAAGCAAACAACAATAAAAAGAGTGAAAATGCTATGATGTGATCCACATTCAATTCCCACAGTCCTCTCTCTCTTCATCACCAAATCACTGGAATTGGCCTCAATCATCTCATTGTTGGAAAGAGAAGTGAGGGATTCTAAATCTATCCTCACTCTTTTAATTTTGTGGGCTTCTTTTCTGAGTTTGCCTTGGTGGATTTTTGCTTTTGCCCAATATCCAACCCTGCTCCCTTTCCTTATTTGACATTATTTGGTTAGAATATTTCTTTCTAGCACCAAGAGAATCTGAAGAAAGAGAAACAGATTGATAGACGCTAAAGTTGCTTGGATCCCTGATCACTGTGAGAGAATCTGAATATTAGTTACAAACTATTGGAGTATTCTATGCTGTCATGTGACTAGCACCATAATTCTCTTCTCATCTGAATTCATAATAGTCTGTTAAGTGGTCTTCTAACTTTGTCTCCATTCTCTAAAACATCCTGGAAGCATAAGAGACATAGAAGTGGCAGTCTCCCCACCCCCTTATTCCACCTGCCCTGATTACAGCCTAGCTTTCACAACCATCATCCAGGAAGGTAAATCCAGTCAAAAAGGAGTGAGCCATTCTCACTTATTGTAGAGGGCCACAGATAGTGGGGGAATGCTGGGTAAGGCATAAGACTCTTTGGCTCAGAGGGACCCTGCTGACAATGTCTGGATCGGCTCTCCATCTCCCCTAAGGGCTCTCAGTCTTCCTGAGAAGTCAGGAGGCAGTGACAATCTGTGTTGTAATTAAAGCAGAGTCATACCACGTGGCAAAGAGTCATCTACATATAATAGCAAGTTTTTTATGTGGTCCCCTATGCACAACACTTTGGTTATATGAGAGTATCAGGGTATATAAAGCTGAGAGAACTTGGAATAAACAGACTCCATGTTTGACCATCCATATGAGTCTCTCTTCTTCACTCTTCTAAGTCCAAGGACTAGGGCTAGTTTTGAGATCCTCCAGAGAGCTAGTCTGGACACAACATATGACAAATTGATTGCTACCCACAAGGCAGGCAAATGGATGCCAGGTTCTATCTTGAAAGAGAGATAGCAAATAGCATGTGCCAGGTAAGCCAAACTAACATTACCATCTAGATCATCATCTCCCATCAGACAGGATGGAGACAGCCTAGAACACTAAACCCCAAAACTTTGGAAACAGCAATGTCTCCCTCCCACTAGCTACAACTATCATTTTGGGAAAGAACCCTATGGAGGTACAGGCTAGCAACTGCTCCTGTAAGGGCTATAGTCATTACAACCCAGAAAAGCATATCCTCATAATCAATATCCTTATTTTTTAAATGGTTCAATGTCAGAAATGGATAAGATTTTCTCAGTGGAAATTATGCTAATGAGACATCACTATCTGTTTTGTTACTATAACCCAAGGACCTTTCTTTCTATAGAACTTTCCATTGACTTGCAAGGTGGGACAGTGGATAGGCATCGACTCTGAAATCAGGAGGACCTGAGTTCAAATCTGCCCTCAGATACTTAATAGCTATGTGACCCTGAGCAAAAAAAAATCTCATGAAAATAACAAGACATACAAGACATATGTAAAGTAGATTAGAGAGAATCTCAGAGGGAAGGCAGTAACAGCTGGAGGGACCAGGAAGTGTCTCCTTCAAGAGATGGAGTTTGAACAAAATCATGAAGGAAGCCAGGGAGCTCGCAAGGTGGAGGCAAGGAGAGAAAACATACTAAGCCAGGGGAATAGCAATTCAAAGAGATGGAATATTGTATTCAGGGTAAGCATATATGGGATGAGATACTCACCCCATACAGGGAATACACATACTGATGAGAATACAGTTGCACTGGAATATTGGGATATTTTTGAGAAACTGCTATAACATTCATTTTCATTATTTGATGTATATGGATTTGTATACCTGCATAATACGAACACATATATGTAGTCTTGACAATACATATATTTTACTTTGTGTGTGCTTCTAGTAAGTAAGAGGATGTGTTCTCTGGCTCATCAAGAACCTCATTCTCACATTTGACAGCCTAAATAGTCTGGCCCTAAACTAAATTTTAAGCTTTCTACCTCACTTTTTACCTTTAAAGTCTTTAAGGACTTCAAATCTAAGCCAGAAATGACTACTAGATAGTTTTATAGTATTTTTGATGAAGGTACTATGAATTGGTAGATAGAGAGCCAGATTTAGAATCAGAAAAACCTGAACTTGAATCTTGGCTCAGATATCTACTAGCTGTGTGATCCTGGGCAGATAATCTCAGTCTCAGTTTCCTCATCATAAAATGGGAGAAATAATAATTATTTATACCTCACAGAGTTGTTATGGGAACCAAATGGGAGTCATTGTGCTATACATAAATATACATAATAATTTCTTATTGTTGTCTTTGTCATTCTTCATAACTAGAATGGGTTTTCCATACATCTCCATCTGCTGAAAATTCTTCCTTCAAGAACTTCCTCCATTTTCCAATTGATAATGGTCAAAAGATATAAGCAGACAATTTTCAGATGAAGAAGTCAAAACTATTTCTAGTCATATGAAAAGGTGCTCCAAATCACTATTAATCAGAGAAATGCAAATTAAGACAACTCTGGGATATCACTACACACCTGTCAGATTGGCTAAGATGACAGGAAAAGAAAATGACCAATGCTGGAGGCGATGTGAAAAAACTGGGACATTGATACATTGTTGGTGGAATTGTGAACAGATCCAACCATTCTGGAGAGCAATCTGGAACTATGCTCAAAGAGTTATCAAACTGTGCATACCCTTTGACCCAGTGTTTCTACTGGGCTTGCATCCCAAAGAGATCTTAAAGGAGGAAAGGGACCAACATGTGCAAAAATGTTTGTAGCAGCCCTTTTTGTAGTGGCAAGAAATTGGAAATTGAAAGGATGCCCATCAATTGAAGAATGGCTGAATAAAGTATGGTATATGAATGTTATGGAATATTATTGTTCTGTAAGAAACGACCAACAAGATTATTTCAGAGAGGCCTGGAGAGACCTACATGAACTGATACTAAGTGAAATGAGCAGAACCAGGAGATCATTATACACAGCAACAAGTCTATATGATGATCAATTCTGATGATACGATTCTCTTCAACAATGAGGCGATTCAAACCAGTTCCTATTATTCAGCAATGAAGATAGTCATATACATCCAGAGAGAAGAACTGAGTGTGGACCACAACACAGCATTTTAACTTCCTGTGAATGTTTGTTTGCATTTTGTTTTCCTTCTTAGGTTGTTTTTTCTCTTCCTAGATCTGATTTTTCTTGTGCAGCAAGATAACTATAGATATGTTGGATTTATCATATATTTTAACACGTTTAACATGTATTAGACTACCTGTCATTTAGGGGTGGGGGTGAGGGGAAGGAGGGGAAAAATTTGGAACAAAAATTTTTGCAAAGGTTAATGTAGAAAAATCACTCATATGTTCTTTAATAAAAAATATCATTCATTTTTCTTTCCCTCATACTGTCCACCTGCCCTAATTAGAGATGATTCCCTGGAGATCAGATTAAGTGTTTTAACATTTTCAAGTGATTTTAAAATTATTATTTTTTAGCAACACCATCAATCATCATCTATCTCATATCTCTGATATCTCATAGATACTTGTTGAATTTTAACCCATGTGATTATTATTTTTGTAAATGGCTCATTCCAAATATTTGAGTGTTGGTGGACTGAAGGTAGGGACTATGTTCTTTGCCATCTTTTCCCCTCAAGTTCCTGGTGCAGAGAGTCAAAGAATAAATCAGTCACAGAACTGGGAATTTAGGCACCAAAGACAGGTTCACTTAACTAGAGTCATATGAAGAGACAGACCATTGTGGCTGGGTATAATCATCTGTGATAGGGATGAACCATTTCCAAGAGAATCTGGTCTGTGCTTCTATGGCACAGTCAATGACCCATAACCAACAACCACTAGGAGGTTGCCAGAGAGGAGGTAATAGGGTCTACTATACTACAGTGACCATACTCTTAAGATTGTTAAGCCAGAGATGTGTAGGTACAAAGAGGGAAGGAAAGATCAGAAGGTCAATGTAAAGAGAGAGTGTTTCCCTGGATAGTCACCTACTCTTCGTTTCCTGCAACAAAATCCCAGGCATCTCACTTTAGTTATGGGTCTGAAATAAATTCTCCAAGAAGGAGAATATATGAAGTTCTGATCTCCCTCAGTCACTAACCCTTTCAAGCCAATAATCTGCCTCATTAGAGTCAAGAAAACTTTTAGGATGATCCTTTATCCCATCTTTTCAGCCTTTATATCAATAGTGTAAACATCAAACAGAAGACTGAACAATATAATCAGACCATGATACACAAACCCAACACAAGGAAATGGGGGATTTTCATCAGGCTTAAACTACTTGGGTTTACTCAGTCTCTTCTAATGGAAATGTAAGTGGCCATTCAAAACATCATCTTCCTTACATAGTCTTGTAAATATTGTAATATTTCCAAATTCTTCTTCACTTCATAAATTTCATGTATCTACTTCTGACATTTATGAGTGTATTCGGCTCTTACAAGATTAAATCACCTTGAAAATGTTCCACCTACTCTTCCTACCACCCCCCCCTTAAAAAATCTGGCACAAAGTTAAATCAAAATACATGTAGACAAGATTTGGGAGTTGCAAGCAGGACCTCTGATGGGCCATTTTTAATTTCACTGCACATCTTAGAGACAATTCTTTTTATCTTACAAGGGCAAAGGCCAGGCCTGTTGAGGAGTAAACTTTGATCAAAGCCAGACCATAATACACAGCTAACATCTGGTTAAATATAACTACTGTTACTCAGCAGGATGAGGGGAAAAAAAGATGCCCATTGTCTCCATTAACAATATTACATTATAGCCAACTTGCTCGTTTAAAAGTCCTTTCCCATAGATCAATGTTTGCCTCTGCCATTACTACCTAATGCGAATGTACCCCTTCCTGAATGAATTGCTAAAATAACAGAGCAGGAGATATGTTTTCATTTGCTTCTGACAGCCTTTGCTGATACATTCAAAGAGAGACAAAGACACTGGGAACACAAAAGGGTCCAGCTTTCAAGAATACAACTTTAGGAGGATTTGGAAGAGAGTCATAGGATCTTAGATCCAGAGCTTGAAGGGACTGTGGGGACTCTAGTCTAATCTTCACATTTTACTGAAAAGGAAACTGAGGACCAGAAAGGATAAGTGACTTGTTCAAAGTGATTCATGTAGGTCTATTGCTATAAGGGAAAGGAATTGAATTAAGAATTTCATTAGAATAGGGAAATGACAACGACAACTAGCATATACATAATACTTTTTGGTTTGCAAGATGCTTTATAGGCTATTTCATTTGATTCTTACATGAAACCTGAGATGTAGGTGTTACTATTAGCTCCATTTTACAGGTATGGAAACTGAGGCAAATAAAAGTTAAGTTTCTTGTCCAGGGCTATACAACTAGTAAGTATCTAAGGCTGGCTTTGGATTCAGGTCTTTCAGACTCCAGGCCTGATGCACTATCTATTGTACTACCTACTTGCCTTGTAGAGCAAAAAATACCAGAAGTATTTAGTAAAGCAGATCCTTAAAGGACTTCTACTTAGCAACACTGCTTGTTTATGTTATTTTATGTGCTTGAAAGAATAAAACTACATCTGAAAGTAGTATGGTATATTGGAAAGGATTTAGGATTACAGAAGTTATTATTCCTTTTTGCTATATCAGATATGAAGGCTAATAAAATTTTAGCTTGTATCAAGAGAGGTATATCAACGAGGGAAAAGGAAATAACTGGTTCTTCTGTACTTTACTGTGATTAGATCACATCTAGAATAGTATGTTCAGTATTGGGTGCTGTATTTTAAGTAGATTATTGAAATCTGAGAGAGCATTCAGAGGAATAAGCCAGTATTGTGGAGGGCCATAAGAACATTTTGTGCCAGGATCAGTTGATGGACTTGTGGATAAATAGCCTGAAAAAGGGAAGACTTGATAGAATATTTTTTTTCAGTTATTTGAAAGGTTGTCTTGTGGAAGAATTAGGCTTTTTATGAGAATAAGTGACTTGCTCAGGGTCAAAAAGCTGGTATATTCTTAAAGCAAGATTTGAACTCATGTCTTCCTAACTACAAATTCTATGTTCTATCTACAATGTCATCTAGTTGATATATTTAAGATTAAGACATAGGTTCAATTCTTATCCCGAGCAATCAGTCAACAAGCAAGTGACTTCCTTTTCCATTGCTTCAGTTTTTCTATCTATAAAATAAAGAAGTGGTAGAGTGGGAAAATAGGATTTTGAATCAGAAGATCTGGGTTTAAATGAGGGCACTACCCTTTACTGCCTATATGCTTTATATAAAGTCACTTACCCTATGGAGTTCTCCGTTTATTAATCTATAAAATTAAGATATCGGATTAGATGATCTCTGAGATTCATTCAAATCTAGGTTTAATGATCCTGTTCTTGAAGGCCTCAAAAGAAGAAGAATCCACTCCCTTTCTGGCCCTCAGTTTCCTCATCTGTAAAATGATAGGACTGATGAAATTGGGATTTCTTTCTAGTTCCAGCTCTATGATTCTATAAATCTTGTTTCAAAAAAGAGACCTGAACTTCCAAAGATAAAAAGAATAATTATGTTAGTTAACATTTCTATAGTGATTTAAGGTTTAAGGTTTACAAAATATTTTATGTATGTTATGTCATTCAAGTTTCCCAGAATAGCTTTGAGGTATGTGTGCCCCGATACTCCAATGGCTATGTATTCCTACAGATGTGGAAATCTCTTTTACATGCCTTCCCTCTTTAATGCAGAAAGAAACCCAACCCATGACTTCCCTATCTAATATAGCAAAAAGGAATAACTGCATTCCCTTGCATCATGGGAGTAGCAGAATGTGCCCAGGACTTGAAGTCAGAAAAGTGAAATTTGAAGCATTGTGACTTAGAGCAAAAGACTTAACCTCTCTGAATCTGTCTTCTTCCATGTAAAAGGAGATCATTTCTTCCTTGTCTATCTCCCAGCGCTATTATGAAGAAAGCACTTTAGTACAGTATAGAAATGTCAGCTAATTTGATTATACTTCTGGTTTGTGGATATTGCTTAAAATTCATGGAATGTTGGAGCTGGAAGGACCTTGGACAGCATCCAGTCCTACACCTTCATTTTACAACTAAGAAGAATGAAGCCCAGGAATGAGCAGGAACTTGCCAAAGCTCTTATTGGATATATGGGCAGATCCAGGATTCAGATCAGGTTTCTTGCCTTCCAGTCCATTGCTCTTTTTTTTTAATATCATCATGCTGCCTCTCATTTCTAAACCCTCATGCATCTCTGAACTACTACTCATTATTCTGATTTACAGAAAGGAAGATTGGATGGGCCCAAAGTCACAAAATTAAGGAAAAACCTGCTCAAGAACTCATAAAATAAAAATATGACTTTCCAGCATCCATTAGAGATGCAGATAGGGATGTGATAGAGGCAACTTAGAACTGATTCAAAACAGTTCATTGTCAAAATTTCAGCATAAAAATTTTTATTTCAGAAATGGTCAAACACTAAAAATCAGGGCTTGATTTCTGGTTTTGTTAATTAGCTTAAGAAAGAGATAGAGAAATTTTTAATAAAGCAGATTCAACTTTAAAATGTTATGCATACATTTTTTCTTCCAGAGAACATATTGCTAAATATTTACCTGCATACTATTAGATGAAGACGACTGTCAATTCAGACAATAGAATCATTCACATAAAGACACAAAACTATGAAGAATATAGAGAAGTATGGATAGGCTTATATGAACAGATGCAAAGTGAAATAAGTAGAATCAGGAAAACAATGTATACTCCAACTCGTAACAATGTAAATGAGAAGAATAAAAAACAAAATAAAAACTGATAACAATGGTCAAACTTGGTTGCAAAGACGAAAGGACAGAATTTATCTCCTTCCATTCCCTCATCCAATATGGGTGACAAGGAACATTCTATATAACATATTTCTTTCTCTTTCCTTCTAATTCTTTGTGTTAGGGATTAGCTTTCTGGGGAGGGGAGAAGGCAGACATACATTTGGAAATGAAAGTGATGTGAAAGCAAAAGAGAGTAAAAATAAAAAAAAGTCCACAAAGGATTTTATAGGATTATAGATTTAGAGTTATAAAGACCTTAAAAGCCATCTAATGGAGTGGAGAAAGCTATGTTTCAAAGAGATTAAGAAATTTATTTACTTAGAGGCAGCTGTTAAAGTGGAAAGGATACTGGACTTGGAGTCAGAAATTCTGCGTTTGAATTCTGCCTCAGATTCTTACCAGCTGTGTTTTATGGGACAAGTTGATTAATGTCAATGGGGCCTCAGTTTCTTCAGTTTTCAAATGAGGAGGTTGGACTTGATGGCCTCTAAGATCCCTTTGACAGCCTAGATCAACAACATTGCATTTGGAGGTAACATTTGTAATAAGTAGCAGGCCCAAGAGTCAAATCTAATTTCTCAGATTTCATGTTCTAAAATATAGATTGTGCTTAATATATGTTTGATAAAGGAACAAATGAATAATAAAAGTGGGGGCAGGTTTTTTTTCATAGTTTTTTGAGCTTACTTCTCAGATAAGAGAATCTATATTTTCTTCCTCCCTTCCCTCCTTTTCCCCTCTCAGATGATTTCATTTGGGAAGACAGTGACTGTTCTAAAGTTGAAAGGGCATTGAACATTTATAATTATAATATAATTTATACTTATAGCTCCATTTCCTTCAATCAACCCCCATTTATGCTATTTATTTATTTCTTCTTCAAACATATATTAAGCATTAATTTATAATCTAGGAAATGGAAGAAGATACAAAAATAAAGCAGACCCTCAAACCTTGCCTTCATGAAGTTTATCATTAAATAGGGGTACCAAGAGCTAATCATGGATAAACAATGTACAAATTAGGGTCTGGTACTTTATCATTTCTGAAACCATTAATTTTCATTTCAGATTGATCTTTAACCATCAGGAATTCATAACACTTTTGTCTTAGGTTTCTTTGTCTCTAAAATCTATGGGTCTTGATCTGAAAATAAGAATTAATTTAAAAAACTAGAAATATTCCATTTTTTTGGCAAGGTACTTGTAGTTAAATGACTTGCCTAGGGTCACACAGCTAGTTAGTGTTTAAGTGTTTGAGATTGGATTTGAACTTAGGTCCTCCTGACTTCAGGGCTCTATACACTGTACCATGTAGCTACCTGTAAAAAACAGGAATGTTCCATTTTAAAAGAACATTGTAGAAAATTTATTTGTAATAAGATATCCTTCTCTTCCCCATCCTCTACTAACTTCCATCAGTTTGTAAGCTTGGATTTCAAGATAAGTCAACAAGATTTAGAAGATATTTCTGACTTCCCCAATTGGGATTTTTCTGCTCTTTTTCTGGTATATATACATATTCTTCATAGAGAGCTACCCTTGTAGATGATCTCCAGTGAATGACGTATTCAAAGCTTTTCCAGCAATTTGCTTCAAGGCCCAAAGCTGGTTAAAGCCTGTCTTCTTTATTCTGGAATCGGAGAAACTGGAAATAGTGGGGTCTTGACCAGTTTGACAAAAAGTGTCTTCGTTTCCTTGCCCAGCAGATGGCACTGCTTCACATTGGCACAGTGACTGACCACGGCTCACCAGAGGGAAAATGGAAGGGCATGGTAAGAGTAGAAAAGTGGAGGTAGAGGTGGAGACAGAAATAAGTGGTAAGTGTACTGAGGGCTTTGAGCTTACTTCCCAGATAAGAAAATCTATGTTGACTTTCTTTTTTTCTCCTTTTTTTCCTCAGATGATATCACTTGGCCAGGCAGAAATTCCAAACAGATTTTGTTGATAACCAAATAACCAGCCAACCTAATTATTAATCAATTAACAACTATGGGTTTAACACACTACATGGCAAAACAAAGATAAAATGATACAAGTCCTATCCTCAAAATGTTTACCTTCCATTAGGGGCAACCACATGTGCCCATATAAAATATTTTAACATCCCTAGAGAACGAGAGAAGAGAACTTATAGAGATAAAAGACTTCAGTTCAATGAGATTTTATATTTCAAGATTTCCAAGCATCATCAGAATTCCAGGTTTCTTCTTTGACTTGTGGGATTACACCTCCTTGCTAAACCTTGAAAGCTGATAGGGCCACAATAGATCAAAGGACCATAAAACTGGCTGGAAGGGATATTGCCCATCAGCTCATCCAATCCCTTTGTCTTACAGAAAGTCCAAGGAGGTAAAGAGATCCACAAATCCTCATCTGATCCTTATACTTTTCAGGCAAGGAAACTGAGTCCTCTGCAGATTGTGTGACTGACAGAAGGCCACACAGGGCCAGGAGTGATCATTAAATTCTTCTAGGGACTGTTAAATTTTCAGTGTGGACGTTTATACCTTAGAAATTTACAAATGTTACAAACCAGTGCTTGATGTATTATTTTATTGATTGTCTGAACTTTAGAAAGTAATGGAGAAAATGTTGATGATGCAGATTAAATTTAAAAGTGTTTCATGCATACAATTTTCCCCAAGAGAGCTGGTTGTTAAACATTTACAAGCATACCATTGCACAAGATTTAAATGGTAGAGCCAGTATTTGAATGGAGATCCTTCAATTCCAAAGTTAACACTTTTTTCTCACTGCAATACGATATGCTTCCCAAGGCTCATACACTGAGATTCTGAGAGCCAGTGGATAGATCCTAGTTAGGTATGACACTATCTCCAGGAAACTTGGGTGTAGCCTGGGAGTAAGGTATTCTTCCATGGTATGGTAATTTCTGCAGCAAAAATCACACATAACTATAAAAGATTCAGGCCTCTGGCTATGTAGTACAACTCATGCTTTTAAATGTTTTTTTTTTCTTTAAAATAAATTAGCTATATAGTTAACTCTGGTGCAGAGCCATAGAATCTGTCAGTTGGTCTCCCTCCTCCCCTTTGCTACTGCAGGAAGGGCTGCCAGCTAGGGTGTATAGCCTGGATTCTCTGATATTTTATCTTGGGAACTGGTTGTTTCCTAGTGGGAGCCAGTTGTGATGTTTTTTGTTTTTGTTTTGGCAAACTGAGCCAAAAGGCAGAATGGGGGTAGTTGGATGAAGAATCTGTCTGTGGGTCAAGAGGACTTGGGTCCCAGCCCTGCCTCGAGCATGTACTGACATTGAAAGCACAGGTAAGTCAACCTTTTACAACCCCTATGCAATTCTCGCAGACTGCATGTCACAGGTGAGTTGGTAATCAGCTTTCACGTAGGAAGCATCCACATTAGGAGCTCCAGATATTGATGAATCACAGATCTAGAGTGAACAACAACAAAATCACAGGTCCATGAGCCAAAAAAAATTAAAGCAGAAACCCTGTGAAACACAGAGAAAAATCTAAGCCAGAGACTAAGGCCAATATCAACCAGTAAATCAGACAGTGGGATGCAGAGGAGGGAGCTCTGGATTAGAAGCCAGAATTTCTAGGCAATTTGATTGGAATTCTGCCCATTACCTATGTGACCTTGGACAGAGGCAGCTCACCTCTTCCATCCTCAGTTTTCTCCTGCGTAAAATGAAGGGCTTGGATTAGATGATCTTGGAAGTTCTTTCAGCCTGAAATCTACAATCACAGGTCCAGAAGATCTCTGGACATGAATTCTCATCCCAGGCTTGCTACTGTGTGATCTTGGATGAATTACTTGAATGCCCTGTGTCTAAGCTTCCTCATCAGAAAACTGGGAGGTAATTCCTATTCCAGTTATATAGTAGATGTAAACAAACATCTGAACCTGAAATTAGTGGGGGAAAAACATCTGAGGGTCAAATGTATTCCCTACTACCTGTGTGTCCCTTGACTTCTTTGGGACTCATTTTCCCTCTATGTTAAATAAGGACATTGAGTTGGATAGCTTCTGATGTCCTTTTCAACTTTACATCTTATGATTAAAGTGGATTGAGAATTAAATGAGGAGGGGCAGCTAGATGACACAGTGGATAGAGCACCAGCCCTGAAGTCAGGAAGACCTGAGTTCAAATTTGGCCTCAGACACTAAATACTTCTTAGATGTGTAACCCTGGGCAAGTCACTTAATCTCACTTACCTCAGGGGAAAAAAAAAACAGAAAAAAAAAAAGGAATTAAACTAGGTATTTACCACCACTCCCATTTTTTTTTTTTTTTTGCTCAGGCAATTGAGATTAAGTGACTTGCCCAGGGTCACACAGCTAGGAAGTGTCCACTGTGCCACTTAGCTGTCCCCCAAGCATTTCTCATTAGCATCTCTTCTATTATTCCTTTCCTGAATCTCTCCATGCTAATGCTCTATCTTTATATCTTTTTCAATCTCTTATCTCTGTTGGGCTTTCTCTTTCTTTGTCTCCATCTTTCTTGTTGTCTCTGTGTTTGTCTTGTCTGCCTCTTTCTCTCTCTCCTCGATCTCTCTGTTTCTTTCTCTCTCAACCTTCCATATTACTTTGTGTGCATTCATCCATGAACATATTGGTTTCCTTGCCCAGGAGAATTTAAGTTTCTTGAGGGCAAATTTCTGTTGTTCTGTCTCAAGTACTGAGTGTAAGTCTGGGTACTTAGTAGGTGTTAAGTATTTGCTAGAATATGAACAATTTAGAGAAACATAAGATGGTTTGTTTGAGCACATACTGAAGTAAGCATGGAACAACAAAAAAATTAAAAGTATCTGTCCTCAAGAAGCTTATGTTCTTCTGGGCAAGGAAACCCAATATATTCATGGATGAATATATACAAAGTAACACACAGGATTGAGAGAAACAATAGATAGAAATTAATGTAATTAAAAGTAGAAAGCTCTAGATATCGAATCCTGGATTCATTCACCATATAGTGATGGTTTGGGATGAAGAAAACCTTAAGAGCCTCCCAGCTCATCTTTTTGGGGATATCACTGACATCTCACATAGGGACAAGCTGGAGTTAGCCCCTTTCAACCTGAGAATCATTTGTTAAAATTTCAGAAATTTTTGCTTCAGAAATGGGCTTCAGAAAATGTTCCAAGTCAGGGCTTGTTGATGGGCAAATGCTATAAATCTAGTTATCATTTTGTTCATTTCTAGACTTGAGAACATACTGAAGAAAATGTTCGTAATGAAGATTAAGCTTAAAAGTGTATCCTGCATACATTTTCCCCCTAGAGTGCTGGTTGTTAAATATTTGTCAGAGCACCTTTGAGAGTATATTACCAAAACATAACCACCGACTTTTCCTTCTGCTTGTCTCCCTTCCATCAGGTTGACATTTTAATTGAATGTTTCCACCTTCTACCTTTAGCTGATGGAAAGAAAGGTGGAAATCTAGAAAGGTGAGGATGAGAACTATTCTAGGACCTCCTTCCATGGCATCTGCTCACCAATGTGATTATGTCTAAATTCTTTAGTTTGGTATTAAAGGTTACCCCTCAGTTATACTTTTAGACTTACCTTTCCAGTCCATTTTCTAATTTGCTCCATCACTCCTGGGACACTCTAGTCAAATTTGTTTATTTACTGTCCTGAAAATCCAGAGCAGGATGGTGAGTGGAAAAAAACAGTGGATTTTTGAGTCAGAGGTCCTGGGTTCAAATCCCAACTCTTTTTGCTTACAGTCCCTATGTGGTGCTGGGGAATTTATTTTCTCATCAGCTTCTTTTTCTATAAAATGGAGAGAGGGGACCAAATAATCTCTAGAGTACTTTTTAGTTCCAAACCTGTCATCTTCTGTCTCTTATGTGTGCACTGTACACATTCTTCCCTAGCTCACTCTTCTCTTCTCCTTCCCTTCCACTTGTCCAGACTTTTATCCTTTTAGGCCAGGAGGTCTTCCCTTGGCACTCTTACCCACCATGATCATACTTCTCTAGAATTTCCATAATACTGATTGTGTTCACCATCCCTTTGGGACTTCTGCCTTGTGATGGGGTTTAATGAAAAAAGTGATGGATTTGTAGTTAGCAGACTTGGGTTCAAATAAGACCTCCATTACTGCCTAATTACCTGGGACACATTGGGCAAGTTTCCCAGTCTTTTTACATCTGTTTTCTCATTTATGAGACAGAAATGTTGTACTGAGAGGTTACGACTTTGCCCAGGCTCTCAAAACCAATGTGTCCCAAAGGCAACTCTTGAGCTCAGATCTTTACAACTGAGACTAGCTCTCCCTTATCTTTGTACTGGTTTAAAGGCAGTCACCAAACACACACACATTGGAGGAAAATATTTTTGTCATCAAACAAATTTACTCTATCACCAAAAAAAAATTATGGAAACTTCTTGCCTTAGCTCAAAATCCTTTAAATTACTCCAGCATGAAAAAACTAGGCTACTGCACACAATAATGTGCAAATATCCTAAGCTCTGTTCTCATACCATCACAGAATTTTGAAAAGCACTTTCCTTTCAATGATCTTAAAAAAATAAGGTCGATTCCTCTTTTAACAATTTGAAAAACTGCATGTAGCTCCTCACTGATATATCCTGAGTGTCTGCGAGGCACGAAGTACATCTCAAATGCATTAGGGCTCACATTTTCCAATACTTCTAGACCTGCATTTTGTCCTGAAATCAATTGAGCTGCATAAGCGCTCAGTCCCAAACAATTCTCCTATATCATATCATTTTCATTAAAATCCTATCAAATATATTGAAATTTATCTTCATGTGGCACTGCCATCAGTAGGTTTACATGGTAACAAATCTTTCCTAATATCCTTTCTGTAACATTGTACAGATGTGATCAAATGAGCATCTTTAACTTCATCTGTTACTTCATTTACTTGAAATACAAAATAAGATTTTTGTTTCTCGCTTTACTGCTCTCAAAGGTCTCTGGACATAGGCAGCCAGGTCCCAGTTAGCAATGAACATACAGCTAGGTCTTAATTAGTTTAAATATATAATCTCTGATACACTGATGCTACCTTTAATTACTGATATGATCAAAATGTTTGCCAAATCACATCCAAAGCAACTGTGAATGGTTAGGAGACAGCTTGGTGTGGTGAAGAGAATGCTTGGCTTAGACACAGGATTGTATGTATACAAACTGATACACTTCAAAGTTAAGATTGTGAAAGAAATTGTCTCCAGCTCAATGGAAATGTGCTATGCAGATACAAATAACTAGATTGTGTCATGGGAGCCATTATTTACACTAATCTGGACCTAGTTGTGGACAATTCTTTTCCCCAGGTATGAAGTGTCTCAAAAATATTAGTGTAATTATCAGCCAGCTTCAAGTGTATGTACATCCATATGATTGTAGACTTAGAGAAAGATGGGACTTCATATGTCACCTAATCTGACCCTGCCATCATTTTACAGATGGATGCCTGTTGTTGTTATTTATATTTGACTTTTCATGACCCCATTTGTTGTTATCTTGGTAGAGATACTACAATGGTTTGCCATTTCCTTCTTCAACTCATTTTACAGATGGGGAAACTGAGGCAAGCAGGGTGAAGTATCTTGCTTAGGGTCACACTGAATTTGAACTCAGGAAAATGTCTTCCTTATTCCAACCTTGGTGCTCTATCTACTGTATCACCTAGCTGCCCTGACCTGCCTGTAGCTGCCCAGGTGGTATGAGTCAAAGATAAGATCTGAAGCCCAGGATTCTCTCCACCACATCATGCTGTCTCCTAATGATTTGAAATTGCTTCAGATGTGATTTAGCAAGCATCATTTTGACCATAACAGTAATTAAAGATAGCACTAAGAATTCCCCTATTGCCTGAAGCTTTTTAGTTAGCCTTTCTGTAAGCAACCTTATAAGATTCAGGTAATCCTTTTGATGTCACAAATTTCTTAAAATGCTGTTTGTGATTAGCAAAGCATCTAATTTTCACTGGAAAAATCTGTCTTGTCAATCTCTTCTGCATGTGTGCTCTCAAAATGTTCTTTCAACTAATTAGGATTCATGCTATCCATTAATAGATTCATGTAAAGCAAATTAAAAGGTCTTTCCTCTTTATTCTCTATGGATTTGCAGATCCTAGTAGATCATATTTCACGGCTGTGGGTTTTCTTGTGTATTTCTCTCTTCCTTCTGTTTAAACAGCTTTCCTTGTCTTTGTTCAGAATGTTGTACTAACCATAACACTAGTTAAGCATTTATCCACCAAGAAGGTACACTACATTGCTTAATGAAATTAGAGATGACAAAGTGCATGCTAATTAAATTTAAACGTAATTGCTGAAAATATCAAATGATTCTCTGTGACCATTCTTGAGTTATCTCAATTTTCTAAAATTTGCAGTGTGTGTGTGTGTGTGTGTGTGTGTGTGTGTGTGTGTGTTTGCGCCTCTGCACAGTTTCTTAGAGTACTTACCAAAATGATAGATATTTTGAAAGAAAACAGATATTATGGTCATTTCAACTTCTATACAGATTGTTTAATGTGAGAATCACAGATGACACAGTGGGAAATACTGCCCACATTGAGCTGTAACATGCGCCGACTGAAATTTGACCTGGTTTGTGCAACTGTATTAAATAATCAATGAGCCGTAGTCATTGGAAGTTGGAGTCAATTGTGTATTAGTTTTACTTTGGTGGACTTTGATTTGAGCTTTATTTTCATTTTTTAAAGTGGGCAGACATGCAGAACTTGTAAAATATCTAATCATTTTGGTCATTGCTTCAATTCCCTTTCTGTATAGTGTAGGAAGACCCAAATTAAGTTCAGCCTTAGACACTTTCTATCTGTGTGATCTTGAGCAAATCAATTAACTGCTGTCTGCCTCAGTTTCCCAATCTGTAAAATGAACAGGCAGCCAGGTGATGCAACAAATAGATTGTTGGCCTGGAATCAGGAAGATCTGAGTTAAACCCAGTCTTAGACATTTTTTCTGACTATGTAATCCTGGGCAAGTAGTTTAACTGCTGTCTGCCTCAGTTTCCCCAGTTGTAAAATGAGCAGGTAGTGAGTTAGGACAACAAATAGAGTGTTGGCCTTCAGTTTGGAAGACCTGCATTAAATCCAACCTTAGACAATTTCTACCTGTGTGATTGGGCAAGTCCCTTAACTGCTGTATGCCTCAGTTTCCCTGTCTGTAAAATGAGAACAATAGCTCCAAGGATAAAACAATAGAATATCTGTAAAGTGCTTTGCAAAATTGAGATGTATAAATATTAGCTATTTATATTTATATATTATATATCTTTATATTTATGTAATAAAATATTAATTATTATTATCATTGTTAATGATGTGGCATACTTTGTAATTTGGAAAACTCTTGTAAGAGATGATTATCTGTACGTCCACGTCATTAGCACACAAACTACACAGAATCAGAATTCTAAAAGTCTGAAAATCTTTTTTAGGTCTTCTAGTCTAATTTCCTCATTTTATAGATGCTCCAGAGAGATAAAAATGACATGTTCTAAGTCACATAGCTAGTATGTAGCACCTCGGTTGTTTCCTGAACTGCAGAAAATCCATTTTCACTATTTTCTGGCTTCAAGGGTCCTCTCTGCACTCCAAATACCTCCTTAGTCAAGGATCTCTTAAGTAAATAATGAAAAATCATAGAACCTCAGAGCTGGCAAGGACCTCAAATGTCATCTCTAAGGCACACCTTGCCTGAATAAGAATCCTGTCTCTAATATTCCCTGATCAGTGACTATCCAGCCTTTGCTTGTGGGTGTCCAGTGACAGGAGAACTTACTTCTCTAGGTAGTTCATTACTTTGGGGCAGCTTTTGCTATTATGGAGTTTTAATAGGATCATAGAATGGTAACTGGAAGAGATGCTGAGAAGTGTTAGGGATGGGATTGGAACCTTCTGACCCATGTCAGAGTCAGTAAATCATATATTAATCCAGAATCCATTATATGCAAAGTGTTAATAGGAAAACAGATTTGGAGCTGGAAAGCTGGTGTTTACCTGGTTCAACTCAATAAATCTACAGAAGGGGAAACTAAGTCTCAGAGAGCTTATGTGATTCATCCTCCTGGTCACAAAACTAAATTAATACTACAGGATTTGAACCTAGACCTTCCCACCCTCAAACCCAACTCCCTCTTCTACTACACCAACATAGGGAGCTTATCTGGAAGTGTGAGAAAAGGGAAAGATAGCTTCCCCTCATCATGTCTCTTCCCCAATCACCAAAGTCAGATTGAAATAAGAGTCTATATTATGCTTAAGGTTTACCACTTGCAGCCTCCAACACCATCCCGCAAAGCCCAGTGCCAAACAGTGAGGGGGAAATTATTTTCAGCATTTTCCCTACCTATTCTAATCTTTACCACTTTGCAGTGGGTGGTAATAGCTGGTGATTTTCCTTTCTCATCCACAAATGAGACCAGAATAAACAGCACAGGGTGAGTCACTTCAGTCTCTTAAAGCCTCAATTACTCAGAAACTCAAGAGCTCGATGAAGCCCAGAATGTCACCTTCTCCCGAGCTGCCATAAACAGATGGGGAATGTTCCATACTCCAACCAGCCAAGTCTTCCCCAAGTGCAGAAATCTACCATGAGCTGGCTACCAGTGGAGGAGCAGGAAACGTGATTTGAACAGGAGCCCAATTCTATTCCCCTGAAAGGAACTGACACAATAGGACTTTAGGGGAAGAAAAAATCATCCCATCACAAATAAAAAATGTCACTGCCCTTAAACTTCCCTGGAGGTGTTTATCAAGGTGAACAGCAGTTTCCCCTGCTGTGATTGGCCAAAATTCTGTTTGATCTGAAAAATTTGTACTGCCCCTGGCTTTATGTGCCAAATTATTCTCCATCTCAGGCAAGTCCACTTCTTTCTAATGCTGCTTCTTTGCTCTCTTATAATAGAAATGATGTTTCTAGCAACAGCCATCCCAAGCCAAGGCAGAGAAAGGTTTCTATGAAAATTAAAGCAAAAAAAACCTGAAGATGGAGGGCACAGTTGAACTTTCTGCAGCTGCTCATAGGGGAAGTATGCTAGTAAAGGATGTGTATTTACCTATATGGTTATGTCTGTATCTAGATATATATAATCACATTCACGTCTATATATTTATATATGTCTATGTGTCTATACACACATGCTTGTGTACATATATCCTTGATTATATGAACAATGAAATCTTTTCACCCTGTTTATGATATTTCAGGAAGAAGTTAATATACAGTGAATCCTAAGAATATTAACTCAGTTTCATATAGTTGAGTTTTTTTATCCTTCAGGCCATAAAATCATATCTAAATCCTGACAAATACAAGCTAAGCATTAGGGAGGACTGTGAAGAAAGAGCCCTGGGCTCAGGTAGAACATTGTATACACGGGCAGAAAGAATCACTGTGGCAGTTGTGTTGACTGATCTTTTTTTTTCCCTTTGTTTCAAGAGAGGGTTCAATTTCAGGGCTGATAGGGATATACAGAAATGACTGTACTGTAAAAACAAAAGGTACCATATCCATACACAGTCATATGGAGATTTTGTATGTATTTACATATATGCACTTATGTATCAAGAGAGAGGAGAGGAAGAGGGAGAGAAGAATGGGGAAGGGAAAGAGAAAGGAGAAGGGAAAGGAGAAGGGGAAAAAAAGAAGGGGAAGGAGAAGGAGAAGGAAGAGAAAGAGAAGAGGAGGAGGAGGAGACAGAGAGAGACACAGAAGAAAGAGATGGGGGGAGAGGTAAAGAAAGAAAGGGGGAAGACAGAGGGAGAGAGAGACAAGGAGAGACAAGAGAGGAGAGACGGGGACAAAGAGAGGAGAGAGAGTGTGTGTGACAGAGACAGAAAGGGACACACACACACAGATAGAGACAGAGACCGAGAGAGGGGAAGAGAGTGTGTGTGTGAGAGAGACAGAGACAGAGAGAGATGAGAGACAGAGAGAGATAAGAGACAGACAGACAGAGAGAGACACACAGAGAGAGAGATGAGAGAGAAATGACATAAAGAGAGACAGAGACAGAGAGAAGAATGGAGAGAGAGGGAAGGAAGGAAGAAGAACGGGAACAGAAAAAAGGGAAGGAAGAAGGAAGAGAGGGAGGGAGGGAGAGAGAGGACCTATGATTTAATTGGCATAGAGAATTCTCGTGTGAGCAAACTATTAAGGCAGATTGGCAGCTTTTCTGGAAAATAGCCAAAACTGTCAGTTTTGTCTGGCCATCTCTTGCATACTCTCTTTGTCCCTTTCTCTCTTTTGACAATGTCAACCACACTGGTGCAGACCCTTATCACCTCATATCTGGATTACTGCAATAGCCCTGTTGGTTGATCTCTTTGCTTAAGTCTCTCCCCACTCCATTACATTCTCTACTCAGTTATCAGATTGATCTCCCTAAAGCTCAAACCTGACCATGTCATTCTCCTAGTCAGTAAACTCCAGTGATTTCCTATTGTCTCCAGCATCAAATATAAAATCTCCTGTTTGGAGTTCAAAGTCCTCATAACCTGGCTTCCCCCATCTTTCTAATTTTTGAACCTATTAACTCCTCCCTCCCAAATAGACCACCATTAAGTTCAGTGACATGGTACTTTTTGCTGTTTCTTGAACAAGATACTTCATCTCCCAGTGTCTTGACTCAGGACATTTCCTTGAGCTGTCCCGTCCCCAATCTTTACCTGGAATTTACTCCTTCATTTCTACCTCCTGGCTCCTTCAAATTCCAGCTAAAATACCCCAGTACAGGAAGGCTTTCCTGATTGACTTTAATTCTAAGACCTTCCTATTGTTCATTATTTCCAATTTATTTTGTATATAATTTTTTCTGCATATGATTATCTTCATATTTAGTTTCTTAAGATCAGAGACTATCTTTTGCCTCTCTTTGTATCTCTACCATTTAGCACAGTGTCTGGCACAAAAGTAGGTGTTTACTAGATAGTGCAGTGGATAGAGCATTGGGTCTAGAATCAGGCAGGCTTGAGCTCAAATCTGGCTTCAAACACTTACTAGCTTTGGGATCTTGGGAAATCACTCAATCTATATTTGTCTCAGTCTCCTCATCTATAAAATAGCCACAATAATAGAAACTATATCCCACAACTGTTGGGAAGATCAAATGAGGTAATAACTATAACGTGCTTAGCACAGTGCCTGGCACATAGTATGCATTATATGAGTTATTATTATGATGATTATTATATGTTTAATAAATGCTTAATGGATAAGAGGAGTTCTTAATGTTTTTGTGCCATGGACACCTTTGGCAGTTTGGTGAAATCTGTGGATTCTTTCTCAGAATAATGGTTTTATATGAATAAAATATGAGATATAGAATTACAAAGACAACCAATGGCATTGAAATAGTAATTCCATATTTTTTTCCTGCAAAAAACCTTAGATCCAGGTTAAAAACTCCCATAAAGATTAAATGATTTGCCTGGGATCACATGATTAATATCTATTAATAAATATAATTAATATCTTAGATTAATATCAAAGACTTTTGTAGCTTTAAAGCCAGTTCTCTATCCACTTATGAGATTATACTTTTAATATGTATGTATATACATTAAAAAAGGACTAAACTGGGTGTCTGGACATTTATGTTCTAGTCCCAACTCATTCACTAGCTTATTGATGTAACTTGTTTTTGTGATCTTAATTAAATTACTTTCCTTCTCTGTATCTTGGTTTCTAGTTTTGTAAAATGGTGAAGTAAATGAACTGGGCTGATGGATTAAATAACTTTTAAGATTCCTTCTATATATAATATTTTATCAACAAATGAGTCTGGACCATAGGAATCAAGTAGAACTCTCAAGTATACAGATACCAGGAAGTAATGTCAAACTAAAATATGACATGGAGCACTGGTGTTTTATTAGCTTTTGATTTGTGGGAGGAGGACTGATTAAGGACCAAGTTTCAGTCCCAGCTTTGTAAGTAGTTTACTATTGGGCAAACCATTTCCTATCTTTGACCTTTAATATCTTCAACAGCAAAATAGGAATAACAGTAACTGTAGTATCACTTATGTACTGAGAAACAACATGGCAGAGTTAAAAGCCAGTCTTCTAGGCAGGAAGATCTAAATATTAGTCTTACCAATGACATATAATCATAGTTGAGAGATCATGGATAAACCACTTAAGCCTTCAATGCTCTAGATAATTCCCTAAATAACATGTGAATTATCAATCTGTATTGGTAGAATGTATTTCTAACCTAAGAATCTTCTAAACTGATATCACAGGTTTGGACTCCACTCAGAGTTGTGATGGAAATCAAATTAGATACTGTATGGAAAATGTTCTGTGAACTGTAATGTGTTATATCAATGTCAGCTATTATCACCATTATTATTTTTCTTTATTCGTACCTCTTAGGTCTCGAGAGTAGCTTATATTTGTCTATAAAAGTTTGACGACTCCCTGGATTCTAACAAAACTCTAGCAAATACTTTGAGTTAAAGAAAAAAGTAGAAAGGATATCCCCCCCTTATATATATATATATATATATATATATATATATATATATATATATATACATATATATATATATTTCAAGTTTAATTCAATTCTGTGACTCCTTTGTGCAAAACACACAACTAGGTACTTAGGGAAGTGTCAAGTTTGGACAGGATATAGTTCTTGTGCTCATGGAGCTTACTTTCCAATAGACAAAATAGGTCTCCAACTCTAATTATAATCACATTACTTCAGAATTAGAAGGGACCCCAGAAGGCATCTAGTTAAATGTCTCTGTACATTTGGAGTCTGAGGATCTGAATTCTAATCTTACCTCTGAGATCTGTTACTTGCATGATGCTGAGCATACATTTTAACTTCTCTGGGCCTCCACAGCATCTTCAAAATACGACCATTAAACGTTTAACTGAATCCTTAAGTGAGGGTAAACCTATTACATATTCATAGGACTATTCCTTATGGTATGCTTTATCTTAATCCTTGATATCTGCCTCTATGAAACTTCAACTTACAATTTCTCATTCTTCCCTCTGGGGGCAAGCAGAAAGCATCATTTCCTCTTCCACAAGATGGTCCTTCAACCATCTGAAAATAGTGATCTTGCCAGCACAAAGTCTTTTCTTCTTTGGGATAAACATTCCCAGTTGCTTCAGCTGATTCTCATATGACAGGAACTGGAACCATCCCTCCCTCCTTCACATACACTATATAAGCTCCCATGCATGAATGAAGAAATGAAGTATTTATTAAGCACTTACTATGTCCAAAATAGACCTGAACATAATACTTCAGATCTAATCTAATTCCATCTATATTTATTAAAAGCCTACTACATGCAAGCCTCAGGGAATAGAAAGATAGAGGGCTTCCTGTTAGAGAAGAAATTTGAGTTAGGCTCTAAAGGATTGATAGAAATTCGAAAGGAGAGGGTGAGAGAGGAAAGGAGAAAGAGGAGAGAGAAAGAGAGGGAAGGGAGAGAGGACAAGGAGGAGGGAGAGAAAAAAAGAGGGAGAGAAAGAGAGACAGAGACAGAGAGACAAAGAGACAGAGACAGAGAGGAGGGGGGGAGGAAGGGAGGGAGGAAAGGAAGGAGGAAGGGAGGGAGGAAAGGGAGGAGGGAGGAAAAGACAGAACATTTTATGAACAGAGAAAAACACTGACAAGTTAAAGGTGGCAGAAAAGTATAGCAATGATTTGGGGGGTAGAGATTAGTTGAGTTTGACTGAAGAGTAAAGCATATGGAGGCAGTAGAATGGTAAAGTGGTGAACATTTTGTAGAGGGCTTTGAATGCCAGACAAAAGGGTTTGCCCTTTTCATGGGAGGCAATAGTGAACCAGTAAAGATTTTTGAGCTGAAGAATGACACTATCAGAGATTTGCATAAGGAATGTGAATTTCTTTTTTTTTATTTTATTTGCATAACATATGTGTGGGTAATTCTTCAACAATAACCCTTACATAGCTTTCCGTTACAAATTTTCTCCCCCAACTCCCCATCCCTCCCCTAGATGGCAGGATATCCACTACATGCTAATTATGTTAAAATATTGGCAAATCGAATATATGTATACATATTTCCAAACTTATCATTGTTGTGCAAGAAAAATCTTATCTACACAAATGATATATCAGATAAAGGAAACACAATGTAAGCAAACATCAATCAGGGAGTATGAGAATGTTATATTGTGGTCCACATTTCACATCCCTCTCTCTGGGTGTATATGGCTTTCTTCAGTGAACAATTGGAGGTGGTTTGAAACATTTCATTGTTGAAGAGAGCCATGTCCATCAGAATTAATCCTCATATAGTACTGTTGTTGCCGTGTATAATGATCTCCTGGTTCTGCTCATTTCACTCAGCATCAGTTCATGTAAGTCTCTCCAGGCCTCTCTGAAATCATCTTGCTGGTCATTTCTTATAGAACAATAATATTCCATAATATTCATATACCATAATTTATTCAGCCATTCTCCAATTGAAGGGCATCTATTCAATTTCCAGTTTCTAGCCACTACAAAAAGGGCTGCCACAAACATTCTTGCACATGTGGGGCATTTTCCTTCCTTTATGATTTCTTTGGGATATAAGCCCAATAGAAATGCTGCTGGGTCAAAGGGTATGCACAGTTTGATAACTTTTTGAGCATAGCTCCAAATTGTTCTCCAGAATGGCTGTATCCGTTCACAGCTCCACCAACAATGCATCAGTGTCCCAACCCTCCCACAACCCTTCCAACATTCATCATTAACTTTTCCTGTCATTTTAGCCAATCTGACAGGTGTGAAGTGGTACCTCAGGGTTGTCTTGATTTGCATTTCTCTGATCAACAGTGATTTGGAGCACCTTTTCATATGACTATAAATAGTTTTAATTTCATCTTCTGAAAATTGTCTGTTCATATCCTTTGACCATTTATTGATTGGAGACTGGCTTGAATTTTTATAAATATGAGACAATTCTCTATATATTTTAGAGATGAGACCTTTATCAGAACCCTTAAATATAAAGATGATTTCCCAATTTATTACTTCCTTCCTAATCTTGTCTGCATAGGAATGTGAATTTCATAGTGATGTGAAGAATAGGTAAGAGGTCAAAGAGAGGCAATAGTATAATGAGAGGTAATGAGATATAGTGAAAAGACCAGAAGATTTAAAAATTAAAGGACCTGAGTCTGACATTTATCACCTATGCGACCTTTCATAAACCCCTTCATTTCTCAAGGTCTTAGTTCCTTCATCTGTAAAATAAGGTAGTTGGGGTACATGGCTCTGAGGTCCTATGATCCTATGAACAGTCACTTTTATCTCTCTAAGCATTAGTTTTCCCACAAACAAAATGAGGCGGTTAGACTAAGTGGTTTTTAATGTCTCTATCTATGAGCCTCTGCCCTTAGCTTTGTTCATGAATGATGGAGAAATACTTGATGGGTATCAGTGGATTATATCATATTACTACCTTGGAACAGGAGAAGAAAAGCATATGGTAAGCATCAATGAACTGAATCATGGGGCAGGAGAAGCAGTGCGAAGGACTTTATTGTGGAAAATGTGATTGGAAAAGGAGGTGGGATAGTTGTTTGGTGAGGGTGATGGATAACAGCTGGACAATCCAGACCAAGACCAAGAAAAAGAGACCCATTTCCCTGAAGGAATCTCCTGTGGAGGATTTACAGGGATATCAGAATAACATGTGTGATCTAGGGCAGAAGAGAACAAGGTGACAGAGGACGCATCAATAAGGCTTGATACATAATCAGATTTGAGAGATGAGGCTAGGAAACATGGGAAACTACACACATTTAGTTCTTTGCCTATCTTTTAAAACTATGTCCTAGGCACAAGGAACAGGTTTAGGGAAAAGATAATGGACTCCATTAAAACATACTGAACTTAAGTTGTCCTTGAGATGTTCAGGAGGGGACATCTTAAAGGCAGTTAGAAATTGTATAGTATCATGGGTGGAGGACTGGACTTGGGGTCAGGAAGGCCTGGATTTGAATCTTGTTTTAGATCCTTTCTAGCTGTATTGACATTGGGTAATTTGCATAGCCTCTCTGAGCCTCAGTTTACTCATTTGTAAATGAGGAGGGTAAACTGGATAAGCCCTAAGACTCCTTTTCATTTTGAAATCTATGAAGTTGTACTCTGTGATCCTCTAAGTTTCAGTCCTGGAGCTTAGACAAGAACTTAGTACCAGAGATAAATATTTGGAAATGGGCTTAACCAGAGTAACAGTGGGAGCCATGGGAGTAAAGAAGATTTCCAAAGAAGAGAGAAAAGAATACCAAGGATAAAACCCTGGGGATCACTATCCTAAAAGGATCAGCAAGAGGGGAGGAGGAGCCAGTGAATAAAACAGATAAGGCACAGCTAGAAACTTATGAAGGGAGCCAGGAAAATGCAATGCCTTTATAGCCAAAGGAGGGCATTATAAGTAGGAATTGGGTACATTCAACTGTGTAAAGTGCTCTAATGGAGAGGAGGACTGAAAAAAACGCTGTAAGGATTATTTGACTGTAAGGATGTCATTGGTGATCTTAGAGAAAATAGTTTCAGGTGACTTTAGAGAGAATAGTTTCAGTGGAAGATACAGAAATCAGATGGCAAGAGGGTGGAGAGGAAAGAAGGTAGTAAGAAATGTCTAAATGGTTGTTTATTTATTTTAGTTTTTGTGATCCCATTTGGGATATTTTTGGGGCAGAGATACTGGAGTGGTTTACCATTTCCTTCCCCAGCTGATTTTACAGATGAGGAAACTGAGACAAACTGGGCTAAGTTATTTGCCCAGGGTCACACAGATGCATCTTCTCGACTCCAGACCTGGTGCTTTATTCTAGCTGCCCTAAACAGTCAAATAGTATATATAGTTTGATGAATTTTCCCCTGATTTGAATGACTTGATCACTTGTTGAACCTAATCTTCATAGACCTCGCAAATGTTGGAAACTTTGGCTGTGAGTTTGGCTTTCTGAGCCATGTTCTAATTTGCTGCTGCAAATGAAGGGATACTGCAAATGGAAGTTTTCAAAAGGGATAAACAAATATTTCATTCACTCCTTGAGCTTTTTAAATTTCCTGGAGAGTCTGCTGATTGTTTTTATTCTTTTGAATTTAAGTATTTTTAATTAAGTACTTTGAAATTAAGTATTGCTGACTTCTGACGTCTGGAATTTTCTAAGAAATCCTAACTTCCAAAGGGATTGTGTTATTAAAGTTCATTTCTAAGTCAGTTGCTCTTAAATCTAATTGCATTTTCCCATAGAAATGAGGTTGTGGACATCCTTCTCACTGCTCTAGATGGGACTACTACTTCTTCATTCCTATGATATTTTGGGATTCATTTAAAAGACTATTCATAAAATATCATTAATTATGGTTTAACTTGCTAACTTGAGAAAGTACTATTCATGCCATTGTTTCCATAAGAAAAATCTATCCTGGGCCATTTATCAAGAAGAAACATTTCTAGCCATGATCAAAGTGCTAGTGCCTTTTGTTAAGAAGGAAAATCAATGGCTTGGGAACTGCTTCTTCAGGGCAAGATGAAGGCTTCCTGTTCAGATGTCCAGACCCTTGTAAGTTGGATTTCACAACATAAGGAGTTACTGACTGTACTTATGCTATCTCTCTGGGGAGGGCATTACTACTGCTATTGTTAGTACAACTACTACTATTCTTCTTCTTCTTGTTTATACTTTATTCTTGAAGAGGATCATGGCATCTTACTATTGCCCTATTATTATTGCTCTTCTTACAATTATTGTTGACTATCAAGATTGCTGGGCATTTTGGTGGCAAAGTGGGTAGAGCACTGGTTTTGGAATCAGGAAGACTAATTTTCTATGAGTTCAAATCCAGCCTTAATCACTTTCTGGATGGGCAATTCTCAGCAAGTCACTTAACCCTGTTTGCCTCAGTTTCCTCATCTGTTAAATGAGCTGGAAAAGGAAATGACAAACCACTCCAGTGTCTCTGCCAAGAAAACCCCAAATAGGGTCATGGAGAGTCAGACTGAATAAAGACAACAGCAGCAGCAGCAACAACAACAATCAGTATTACTACTCTTACTATCACTATGACTATTACTACTGCTATTATTACCTGCTACTACAACCAGAAGAAAGAAAATGTAATACAAAAAGAATTCAATTTAGTATTAGTATAGTGGTACCTCTCTACTCAGTTGTTTGAAAAACTTATTAAATTTTGTATTCAACATATTTCAGCAAGAAAAAAAATTAAAGGTACAGCCTATTTGTGTGGAGGACTCAGGACTCCAGGAAGGCTAAGCCCCATTCAGAAGTTATAGCCTTGGTTGGTGGAGGGTGTGAGACCATAGCTTCCACTTCCATATCCATCATGTCCCATTCCAAGGTCAAGAAAGGAGGAACCCAACTGGACAACTTTGTTTCTTTGTAGGCCCCTTTGGGGAATTGGGTGGAGAAGAATGGTTAGGTGCTGTCTGGAACCAAATAACCACTACTGAGATAACACTGTACTGGGTTCCAGTTCTGCCTCTGCCTTTTACTACTCAGGGAATCTTTAACAAATCATCTTATTTTCTCTGACCCTCAGGCTATTGTCCTGTCTCTCATGGATATTGTAAGAATTCCAATAGAATAATTCATGCAAGAATATTTGGCTACTATCAAATGCTATTTAAGCATAAATATTTTAAGTATGCTTTACATTTGCATTGCCATTTGTAGTTTCTAAAGCATTTTGATATATCTTATTTGGATAATCATCACAACCTGACCAAGTTTGTAAGGGGAAGATTATTCTTCCCATTTTGTAGATGATTTTTCTAATTTGGTTACTATCTGTCTGTCTATCTATCTATCTATCTATCTATCTATCTATCTATCTATCTATCTATCTATCTATCTTATCTACTTATCTCTATGTATAATTTATCTTTATTTTTATCATTTATTTATCCATCGATAGATGGATTTATTATCATTATCATTATTATCATTTATCTATCAGTTATCTATATTTCCCATATTTATCTCTACCATCTCTTTATTTCTATCATCTATCTATATCTATGTCTAATCTATATCTATCCATAAATAAGTCTATACATATCTATAAGCTTAAGTTATATTTGTTACCCCTATCCATTTCTATCTTTATCTCTTTATCTTTCCATCTATCTATCTATCTATCTAGTAACTAATACTAAAACCCAGGTCCTTTGTGGTTCTCTAGATGTATCTGGCACAGGTTGTTTTCTATGAAATCATATTTCTTTAAAAGACGTGATATCCCTAGGGCAGGAGCATTCTAAGAACTACAATAAAAATGAAGCAGAACTAGATTATGGAAATGGTCCACATATGTGCCTGGACTTTGTAAATATATTTGTATTCACATCAAGGAACAAAATTCAGCAAAGACTTTTTTCTTTCCCTTGGGTGTATGCCTAGAGTCCTAATTTGGACTTACTGAAACCAATAAATAGATCTAGAAAGAAGGATAGACAGAAAAACAATGTAAGACTATACTGATTGTTCTCTCATTGTGAATGTTACCCAATATTCCATCCTTCATCTTGATATATTGAGTTAAATAAAAACAAATTTACAGACTATGGCAACAATGTTTATCAAGTTCTTTGGATGGGCCAGGGAATAGAAATATTGCCCATGTGCACAATGTATTTTAAGGACTTGACATTTTTGATAAAAACAACTAAATGGAATCTGAACTAATTTCTTGTTTCTCTGGGATACTCTTCAAATAGAACTGAATTAATTAGTGTGTATGTGTTTCCATCACACTCCACTTCATTCTACAAATACTTATTAAGCACCTACTAGATACAAAATAAGCAATTCTGTGTCAGGTCTCAGGGATACAAAGATTAAAAAAAAAACTTGCTTCCCTCAGGAAGTTTACACTCTACTAGTGTAGAATGTAGTATGAATGAAGTAAATACAAGATAATTTGAAGAGGGAAAAGAGCACTTTTACAATTCAGGAATCTAGAAAGGCTTCACATAGAAGCAAATTGGAACTTTATAAAAATTAAGGATTTTAAGAAACAGAAGTAAGGAAGGAGTTCATTCCAGACATGGTCACATGCAAGGCAGTAGGAGATAGATGCTAAGTTCAAAGAGTAGCTAATAGGCCAATTTTGCTAAGACAGATAATATGTGAAAGGGTGATAAAAGATAAATCTGGTCAGGTAGATTGGAATTAGATATTGGGAGACAGGAGGAAAGAAGAAGCTTTAAATGAGAGACTGTGGAGTTTATATTTTATTCTAGGAGAGATAGGGAGCCATTGAAAATTTTGAGCAGAAAGTCTTTGCTTTGTGAAGATTATTTTAGTTGTACAATTAAAATTAGATATAGATTATAAAGAAGACATTCTTGAAAGAGGGAAACATCTACTATATGCTAGGTACCATGCTAAGCACTTTACAAATATTATTTCACTTGAAGGAAGCAATAGCACTTCTGTGATTTTATTCTTGGTGGTATTGATTCCTCCCTCTTTCAATTATTTTGAGTTAGTTTTTATTTACAAGGAATTATTTATCACAGACTCAGAACTGGAAGGGACCTAGCCTTTAATCTCCCTCTCTTAATTTATAGATGAGAAAGTTGAAGTATAGAGAGGTTAAGTCCAAACTTGCATAGTTAGTAAGTGGCAAATCCAGGATTTAACCCCAAATGTCTTGGGACAAAGGTCAGTGGATTTTCCTTTGTACCACTGCTGCCTACTTACAGAAGTACTTCTGAACAACTACTAATTAAAAATCAATTAGAAAAAATCTCTGAAATAATCTTAAACTCAAATAAACAATAGTATCCACTTTCTCCAAATGTGATTTTAAATAAAACAAAACTAAACTAAATTCCCAGGACTATAGAATCACAGAACTTCAGCATTGGAAGGGACTTTGGACAGCACCTTGTCCAGTCTATACCTGAACAAGATATTCTTCCAGTGTATCTCCATGACTAGTGATTGTCCAGTCTTTGCTCAAAGACCATCCTCAGGCAGCCATTTTATTTTCAGGCAGCTCTAAGGGCTAGAAAAACTTTTCCTGATGCCTAGCCTAAATTTGTCTTTTTTCCAACTTCTAAAAACTACTGCTATCTAAGGCAGTGAACACCCTACTTTTACTTCTCTTAGGAGCTTTTCTAAGGATGAATGATAAGAACAGAAAATGTGTCTGAGAATAACATGTAGCTACAGCTCATTGCACTGATAAAAAGTGCCAGAATGTTGGGTCAGGTGCTTTTAAATCCAGAAAAACCCTACCAGAAAATCACCTTAGGTCTGGGAAGATTGGTATTCTCCCTCTGTTACATATCAATTATAATGCATCCCTTTTCCTTGACTTGAATTATTTATGAAGCTGATGTATAAAATATGATGATGAATGGTAATATCCAGCTGTGGCCCCCAAGTGGGCCAGGAAGCACTGCAACTGCTTCTAAGAAAAACTCACAATTACAGAAGTGTGAAGGAACAAAGAGAAGGGAGGCAGATATGAAAGGAGTCCTTCAGTCAGAGTGTGGGCCAGGGCAAGGAAAAGCCACATGGAACAGCATATTGCCTATGGATAATGCTAGTATTTGAGGGCAAAGGCTTAGTTCCACAAGGCAACAGTGATTATAAAGTCCACAATGAAATGTGTTCTGAAAGGCTGAGTTACAGAAGGTCATTCTTCTGCTATAAAACTTGGAGGGGAGGGCAGATTACCATCTGTTTGAAGGTAGGGGATGGACCCAGTGATCTCTCTCAAGGGTTCATTTCAATCTAGAATCCTCAGAGTAAGCTAGTGAGATAAATAACCATAATTGGAATGGATGGCTCTCTTCCACATTATTCTTATAGTCATAACTTTGAAGCTATAAGAATCTTAGAGGTCATGTAATCCCAATGCCTCATTTTGACACATGAAACAGTTGTCTTAGAGAGGTTAAATGATTTCCCAAGATTATGGAAATCATAAGTATTTCTTAGCTCCTCTCAAATGAGTTTTGTAGGGTAAGAGCCACAGGCATTTGAAGTGGTTGGGAAGGAGTGGCTCAGGTCTTCTTTCCCTCCAAGTGACATTGTTAGAGAAAAGCAGAATGAATGGTCCATAGGACTGGAACTAAGCAGTTCCCTTCTTTTTTTCAACATGCACTAATGTCATATCCTTTACATTATGTCTACAAGCTATTTCACATATATTATCTCATGTAATCATCATAGCAGTCCTGTGAGTAGCAGGTAGGCAAGGCATCATTTTTCTTCCTTTACAGAAGAGGAAACTGAGATGCAGAGAGCTTAAGCCAATAGTACACATTGAAAATTTACAGAGCCAACCATATCAGTAATGAAACCAACAGAGATCATATAATTATCTCAGTAGATGTAGAAAAAGCCTTTAGCAAAATACAACACCCACTCCTATGAAAAGGAGTAGAGAGCATAGGAATAAATGGAACTTTTCTTAAAGTGATATGTAGTATCTGTCTAAAACTATCAACAAATTATCTATAATAGGAATAAGCTAGAAGTCTTTCCAAAAGGATCAAGGATGAAGGGCTGTTATTATCACTATTATTCAATATTCACTAGAAATTCTAGCTATAGCAATAAGAGAAGGAAAAAATGAAGGAATTAGAATAGACAATGAGAAAACAAAACTACCACTCTTTGCAGATGATATGATGGTATATTTAGAGAACCCTAGAAAATTAACTAAAAGCTGAGTTGACTAATTAGCAACTTTAGCATAAAGTTGCAGGATATAAAATAAACCCACATTAATCATGGGAGTTTCTTCACAATACCAACAAAGTTCAGCAGCAAGAGATAGAGACATTCCTTTACAAAACAAAACAAAACAAAAAACTACAGACAATATATAAAATATTTGGGAGTCTCCCTGCCAAGAGAAACTCAGAAACTATATGAACACAATTATAAAACACTTTGCACACAAAGTCAGATCTAAACAATCAGAAAAATATTATTTGCTCATAGGTAAATCAAGCCAATATAACAAAAATAATAATTCTACCTAAATCAATCTATTTATTCAATGTCATACTAATGAAACTACAAAGTTATTTAATAGAGCTGGAAAAAATCATGACAAAATTCATCTGGAAAAAGAAATGATCAATAATATCAAGGGAATCAATGGAAAAAAATGCAAAGGAAGGTGGCCTAGCCATACTAGATTTCAAACAGTACCATAAAACAGTAATCATCAAAAGAATCTGGTACTAGCTAAGGAATAGAGTGGTAGATCAGTGAAGTAGATTAGGCGTGGAATACACTGTAGTAAATGACCATAGTAATTTAGTGTTTGATAAACCCAAAGATCCAAGATTTAGAGACAAGAACTCATTGCTTGATAAAAACTTCTGGGAAGACAGGAAAACATTATGGCAGAAACATACAAATTATATTATAGACTATAGACTAATATCTCATACCATAAACCAAGATAAGGTCAAAATAGATACATGATTTAGACATAAAGAATGACATCACAAGCAAATTAGGAGAATGTGAAATAGCTTGTCTGTAAGATCTATGAATAAAGGAAGACTTTAGGTTCAAACAAGATTATTACAAAATGTAAAATGGATAATTTTGATTATATTAAATTTTAAAAGTTTTGCACAAACAAAACAAATGCAACCAAAATGAGAAGAAAAGCATAAAATGGAGGTAAATTTTTACAGCAAGTATCTACAAAAAGGCTTCATTTCTCAAATAAATAGAGAATGGAGTTAAAATTATGAGAATACGCATCATCCCCCAATTGATCAATAGTCAAAGGTAATGAACAGGCAGTTTTCAGATGAAGAAATTCAAACTATCTTATAATCATATGAAAAATGCTCCAAATCTCTCCTGACCAGACAAACTCTAAGATTTTCACTTATGCATATCAGATTGGCTAATATGACAGAGAAGGAAAATGATAAATGTTGGAGGAGATGTGGGAAAATTGGGACATCGATGCATGATTGGTAGAGCTGTGAGCTGATTCAACCATTCTGGAGAATAATTTAGAACTATGCCCCAAAGGCTATGAATCTGTGTATTCTCTTTGCCTAGCAATACCACTACTAGATCCATATCCCAAAGAGTTTAAAAACCAAAAGAAAAAAGCCCTATATTTACAAAAATATTTATAGTAGTTCTTTTTGTAGTGCAAAGAATTGGAAACTGAAGGGATATCCATACTGAGGAATTGCTGTACAAGTTGTGATATAAGATTATAATTTATTATTATTATTATTGTGCTAAAAGAAATGATTTCAGAAAAATCTAAAAGACTAACATGAACTGATGCAGAGTGAAATGAGCAGAACCAGGAAAACATTGTACACAGGAAGAGCAATATTGTACAATGACCAACTATGAATGACTTAGATATGCTCAGGAATACAATGATCCAAAACAATCCCAAAGACTCATGATGAAAAATGTCATTCATCTCCAGAGAAAGAACTGATGGAATCTGAATGTACTGTCACCTTATCATTTTATACACCTAAATGATCAGAGAGGGTGAATGACTTGCCTAAAGACAAATAGGTAATAAGAGGGAGAATCAGTATTTGAAGTCAGATCCACTCAGTCTTTATCTATTGCTCATATCACAGCAACACATTGCTCCCCTTCCTCGAGAACTGCAGTTAAGCTTATGTATACATGACTTCACCAGAACTTTTAAAAAAATGAATAGAGGCACTGTAACAGTCTTTTATATCTGGAAAATATAATTATTACATTCATTTAACCACTTGCTAAGCACACAATATGTGTACAAAAGAATGTCAAGTGCCAAAAGAAAAGACATTTACTAAGGCTGGGCCAAGCACTTTTGTATTTAAACTTGTAAATTTCCTAGCACACACAATAGATTTTTATAACATCAAAGATTAGAATTCAGAAGGGAAAAAGAAGGCAACGGGGG
>JAJPUD010000038.1:926008-936468 GCA_023553655.1 Myrmecobius fasciatus | reverse complement strand
AGAAGAGTCAGAAGAGGGAGGAGGAGAAAGAAAAGAGGAAAAAAAAGAATTGGAGAAGAGAAAAGGAGGTGCAGGAAGCAAAGAAGAGAGAGAGGATGTGTGGTTAGGGATTATGTAGGAGAGAAGGAAAAAAATCAAAAAAAAAAAGAAAAAGGGAGAGAGGAGACAAAGAAAAGAAAGAAAGAACAAGAAAAGGAAAAAAGAAGAGAGGAAAAGTAAAAAAAAAAAAAGAAAAAAGGGTGAGGAAGAGGACTTCAGTAGTTTCTTCTATAACTCTGGAAATACCTCCTTATCTCAGAATCTTCATCTGCACAAAAATGCTAAGCCACTTACGTTACAGAGCTTTTCTGACCTCAGTAACTGGAATAATTCTAAAGCACTTTGCTTAATTGTTACAAAAATGTTAAGTAATAACACGATTCACCCTAGGGCAACTGGAATCCTGCCTTCCCAGGCATAAGCCTATTCCTTTTGGGTGGTATGATGGCTCAGCTCATCCATGGACCCAAGGCACATGACCCAGACAGCATTTGCAATAATTGAGAATGATATCAATTGTGTCTGGGCTGTCTAAGGGCTCCCCAGATGAGAATACAAGGTGCTGATGATCCCATGGAGCCAGCTAGTAGAGCTTCTGGCTAGTGACAGACTCAAAGCCAGTTATTCTGGACCTCATTGACTACAGCTCTCATCCCAACCAGATGTTTTCAGTCCTGGAAGATTAATAATCTAAGAGGAAAGTGGGCCAGGGCTTCTGAGTAAACTTGCTCTGTTATTGGATGGGAGCTAAATGGAAGAGTAAATGAACTCCTCTTTCCCCTAGTTGCTACTATTGCTGTTCTGCACCTTCTAGCTCCCCATGTTATACTTAGGAAATATTTTTGTTGTGATTTTTGCAATCATCATGGTTTGTTCCCCACTATCTCATGGCAAATGTGTGACTTTTGATCTTTGGGATAGCATGAAATCAGTAAGACACTGGCACACCTGTGTCTAAAGTTATGCTCTTATGCTCTTATGATTATGCCCCTTGCTCTTCTTAACACAAGGTAACAATTTACCCAAAGTCAAAGATACCTTTGGTCTGGGATTATATCAGATTTCTTGCCCAATGATCTCATTTTATAGGTGAGGAAACTGAGGTCAAAGGAGGAGAGGGTATTTGTCCAAGGTCAGCTAGGGAGTGTGTGGTAGAGCTAATATGAATTTCTCTGAGCTTCTGTTAGTTCCATTCTATATAAAATGAAAAAAATTAGCCTGGATGGTCTCCAAGGTCCCTTAGTGTTTCTAAAATTTGATGAGACAGCTGGGGGGGGACATTTAGGGGATATTTTGCCAGGAATGAGAGAAAGTTGAAGCTCAAGACTAGCCTGCCTAATGTAGGACATCTGTTCACCTCACTTTCCTCCCTGCCCAGATGTGACACAGGCTGTTGCAATAAAAGTTTGATGCACTTGGATTCCCTCTGCAATCAGATTATTCAATTCCCCAAGTGGGATGCTGGACTATGCTCTTCTCTTGACTGATAAATGACCAGAAGCCTCCACAGAACCCTTTGCTGGCAGCCCAATGCTCCCAAAATGATAGTGGTGGTGGCAGCGGCTGTGCCTGCCAGACCCTGTGTGGAAGCTGTGGGTGGAATGAACTAAATATGCATCAGATCTCCCACTTTGCAAGGGATGGGAGCTATCCAGAAGAGCTATCCATCCTTGGCCTAAGCTGACATCCATTGACAGTTTATATATTCTCCTGGTTAAAGAGAAGGTGACATTTAGCTGGTCTCCTCTTACTCCAGCTTCCCCAAACTCCCTGATCAAATAGGCGAGAGAGGAAAGGGAACAATCTCCTCATGCTCCTTTTATCCCATCAATGATGTTATCTGTCTCTGACAATTGGCTTCCCAATGGACACTGCATTATAGGTGTGTCTTGCTTTAAGAAAACAGGTGGTTATGAAAAACTGAGCAGAAACAGCTACGTTATAGCTGGAGATTGCCCACATCACAAAAAGCTTCTTTGCTTTGTGGATGGATTCACTTCAGGTTTTTTTTTCATTTGAAAGATGTCATTTGGAAAAATCTGATTTAATGAATGCAACATTCTCAGGAACATGTTTTTCCTAGGTTCAGCAGAAATAAAGCTACATGTTAGTGACAATGTCCATTTTGTTGACATTTCATTGTCTTTTGTTCAAAATAATTGCAGCTTTCAGATCACAGACAGAGAGCTGGAGAATTTAGTCCATTTCAGGCAGATGGCATAATGGATACAGTACTGGACCTGAGTCATGAAGACTTATCAACAAATTTGGCCATTTACTAATTATGTGACCCTGGATAATTTACTTTACCTTGTTTGCCTCAGTTTCCTCAACTGTGAAATGAGCTGGAGAATGAAATGACAAGCCAATCCAATATCTCTGCCAAGAAAACCCCAAATGGGGTCACAGAGAATCAGACATGAATGAAATGACTGAACAACAATACAATCCTGCCATTTTATAGATTAGTAAATTGAAATTCAGAAATGAAGTAATGGTTTAATCAAAGTCACCAAGGATTTTTTTAAATTTTTAATTAGCCCATCTTCGTAGGATAAATACTACAGTGAAGAGGGGGCAGGATTTGGAATCAAAGGGCCTGATTTAAAATCCTCATTCTGCCACTTATTACCTAATACTTGGTGATGCACTCAACTTCTATAAGCCTCAGTTTCCTTATCTGAAGAATGTTATTTTTTTCCCTTTTTGATCTGCTTTTTCTTGTGCAGCATGATAATTGTGGAAATATATATAAATGTATATATAAATACATATATATATAAGAATTGCACATGTTTAATGTTTATTGGATTACTTGCTGTCTAAAGGAGGAGGTAGGGAAGGGAGGGAAAATTTTTGAAACACAAGATTTTGCAAAGTTAAGTTGAAAATTATGAAAAAGGAGATGGGAACAGGTTTTTATTTGTTGGCCTGTAGGATATCTTCCACTTCTCATTCCCATGATCCTCTGAAGACCTGGCTCTGTCTTGTATCAGCTGTGTGACATTGGGCAAATTACTTCCTATCTCTGGGCCTCAGTTTCTCCCTATGTAAATGAAGAATCTGGATGAGGTACCTTTAAAGTCCATCTCAGTATTGGTAACCCATGAGTCTCCTATGTCAGAAGCTCAACATAATGAGCTAATTTAAATTCCCAGTCATTCCCCCTCCTCTTGTGATAACTCTATTCTATATCCAGACTCCTTGAGTCAATATGGTATAGGGGGAAGGAGGGTGAACTTGGAGACATGGACCTGAGTTTGAATCCTGTCCCTGATGATTAATGTCTATTTATTTATTTATTTTTTTTTTTTGGGGGGGGGGGAAGCATTGGATCTCTTAGTTCCTTTCTTACTCTAGATCCATAACTCTATCTTTTTCCAGAGTCCTGCATGTGGACCTGGGAAAGTCCATGGTCCTTTTTCCACCAGCAATAACTACTCGGATTTTCATTTCTATTTATTTATTTTTTTTGGTTGAATGAAGAAGGCAGTCAACTTTCCTCACATAGTTATTCCATCTTTTCTTGAATTTTACTGCCTGACTGGATTGACATATGCATGAAGGAGTTTCAGAATTTCCCCAACAAAATGACACTTTAGGGCATCAAATGGAAAAAAGAAATGCTTATTTTGCCACCCACCCACAGCGAACACACGCACCCGCCCACACACACACCTATACACATACATACATATAAGGATGCTAGAATTCAACTAGATATGACTCACGAAGATTCTTGGCAAGGGCCCTCAAATTTTTTTTTCTGACTCTCATCTTAGAATCAGGGCAGCTAATTTGAAGCATATCATGAACTCTGGGGAGGTGTATTACACTTTATGCAAAGACTAAGATCCATAGAATAACAAATTTAAAACTAGAAGGGGCTATAGAGTCAGCATTAATATCCTTCTTTGAGATTTGCAAAACACTTATACTTGGTATGTCATTTGAACCTCATAACAACCCTGGGAGGTAAGTGCCATTATCATCATCCTCATTTTACAGATAAGAAAACAAAGATGTGAAGATTATAGTGACTTGTCTGGGGTCACACAACTAGGAAGTATTTGAGGCAGGATTAGAATTCAGTTCTTTCTGTCTCCAAGTCCAACACCTCTTCAGTGTATAGGAGGAAATTGAATCCCAGAAAACTGGTCTAAGGCCACACAGCTTGGTGTTAAGAGTTAGGGTGGTTTTTGGACTCCATATCCATATCCAACATTCCATCCCTGAACCACAGAACCTCTGAGGAATTTCAAAATCCCACTGCTTCCTGTTCTAATATCTCATATTAATGTGATAATAAAGGGCAGTCTACAGAAAGCATTTAAGTCTCTCATATTACAAAGTAGGAAACTGAAGCCCAAGCAGAAGAGAAAACTTGTTCATAATCACACAACTTGCCATTCAGCACCTGAGTTGACATAAAAACTCATGTCCCCAAAGGACCAAATCCAATGTTCTTTTCTTTATATTGGGACTGTCCAGTAGTCATAGGACAATTGCCAAAACACATTAATAAACCATGACATAACCCCTGCTCTTGTATGACCATTTTCAATCCTGGCTTTATGCTAAAACTCAGTGCTTAGAGGAAGTAGATGAGAGAGGGTGAATGGGTGAGGTGGGGGGAGAAGGAAGCCACGAAGTGAGGGGAGTAGCTTCAGAGGAGCTATCAATAAAAAAAAAAAAAAAACATTTCCATGGGTTCTCCCAAAGTGCTTCCATTCACCTTGTCTCATTCAATCCCCACAATAATAACCTGAGATCCACAGGGCAGGCATTAATGTGTATATTTTACAAATGATGAAAATAGGATTTAGGGAAATTAAGTAAAAAAAGTAAGGTGTCCAAAGCCACCTTAATGATGGAATTGGGCCAAACACTATGTCTCCCATATTTTAGCTCTATGTTTTTTCCAGTTACTGAATGTCCTTTTTATCAATATTTTTTTCTTTTTTTCCTTTTTATTAAAAAGAATAAAAAAGAAAAACAGAAAAGAAAAACAAAACAAAACAAGACAAAGCAGAACGTTATCATATGCCCAGCAGAACATCAAGGAGGATTCAAAATATATAACAATAAATTACCAGTTCAAGAAAGGATATATAATAGTAGAAGAAATTATATCAGGGTGGCTAGGTGGCACAATGGATAGAGCACCAGCCCTGAAGTCAGGAGGATCTGAATTCAAATCTGGTCTCAGACATTTATCACTTCTTAGCTGTGTGACCCTGGGCAAGTCATTTTTTTACTTCTTTGTTTTTACTTTTTGTTCACTGCTATATACTTTTTAAAAAACTTTATTTTCTCCCCCAATCAGGGTTAAACAAAGACCTACACACACACACACACACACACACACACACACACACACACACACACACACACCCCTGCCCCTACCTCCTACATATCTTTCTTATCCTTGATAACTCTGTTTTAATTCTGCTTCTTAATCAATCCTTATCAATATTTTTTAAGTCTGGAAAAATGTATGTAAACAGGATTCCTGTTAATTCTAATACAAGATCTAGTTATCTTAGATCTCTCATTCTTTAGTGCCCTACCAAATCTGTTTGTAAAGCAAAGAATTGTTTTTTAAAATGAATAAATAAAATCCAATTTAGTTGCGTAAGGGGAGAGGGAGAAGATTTGGAGTCAAGAAGATCTGAGTTTGAGCTTTTGGATAAGAACTCACTATTTGACAAAAACTGCTGAGAAAATTGGAAAGTAGCATGGCAGAAACTAGGCATTGACCCATATCTAACACTACATACCAAGAAAAGGTCAAAATGAGTTCATGATTTAGATATAGAGTGATATTATAAGCAAATTAGATGAACAAAGGATTGTTTACCTCTCAGATCTGTGGACAAGGAAGGAATTTATGTCCAAAGAAAAACTGGAACTCATAACCGAACACTAAATAGATAATTTTGATCATATTAAGTTAAAAAGTTTTCATACAAGTGAAACTAATACAGACAAGATTAGAAGGAATAAATTGGGAAACCATTTTTATATTTAAGGGTTCTGATAAAGGCCTCATTTCTAAAATATATAGAGAATTGACTCAAATTTATAAGAATTCAACATATTCTCCAATTGATACTCAAAGGATATGAAAAGACAATTTTCAGATGAAGAAATTAAAACCATTTCTAATCATATGAAAAGGTGCTCTAAATCACTATTGATCAGAGAAAAGCAAATTAAGACAGCTGTGAGATACCACTACACACCTCACAGATTGGCTAAACTGGGACACTGATACATTATTGGTGGAACTGTGAACAGATGCAGCCATTCTGGAGAGCAATTTGGAACTATGCTCAAAAAGTTATCAAACTATGCATGCCCTTTGACCCAGGAGTGTTTCTATTCAGCCCATATCCCAAAGAGATTTTAAAGGGGGGAAAGGGACCCACATGTGCAAAAATGTTTGTGGCAGCCCTTTTCATAATGGCAAAAAACTGGAAATTGAGTGACTGCCCATCAATTGGAGAATGGCTGGATAAGTTATGGTATATGAATGCTATGGGATATTATTGTTCTATAAGAAAAGAAAGTGTGATTTCAGAGAGGCCTGGAGAGACTTACATGAACTGCATCAGTGAGGTAAGCAGAAGCAGGAGATCCTTGTACATGGCAACATCAATATTATATAGGATGATCAATTCTGATGGATGTGAATCTTTCCAACAATGAGATGACTGATGCCAGTTTAATGATCTTGTGATGAAGAGAGCCATCTATAACCAGAAAGAGGACTATGGGAACTAAATATGGATCAGAACATAACATTCTTACTCTTTGTTGTTGTTCAATAGCATTTTGTTTTCTTACTCATTTTCTTTCCTTTTTGATCTGATTTTTCTTGTGCAACAAGAGAATTATATAAAATATATTTACACATATTGGATTTAACATATAGTTTAACATGTAACATACATTGGATTGCTTGCCATCTAGGGGAGAGGGTGGGAGGAAGGAGGGGAAATCTGAAACACAAGATCAATGTTGAAAAATCATGTTTTAAAAATAAAAATCTTTAAAAATAAAAAAGGAGATCTGGTTTGAATCCCCACACACATACACATTCAAATCCCTTAATCTTCATTTGCTTCAGTCTACCCAATTGGAAAATGGGGATGATAATAGCATCTTCCCATTCAGGATGGTCGATGGAATAAAAAATCTAGTGTTGTAAAAGTCTTCTACACCAGCCAATTATCAAGTGAGATAATATGTATAAAGCATATAGTGCCCAGCATATAGTAGGGTGTTTAATAAATGCTTACTTCTTTCCCATCAACTTCTTCATTGTGCAAGTGAGAAAACTGAAGCCCCTACAGGTTAAATGATTCCAGCTCCGATCTTGCACCTTGTTCTTTCTTTTGCCCCATTCTGGGTGCAATTGGGATCTCTGGGTGAAGAGCAGATGGGATAATAATTATGCAAGGCACAGTCTGGTACAAGTCCTATTAATAATAACAAAATGATAAGTTCAGATTCATGAGCATCAGGTTTTCCTAAATGGGGAGGGACATAGTTCAGCCTTCTATATATGGAAAACTAGGTCAGGTCCACCTGTCTGCAGTCCTCAGCATAAATGAGTAACCAGGAAATAAAATCTATCACCCACAAGGATACAGGCACATGGTCACACTGACTTCTCCGAGGCTGAAATGGAATGGAATCGATGCTACCAGGGAGTGTTTTTTATTGCAACAACCCAAATGCCCAGAGCGTTTTTGTTCTTTGAAGTTATCAGCTTTTTAAAGGAAAGGTGAAGTTCGTAAAAAGCCAGGGATGTTATACAACGACACAATCCATCTTTTATGAGGTTTGATGTAGCCTGAATATCTCCCAGTAATTTCCCCCAAAATGAGGCCACAAGAGGCGGTCAGCTCTGATTAAGGTTCTTCCTTTGCAGGAAGAAATGAGGCTGATCCATAGTCCCAGGCCTCTCGGAGCTTAGAGTCAAAAAAGAGATGCACTGGCACACAGAAACATAGCCTTGCATCTGCTTTATTTCATGTGAAAATGCACAGGAAAGAATAAAACAAAGCAACTCTGGGGTTCTTGCTCCTCTGCCTCTAGATTCTCAGGACTGATGAAGCTAGATAAAGAACCCAAACTATTCACTGCTGATATATAGATAGATAGATAGATGGATGGATGGATATAGGTAGATAGATAGATGATGGATAGATATAGATAGATAGGGAGGAAGGGAGGTAAATATGTGAATAGACAGACAGACAGGCAGATTAGATAGATAAGTAGGTAAGTAGATAGATTATGGATTGACAGCCATAGATAGACAAACATAGATAAATAAATAGATAGGTTGGTAGGTAGACAGACAGATAGATAGACTAGTAGACAGACAGATATGGGAAGATAGATAGGACAGATACAGGTAGGTAGACAAGTAGACAGCACACAAACATATGTATATATATACATACACTATATATATGTATATATATACACACACTATATATATATATGTATATACACACACACTATATATGTATATATATATATATATACATATATATATATATATATATATATGGGGAGAGAGAGAGATGGAAAGGTAGTTAGGACAGATACAGATAGACTGAAGGTAGGTAGATAGGTAGAAAGATAGGTGAATAAATGAATGAATGGATGGTGAGATAGATGGATAGATAGATAGAGGTAGATTAATAGATATAGATATTTGATAGTTCTATTGATCGATCTATATATAGATGAACAGACAGATTTGGACAGACAGATGGGAATGAATAGATCACTTGCTAGACTGATAGAGAAAGCATTTATTGAGTACTTTACTTTTTATGTGAAAAGTATTGTATTAAATTTTTGGGATACAAATATTAGCAAGAAGGACAGTCTCTGACCTTAAAGGGATTACTTTCTAGTCATGGAAGAAAACACTTTAAAAAGAAGCTAGAAGAGGGAAAGGAAGTTACTTTAGGAGAGAAGACAAAGCTTAAACTGAGAATACACGTATTCACAGTCTGCCTTTAATGTTTATTAGATAAACAAGCAAGGCTCTTTGAACAGTTCAGTTTTACTCCTGGGGCAAACATCTCTAAGAAAGCCTAGGTAATTGTCCTGATTGAGTTTGGAAGCTGTCCTGGGGAGAGGGGAAATACAGGAGTCCCTCTGGAATGCACCTGCATCTATTTAAATTAATTATTTTAACTACAGAATTGCCTTCAAAGGGTAACAGAGGTAGGTGTGTAGTAGGTATGATCAGACTTCAGCATGTGAATGGAGGATTAGGAGTAAAGGGATATGATCAAGAAAATGTTCAATTTATTATTTTGTAATTGACTAGATAAAAATGCAATAAAATATAGATAATATCCCATTTTAAAACTAAATCCAGATGCTGCATCTGGACTAGTTATAAAATAGGATATTATCTATATTTAAATCTGGACTGAGTTTTAAAATGGGATATTATCTATATTTTATTGCATTTATATTCATCTCAGAGCATTGGATTTGGAGTCAGGAAGATCAGGCTTATTATTCTTTCTCAGTCACTCAAATGCAAGGCACCTTTGGGATTATCTAGGCTCCATTTGATAGATGAGAAAATAAAAGTTCAAAGACAATAATACTTGCTTAAGGTCACATGAAAAGTTAGGAAGATCTTGGTTCAATCCTGCCTCTGATACTTATTAGCAGTTTAATCTGGGGGGGAGGATTCACTTAGTCTTTTCAGACTCAGTTTCCCCAATTATCCAGTGGGAGAAATAATAGCAAATTCCTCACAGGGTTGTTGTGTTGATCATGTAGCATAGGTCAAGTTTTTCATAAGTCTTAAAGCAATACATAAATGTCAGCTATTATTTCATTCCTTTTTCAGTTTTCACAGCAACCTCCTGTCTGCTCAGATAATCAGTTCTGCAGATTTCAGTATCAGAATAGGATACATCACAACCATATTAAGTACTTTTCTCATCCATGCTGCAAGAAGATGTGTTCCTTCTGCAAGACTCTCTGGTCCCTAAAGTCAAATGTGATACACATGGGCAGATGGGCACCACATGCACATTTGACATGGAAATGTAATAAATAGTTCATTAGGAAGCCTTATGGCATTATGGAAAGGACACTTGATTGAGAGCCAAGAGATTTCATTTAAATATGTTACTTAAACCTTGAAAGAACCTTAAAGATCATCAGAATAATCCCCTTCATTTTACAGATAAAAAAACTGAAGCCCATATATGTTAAATGACTTGACCAGGGCCACATAGCTAATATATAGTCAGAGTCAGGACTTGAATCCAGGTCTTCCTGACTAGCCATGTGACCTTGTCCTCTCTGCTACAATTTTCTTTTCCTTCCTTCCTTCCTTCCTTCCTTCCTTCCTTCCTTCCTTCCTT
>JAJPUD010000038.1:909982-925998 GCA_023553655.1 Myrmecobius fasciatus | reverse complement strand
CTTCCTTCCTTCCTTCCTTCCTTCCTTCCTTCCTTCCTTCCTTCCTTTTGCAAGGCAATTGTGATTAAGTGACTTGCCCATGATCACACAGCTAGTACATGTTAAGTGTCTGAGGCTGGAATTGAATTAAGGTCCTCCTGTCTTGAGGGCTGGTGCTCTATCTGCTGCTCCAACTCACTGCCCTTCCAATTTTGTTATCAACAGATAATTTTGACAGTCCCTTCTAGTCTAATATTGGTGAAGTCACATAAACACAAGCCCAACTTTGTTTTCAATGAAGTGCAGTGCATTGCTGTGACATGGGCAGTAGATAATGATTGAATAGATCTGAGTTCAAATCCTGCTTCTCCTTATTACCTATATGCCTTTTTTGATCTTTAAAATGATGAGATTACATTAGATAAATCACAGCATCCTTTCCAGCCCCAAATCTCTTGACCTACTCTATGTTTTATTTCTAAATATTTTGAAAGGAGAAAACACCTCCTCCATTTTACAGATGAGGTGCATGGAAATATTGGGAATTCAATTAAATAAGGTAGCCTTAGAGCATGAAGATATGGATTCAAGTCCTGCCTTTGTTATATACTGTTTGTATGACAGAGGCTTAAGCCTCACAGTTCTCCAAGCACACTCTAGGACTACAAATTGTGGAGAACGTGCCATTTTATACTAGTAGAGGGAGTTCCCTATTGCAGTGAGATTACAGGTCCAGTTCCTATTCCTAGTCTAGTCCAAGGTCGACATGTCTAAAACTGAACTTATCTTTCCCTCTAAATCTTTACTTATCCAAAATTCTCTATTTCTGTGAAAAGCACCATGAACCTTCTGGTATACCAGGTTCATAATCTCAGCATTATCCTGAACTTTTTACTCTCACTCACCCCATATATCTATTCAGTTGCCAAACCTTGCTGTTTTGACATTTCTCACATCCAACACCTTTCTGCTCTCACAGCTATCACTTTAGTTGAGGCTCTCATCCTTTCTCACTTAGATTATTGAAATGGCCTCCTAATTGGTCCCCTTGCCTCAAGTTACTTACAACTCTAGCCCTTACTGCCTATTGCTGCCAAAGTGCAGATCTGACCATGTGACTCCCCTAACTCAACCAACTAAGGTGATTTTTTCTTGCCTCGAAGATAAAATACAAACTCCACTGTTTAGATTTGAAAGCTTTTCACAGCCTAGCTCCCACATCTCTTTCTAACCTAACTAGACATAGTGCCCTTTCATGAACTCTACAATCCAGCCCAATTAGCCTTCTTTCTTTTCCTCATTCAAGACACTCTATCTTCTATATTCTCTCCCATAACTGGATTGATACTCTCTCCTTACATCTACCTCATAGAGCCCTCTTTTAAGATGCAGCCCAGGCTCTATTTTCTGAATGAAGCCTTTCCTAATTCCAAGCTACCCCCAATAGCTAAAGTCCTCCCTCTGAAATGATCTTGTATTTAACTACTTTGGTGAACATATCATTTGTTATTTTCAAGCTACGCTAAGATATGTTCTTATGTGGAAACAGTGTAGAGGATGGTTTTGAAGGAAGTTGGGACGACAAATATAAACTGATACAAAATGAGGTAAGAAGAACTAGGAGAATAGCTTCCACAATAACAACAGCATTGCAAAGATAAACTTTGAAAAACTGCAGAACTCTGATTAGAGCAATGATCAACCATAAATTGGTCATTTCCATGTCTTCTTCCTTTCTCTACCAAGTGGTAGCTTCTCTGCCTTTGAGGTTCAAGCTATCTATTTCTATTACCCAATGAATAGTGGCTATTTATAGATCCCTGAATCCACTACCCTTTTTCCTCCATGAGTTTGATACGTGGTTTATAATTTTCCCCTTCTCACCAACTCCTGACCTCATACTAGGAGATACACATATATGAATCTCCCTCAAATACCCTAACTGCTCAGTTTCATAACCTACTCATGAGCTACTCCTCCACCCACTCCCCTCCCGCCCTGGCCACACACACACAAAAATGATCATAACTTTGATCTTGCTCTCACCCACAAAAGTAATACCTCTTTGCTTAATAATTATGGGATCCCTTTATCTGATCCATGATCTATCAGCCTTTCACCTCTCCCTTCCTTCACATAATCCTGCTCTCATCCATACCATGACCTCCAATCTCTTGAACCTTCAGTTTTCTCCCTGGCCATCTCCCCTATCACTCTCTTCTCCCCATCTTGATTCCTTATTGAACCAATTCAACTCCACACTATCTTCCTTTCTTAAATCCCTAGCTTCCTTATCAAATTGCCAATTACACTCAGCCGAATTTCAGTCCTGGATCATCTCTACCATTTCTAGTAGCTACATACTACATACTAGTAGCTGAGGGAAGGTTGAGAAAAAAATCATGCAATCATTTTGGGTGGGTCCACTACAAATTTATATTACACAAACTCAACTGGGCTCTCAGTGCTACTAGGGAATCCCACTATGCCTCCTTTATCAATTCATTATCCCCCTCTCCAGAGTGACTCTTCCAAACTTTCCCATCCCTCCTCAAACTTCCCATGGCTCCTCCTCTCCCAACTCTTTCAGCTTAGAACCTCACCTCAGATTTCACAGCAAAAATTGAGGCCCTTTGCCATGAATCTGTTCTGCTCTTCCTCATCTCCCATCACTCAGTTGCCTTTGGCCACTTTCTCCTCTTTCATTCCTGACCCACATGATAAAGTAGCCTGTTTCTTACTAAGCCTATTCCTCTATTTGCTCAAATGATCCCATTCTAATCAGTCTTCTCCAATAGATTGCCTTCTCTGTCATCCTTATGGTTTATACCAAAAGGGAGATTGGGAGACTATTCAGTCCTTTGAATCAAATTGTGGAAGCAATATAACCTGAAAATTGTGATTCACAACAGCTTCTATATTTCTAAGTATTCCAATTTGGCAGGCTGTATTGATCAAACTAACCAGGTAATTAATTATTTCACTTCCACTTTCTGCTATAAAAATATTGCACCAATTGGTTTAAACACACACACACACACACACACACACACACACACACACAGACATGAGAACAAAAGAGGAAACAGAAGCACAATATACAAGTGGTGTTTACTATAAAGATTTTTTTTCTTTTTCTTTTCTTTCTTTTTCCCCCAAAAGGTGGCACAGTGGATAGAATGTTGGGTAGAGTCAGGAAAATTTGAGTTCAAATATGACATAGTAGCTATGTGATCTGGACAACTCACTTCACTCTGTTTGCCTCAGTTTCCTCACCTGTTAAATGAGCTGGAGAAGGAAATAGAGAAATATTCTGGTATCTTTGCCAAGAAAACTCAACTGAATCACAACAGCAACCACCATCACCACCAAGAATAAAAGCATTAACATAATATTTTTTAAAGTCCCATCCAACTACAGCAATCTATAGCTTAATGGGAAAATTTGGAGCCAGAGGTCCTAGATTCTCATCCTATTTCTACCTCTTATTGCCTAGATAATGCAATTCATTCTCTTTCCAAGAGCATTAGACTCAGCAAAAGTTTGTTATGCAAATAAACCCTAATGAAGCCAGCCAATATCAATTAAACATCATTAGGCTGAGAAGAGAAATAAGGGAGACAGTATGGCTTAATGGAAAGAACTTAATTTGCAATCAAAGAACCTGAGTTCAAATCACAGCTCTGATACATGCTGCCTGTGTGACCTTGGATCAACCACTTGCTTTTCTTGGCCTCGGTTTCCTTATCTATTAAATGAAGGGAGTGGTCAGATTAGATGGTTTCTAAGGTGTCCCCAGCTTTACTTCTGCTTCTATGATCAACATAATAACAGGCACATCCTTGAAAACCATAAGTACCTTGACAAAGAATTGCTCTATGGATCCTGGGAGATGCCCAACCATTTAAGGTACCTCTGGCTGTCCAGAAGACATGCAGTGGCTACTCTAATGGAGCAATCCATCAACTGTGATGAAAAAAATCTAAACTCCCGGGACAAGATCAGCCAACTCTCACTTCTGCTCTAATGCAGGAAAAAGAAAGTAACCATAGCAATAGTTCACCTTTTCCAGGGATTCAGAATTTCCCCAAGGGTTCAGGCTTCAGAGGAGAGAAATAAGGATGTGGAAGCAGCCCAGAGGCAGAGAAAGAGCACCATCCTGAGTGCCTGAAGACTTTTTAAGTTCCAATTTTGGTTTCACTTGCTTTGAGAATTTGGCCAAGTCACAGGGCCTCTGAGGCCATAAAATGGAGAGACAGGAGATGATTTCTAAAGTCCCTTTCCATGTTGAATTTTTTGATGTTTAGAATGGAGAGAATTTGATTTTAATTTATAGCTAGAGGTTCTGTGTTCAAACCCAGTTTGGCTACTTGCTATATGCTATGTATATAATCTTAATCATGTTTTACCTTTCTGGGGCTTTAAATTTCTCATCTATAAAATGATGGAATTGGAACAGCTGCCCTCCAAGGATCCTTTTCGATTTCAAGTCTTTGACCTTATCGTTCTAATTATCAATTAACTACATGGATTTTAAAACCATCTAAGGAACCCCCGTGTTGTAGGCAGTCTCTCTGCTGGAGGACTATTCATTTTGCTAGTAATGAAGGGCAAATGGGCCCTTCTTGACATTTTTCTTTGGAGCTTGGAATTTCAACTCATGCAATTAGTAAAGTTCCTCCACTTAAACATTGGACAGATACAGAAAAGGATCCAGCTTTTTCTCCCAGATATTAAAGGTTTGCAGAGGCAGCTCATCCTAGCAGGAAGCCCTAACTAAGGAGAGGAATACATAGGGAAATCCCAGGCATGCTCTCAGAGAATAAGACCCTTTCTTCTCTTCTGAGTCTCAATCACTCATTTTAAATCTTTACTGCCTCATTGTCTTGGGTGGAGAGAGCAGGGAGGGTTGGGCAGTATCACAAAGTTCATATGATGGAAATAACTCATACATCAAAATAGCTAGGGTATTGAACTTGGAGTTAGGAAGATCTGAATTCAAATCTTACCTCAGATATTTACTAACTGTGTGACTCTGGGAAAGTCACTTAACAGTTGTCTGCCTCATTTTCCCCATCTGTATTATCTACCATGATGAAACAAATTTAAAAAAAAGGATAGTAATACCATCTACCTTTTAGGATTATTGTGTAACTATTACTACCACTACTACTATTACTACTACTACTACTTTTTCTGCAGACTTTTTTTTAAGTTTGAGTTAGTCTTTATTAAAACAAAGAAGCACTACAATTTTCACACTGAATTACATGATATTTACAAAAATATGCAAGGAAAGAATAGAATATATCATCTCTCTTCTGTACTGTAATAGTATGGCAGGTTTCAATTTTTTCTGTCTGGATCACAACTTGTTACATCCAGGACAATACAGATGGAACATCCTTTTGTACCTTAGTGAGTTCTGGGAAAAGCTCCTGTATCACAATGTCCAATAGAACATAGGTCAACTGTTTGTTGAGAAAAGGCTGCTGGAGGCCATTAAACAAAAATGGGATACCTTAATTTTTGGCTTTATCACCAAGGCATTTACCTATGAGATCTAGAATGTAGTTCATCATTTCTTCTAAGTTTTTTTTTTGCTCATTTCTTTTTGTCTTAGAGAGAACGAGGTTCAATCTTTTCACAGAATGTAGCATCTCTAAGAAGTGTTGTAGTTGTAGTAGTTGTAGTCTACTACTACTACAACTGCCACTACTACAACTACAACTACTACTATTCCTCCCACTATTACCACAACCACCACTAGCACTACCACTATCTTGCTATTATCATTTAGCTAACATTTATATAGTGCTTACTATATGCCATGAGCTATGCCAAGTGCTTTATAATTATTATTTCATTTGATCCTCACAACAATCCTGGACAGTGGGTACTAATATTACTCCCATTTTGCAGAGGATGAAACTGAGGCAAATAGAGCTTAAGTGACTTTCCCAGAGGAATATAGTTAGGAGGTTTTTTAGACTAGATTTAAACTCAGATTTTCCCAACTCAATGCCCATCACTCTATCCATTGTACTACTTAGCTGCCCCTAATGAAATAAAATAAGATAGCATGTTTTGTATACTGTAAGAACTATAAAAATGTGGACTTATTATTATTATTATTATTACTAACATTTTTGGTTAGATAAATGAATCTGTCATTAAATTTGGACAAAGAAACGGGAGCCACGAAGAGAGAGACACAGAAGTTAGATATAGACAGGTATGGAGACTCGAGGGTTCACAGAGACAGTCACACAGACTTGAAGAAAGGTCTGCAGGCTATGTCACTTAAACAATATCAGGATCCAAGAAGAAATGGCATTGTAGGGAACTGATGAACCAGGGAAAAAACCTGATGTACTCCTCCCTGGTACTGTAAGACATTTGCAGAGATCTGGAGATGAGATGAGAACTATTGTAGAGGAAGGTAGATTGATGCCCTCTAAAAAAAAAGGAAGGGAGCTCTTTTTCCTATTGAAGATTTTGGGGATAAACCTGTTTTGTATTTTTTTTTTTCACAGGTTGGGCCTGTATCGAATCCTTTGTTAGCCTGAGTTTTTGCATGATTGGTAATGACCTTTAAAAAGATAATCTAATGTTCTCAGGGAAAACCTTGTTGAGGGCATATAAACACAGAGATAATTCCTGTGAGAGGCCCCTAAGTCTGGGTGAAACTGATCTCCTGTATCAATAGCCCATAGAGGACACTAGTCTCCATCAAAGTTTGACTTTAAGAAAGGATGAAGTTTAAGGCAGGATGGATAAATTATCATCTCACTTCAGATGTGGCATTTACTCTGAGTCACAGCTAAAATTTCGAGAAGAAAAGACTAAAGCTCATATTCTATGACCTAGAGATTGTTTGGAAATTGAAATGCCATAAACCATAAAGAGATCTCAAGAATACATTAATGCTAAAAGACAGCCAATCAGACAGGTAGAAACAGATGTGTTTTAGTCTGTTCTGCATTTCTCTGACAGCGATGTAACTTTTGCAGGTATGTCAGACTTTGAAAAGAACATAGCCAACTGAGTTTTTGAAATGGGCAAATTAGGGAGTGCTATTAGAAAACTATTTTAGTAGCATGGCATGGGGGAGAGGAAGCATGGAACTAAGAATTAGGAGGCCGGGGTTCTGCTCCTGGTCTTAACAGCTATGAGCTGTCTTCTCCTTGGGCACGTTTCACATCTGATAAGTAAAATCAGGATAAATAGTTCATAAACTTAGAGCTGGAAGGAGACCTAAAGGCCATTAGTTCCAACTTGCTCATTTTATATAGGAGAGAATGGAAGCCCAGAAAGATTACATGAGGTCACATGGGTAGTAAGTAGCAGAATCAAGGCTCAACCCAGGCCCTCTGAACCCCAAGCCAGTGCTTATGGCACTGTACCTCATAGGACCTTAGAATCATGGACTTAGAGGAGAAAGAAAATTTGGAGGTTATTTAGTCTAATTCCCTTATTTTTACAGATGGGGAAACTGAGACTAAGTGGCTTGCCCAAGTAAAATACAAACTTGGGATTTGAATACAGGTTTTTGGAATCTAAAATCCAGTGGTCTTGTTGTTGCTACCTCTAAAAGAAACCTCATTAAAGAGAAAACTGCACTAGTATAGTCTGTCCATTATAGCTCCTATATGTATAATATATATTTTGCACAGTGATTCGCTCATAACAAACTCTGAAATGGGTAGCATAGCCATTTTATAGATGGGAACTGAGGCAGAAGGTGCTTAAGTGATTTGTCCAGGTTCACAAAATAAGCACCAGAATTAGGAATTAGGTCCAGCATTCGCTCTAGGTATCCAGGCTTCAGCCAATCGGGCAGCAGAGAAAACTTCATGGGGACTCAAAAAGATCTGGCAAACCATCTGTCCCATCTCAACAAGCAAACTAAACACCTTGTTTAAAGGGGGACAATCATCTGAAGAGGGAAAAATAAAAGCTTCACAGATGGTGTTAGAAAACAGGCCTGGCGAGAAAAGGAGGAACTCTGAGAACGTTTCCTGTAGACATTCATTTGCTTCCTCTTAACCCTTGGATGTGGAAAACAAGAGGAGGGGGTGATAACTCTGGGAGGGGGAGCAGGTGGCCTTGGCAACAGGGGGGTGGAATGGAGCCAGCATAAGGGCTAGGCCCTTTTAGTATGGGCCTAGCAATAGGGCATATGCCAGTTATCTGTGAATCACCCTCAATAAGTCTCAGTAAGAGAGTTCATCACTAGACTGGGACCAACAGTAATACTTTAAGATAATCTATTAGGGGAGAAAAAAGTGAATAAGCATTTATTAAACACCTCGTAGGTGCCAGGCACCATGCTAAGCACTTTACAAATATCTCATTTCATCTCCACAAAAACCCTGAAGGGGAGGGGCTATTATTATCCCCATTTTAAAGTTGAGGAAACTGAGGCAGGCAGAGGATAACAAGTCTTCCTGACTCTAGGTCCCACACTCTTTCCACTATACTATCTAGCTGGTAAGGCATAGAGGGGCTGTAAGCAGCACCTATTCTAATTTGATTTGTCAATTCAATTCAATAAATATATTAAAACCTAATTGGTACTTAATAAATTGTCTATCTATCTGTCTGCCTAGCAACCTATCATTTATCTATGTGTCTATATATATCATCTATCTACCTATTATTACATCTATCATCTATATATTGATTATTTATCTATCATTTAACTACCATCTATCATGTGTTATCTTTAATCCATCAATTGTGTATCTATATATCATTTATCTACCTATTTATTACTATGTTTATCATCTATATATCTATTATTAATGATCTAATTACCTACTATCTACCCATTGTTATTTATTAATTTATTATTTATCTGTGTATCTGTCATCTAACTACCAATCTGTTTATCTACCTGATATCTGTGTTTATTATTTATGTGTCTTTTTATCTATTTAATCTATTTATCTGTCTGTCATCTATCTATGTGTCTATGTATCTATGTGACTATGTATCTATTTGTCTGTCTGTCTTTTATCTGTCTTTATCTACCCACATACCCTCTGCCTGCCTTCTAGTTACAGGAGCTACAAAGAGAAATATGAACCAGTTCTTGACCTCAAGCTACTTCCATTCTAACTGGGAGAGAGAAAGAGCATCTGTTGTCAGTTATGTAAATATGAAACTTATGCAGAATAAATACAAAGTCATTTCAGGGTAAACACCTGGGATCATCAGCAAAGTCTTGTGTAAAAGAAGGCAACTTTTAGAAAATTTACTTCTGGCATGAATAGTAAAATATTGGAATCTTCCAACTATCCAGATGGGCAACCTCAGAGTCATAGTAATAATGATAATTATGGCATGCATATCACACTTGAAGGCTTGCAAAACATTTTATGCATGTGATCTTATTTGATCCTCACTATAATTCTATCAAGTACTTACAGCTTCCTTCTTCTGCACATTCACTCATAGTCAAACCTTGTGGGATCTGCTCCTTACTCCCCATAACCTCTTCCACCAGATCCCCCTTTCCATACCCTCCAGACCAGCAGGAGGCAGGGAAAAGGACACTGGTCTCAGGTTCAGTTCTTTGCTCTGCCTCTGTTCACCTCGTCTGAGCCTCTAAGACTCCTTTTCCCCATTTATAATTAAAGAGAACAGGATTAGATGTCTTTCCACACCTTTCATCTGTGCTTTTAAAATAAAATACAAAATCCTTGGGCTGGCATTTCAATCCACGATGATCTGGCTCTGAACTATGCTTTCAGAATTAGTTCATATGACTTCCCTTCACCCAATGAATGATGTGCTTTTCCCCAGATTGAAAATTCATGTCCAACTTCTGTATTTTTGCACAGCCTTTCCCCCCATGCTTGGCAAACATACACTCCTCTTTTATGTTCCTTGGGATCCCCTTTCAAGATTTATTTCAGATGTTTCTTCCTAAGCAAAGCTTTTTACTGATATAAAGACATGGTAGAAAGAATGCTGAGCCTAGAATCAGGAAGATCTGAATTCAAACCCAGTCTTTCTAGTTATGTGACTCTGGGCAAGCCACTTATCTGCTTTCTGCCTCAGTTTCCATATGTAAAATGAGATAATATCCCTTAGGTCTCAGAGTTGTTGTGATAACCAAATAGTATATTTCTAAAACACTTTGCAAACTTTAAAGCACTATATAAATGCCACGATATAATAATCACCTTTCATATATATTATATGAATATATGTATATGCATAGATATACATATAGTATAATTTACATAATATATGTAATTATATATTATCTAATATATATTCTAGATTATATGTTACACATAAAATTTATATTACATAAATTTATTAAGTTTAAAGTTATATTTATAGAAGTATGGTATATATGTGATATATTATGATATATAAGTATATAATGTATACTTAATACAGATGTAAATATAGTTATTAATGAAACTATATTGTATGTATACTATTACTGTATTGTACATTGTATATAATATATTGTATATACTATATATTTTAATTATCATTATTGTTCTCTAACATGCTAATGAATTCTCTCTCCTCCCATTACCTTGTAGCTGCTTATCTCTTCCCTTTTGTATCTCCTCCTTCTCTTCCTTCTCTTCCCCAGGGCAGGAATTGTTCTGGTTTTTTTCCCCTGTCGTTTGAAGCCAGCATGGAACAGTGGAATGGATAATGGCTTTAAAATCAGAGGACCTGATTTCAATTCTTCACCTTGTCTGTGTGACCTTGGGAAATACCATCATGTCTCTGGGTCTCAGTTTCCTCACTTGTAGATAGAAGAAATTGGATTTGGGGTTTTCTTCTGGTTCTCACTCTATGGTTGAAGAAGCTTCATACCTGGACCCTTTCCAGTCTTAGTTTTTTACAATTTTTTTCTATATTTTTATATTTTATATATATTTATATATTTTAGTTTTTATAATTTATTCCTCTGTGGGCACTTTCAGCTCTGGGCATACTAGCTTGCATGATTAGCCATGACCCTCAGACTTTGGCTTTATTGTCCCCTAGACCCAAAATTCTGTGAACTTTCACCTATACCTTTTTGTTTCCTTGACCTACTTCAAGACCCATCTCAAATCTCACCTTCTGCAGGAACCTTTTCCTGATCACTTTAGTTACTCATGCCTTCTCTTTCAAATAAAAGTTCATCTATTCCATAGATAGGGCAGCTAGGTAGCTTAGTAGAAAGAGCACTGACCCTGGATTCAGGAGGACTGGAGTTCAATTCAACCTCAGCCACTTACTATCTGTGTGATCATGGGCAAGTCCCTTAACCCTGTTTGCCTCAGTTTCCTCATTTATAAAATGACCTCGAAAAGAAAATGGCAAACTACTCTAGTTTATCTGCTAAGAAAACCCCAAATGAGTTCACAGACAATAAAACATGACTGAAACAACTCAACAATAACTCTGTACATATCTAGTTATTTACATATTGTTTTCTCCATTAGAATGCATCCTTCTTGGGGGACACAAACCATACTCTTGCCTCTCTTTGTATTCCCAGTGGTAAGCATTGTGTCTGACACATAGCAAATGCTTAACAAACTGACTGATTAATCCTAGCACCTAGCTTGGTACCTCGGACACAATAGATACTAATCAATGCTTACTGGATTAAATTGAATCAAACATTAAAAATTCTTCTGAAAGGCAGGCTTCTGATTTTACAGCAGGCAAGATAGCCAGCCAGTCAGTCAGTGACATGGTTGGGGCATTTTTAACTATTTAATTAGATAGAACTTTGCTAATGAGGCCACGACCACAGGCCCTGTCCCCAGATGAGCCAGCTATCTCTATTCTATTTCATAGCTACAGGCGTCAGACCGTGGCCCACCATCTTGCCCATGTGTGTCCTTGACCAAGAGAGAGAATACAGATGGCTGCAGAAATCCATTATCTTTGCTAGATTCAAAGCCTCAGGCCCTATGGAAAGTGGGACAGTAATGTGATCTATATCTTTCTGAAGTACCACATGATAATTACTCCATGGAGATCTCTTCTGTTTTACTAAATGCTAATATTGGTAGTGTATTATTTGTCCATCTTAATGCTGATAAAGAACTCTGAGTTATTGAGAAATAAATACAGACATATTTGTGTTTAAAAATGGAGGAAAAGTTCCCCAAAAGGTAAGTGATGAAAGGATATGAACATGCAATTCTCAAAAGAATTGCAAACTAATAATTATCATGTAAAAGAATGTGCCAAGTTACTAATAATAAGAGAAATGCAATTTAAAACAATTTTGAGGGTTCAGTTCACCCTCAGAAAGATGGCAAAAATGGTAAAAAATAGGAATAGTATAAGAGGAATTGTAGAAAGATGGGAATGATAATGCATTATTAGTGCAGTTGTGAATTGGTTCAAGTATTTCAGAAAGCAACTTGGAATTATGTAAAGAGAATGATTATTCTGTACCCGCTGATCTAGACAATTTTCCCGTTAGGGATATGTCGCAAGGAGGCCGGTAACAAAAAGAAAGGTCCTATATACATAAAAATATTCAGAGCAGCACTTTTTGTAGCAAATAACTGGAAACAAAATAGATGCTCACAGAATAGGATCAGGTTAAATAAGTTGTGACACTTGAATGTAATGGAATGTTATTGTGCTTTAGGGAACAACAAATATGATGAATACAGAGAAGAATTATTAAAATATGAAATGATCCAAATTGAAGTAATCAGGACCAGATAAATAATACAGACAATGAACACAACAAAGTAAATGGAACAAATAACAGAAAATAATTGAAAATGAACGCACAAAATTATTAAAGATCAAGCTTGTCCCCAAAGAAGAAACAGTAGCAGGCATTTCCCTTTCTGGGACTACGGATATAGAAAACTACATAAAATGTCAGATTTTTTTGATAAGGTGATTTTATTGAATTGGTTTTCCCCCTCTTTTTGTTATATTGTTATTATAAGGCATTGGTTTCAATGAGATGGGGAATGGGGAAGAAATCAAAGAAGAAAATATATACTGCAAATATAGGTGGTACAAAAATAAAAGACAGCAACAAAATTTATTTTAATTCTTAAAAATTGGGAGAAAGAATAAAATAATAGATTGTAGTGAAGAATCATTAAATAATATGAATTAGAATGCCATTCAATATAATTTTGTATCTTTCAAATTGCTTTCACACATAAATTATCTTTCTTGACTTCATAATCCCATGAAGGAGATAGGCAAGTTTACAGGTGAGGAAGTTGAGGCCCTAAAGCTAAGTAATTAATCTTATCAATACAAAGAGATCATTGTGGAACCAGAATTAAAATCCAAGTCTCTTGATTTTGACTTTGAACCTGTTTCATGACAGTATTTTTCCAGGATACCAAGACAATGTTTTGAGTTTTAAGAATGACAAAATCATGGACTTTTGGAGCTTAAAGAGATGCTAGAAGTCACCTAGCCAAAGCTAAATTTGAAGATTTTGCTCCAAAACAGAGTGTCACTGTAGTCAAAGGGTCTGAGTTCAAATCCCACCACTGATGATTACTACCTGTATAAGCAAGTCACTTAATTTTCTTCAGCTTCCTTTCTGTAATATAAGAATTGGGCTGGGTGGTCTCTGAGGTCCATTCCAGGTCTCAATCTAAGATCTTATAATCTTATATCTGACAAATGGCCATTCATCCTTACTAAGAACACACATGATAGGGGCAGAAAGAAAGAAGAACACTATCTTCTACCAAAACCCAGTCCACTTTGGGATAATTTTAATTGTTAACAATTTTTCCACCTATTTTAAACCTAAATTTTTCTCTCCACAACCTCCACCACTTGTTCTCAGTTCTATCAATCTCACAGCATAGCAGACCACTTTATTCATTTCTGTCTTTTCAAGAGGACTTGTTTGTTTTCAATCTGCAGCAAATCCTTCCATCACACAAGACTTTACAATTCTTGTATGCTTCATTTTTCTATCTTTGTCCTTTACTTGCTGTTACTTTTCATTTTTTTAAGCAGCAAAGAAATATTGACAGTCATGGAACGTCATGTATAATAGAATCAGCATGCTATGGGCCTTCAGGGCTCCTGTTAGCTGGACTTTGGGCCAATGTGTGCAGAGACCTGGGGGCTTTTCATAATGCATATAAATCCATATCATTGCTTAAGGCCACATCTTCCACTGCTGTTGGACTGTGAGGATCAGAAAATCACCAGTTTGTGTGCTCTGGGCCCATCCCCAATGTTAATTCTTCATATTAGTCTTTCGGCCTTGATTGGATTGTTACATTTAAATGAGTTTGTTGAGCATGATTGTCTAAATGGGAAACTCTAACTTATGAATTGTGAATATGGTTTCTTATGAATTACAAATATACTTTCAAGTGTTAAGAGTACCAATTTAACATAATATAGTTAACAAATATAAAAGTTCAAGACAGTATACAAACATTAGTCTGTTTATAGTGGTATATATGCATCTCTCTATATATGTATGCATATATGTATGAGTTAATACACCTTATCTCATTTGATCTTTACAACAACCCTGTGAAATATACATTATTATTATCCCAATTTTATAGATTGGGAAACTGAGGCTGATTGAGTCTTAGGGTGAGATTTGAACTCTTCTTATGGCTCCAAGTATAGTGCTACCTAACCAAAATAGATGCTGTAAAAATCAACAGTAAATTAATAAGCAAGTAAAGTACCTACTCTGCTGGGCACTGGGAGGAGACATCAAAGAGTTCAGAAATGAAACAGTTCTTGCCCTCATGGAGCTTGCTTAGTAAGACAAAGTTCAATCACAGGTTAATGAGATTATGCTATATTATATATAGATTATATAGCTATATATTCATTAGATTAATGTAGAATGAAGCTCTAGGGGGCATGGTTCTTGACAAGAGGGGCAGGTTCCCTAGATGATATAGAATGAGTCAAGCTTTAGGGGGTGGTTAGGAATCCAGCAGACAAGAAGGGAAAGAAAGAAATCCAACCACAGGAACAGTTTAAGCAAAAACATGGGGGAAAGAAAGTAGTCTAGATGCAAAGGATCATAGACTTATAGAACTAGAATTGGAAAAAAATCCAGAAACCATTGGTTCCAATTCCTTATTTTACAGATGAGGAAACTGGGAGTGATGATGACTTATTCAAGGTGACACAAAGATAGGAAACTACTGAGGCAGAATTTAAACCTCAGTCTCCTGACTTCAGAAAGAGTGTTCTGTATTCCACATAGAAAGTAGTATACTTTACCTGGTACTTAAATGTGTACGAAGTGTAGTAACTTAGGATAAGAGTAGAAGGGTAAGATAATACTACATTGAAAAGTGTCATGAATGCCAAGCAAAGAAAATTAACTTCATTTTTTAAAACTAAGAATCTCTGAGGAACCACTAGCTGGTGCTGCAGTGGATAGAGTGCCAGGCCTGGAATGCTCTCCCTCCTCATTGCTCCCTTCTGACTTCTCTAACTTTAAGTGCCAAATAAAATTCCATTTTCTATAAGAATCCTTTCCTAACCCCTCTTAATTCTAGTGCCTTTTCTCTTAATGATTTCTTATTTTTCTATATATAGTTTGTACGTATTTATTTACTGTCTTCTTCATTAAATTAGGAGCACTCTGAGGGCTGTGACTGTGTTTTGTCTCTTTTTGTATATCCAGAGCTTAGCATGGTGACGGTGTATAGCAAGTGCTTAATTAATGTTAAGATCCTTTCCAGCTATGATTCTATAACACTATCAGCATAGTGAATAGAGCTCTGGGCCTAGAGTAAGGAAGATCTGAAATCAAATGCAGTACCAGACACTTACTAGCTCTGTGACATTTGCCTACCTCAGTTTCTTGTAATGGAAATGTAAAATGGGGATCATAATAGCAACTATTACCTAGAGTTTTTGCAAGGATTGAGATGTTTATAAAGTGCTTAGCACAGTGCCTGACACATTGTAGATACTTAATAAATCCCCTGCCTTCCTTCTTTCCTTCCTTCCTTCCTTCCTTCCTTCCTTCCTTCCTTCCTTCCTTCCTTCCTTCCTTCCTTCCTTCCTTC
>JAJPUD010000038.1:875189-909972 GCA_023553655.1 Myrmecobius fasciatus | reverse complement strand
TTCCTTCCTTCCTTCCTTCCTTCCTTCCTTCCTTCCTTCCTTCCTTCTTTCTTTTCTTCCTTCCTCCTTCCCTCTCTTCCTCCCTCTCTCCCTTCCTTCCTTTCTTCCTCCTTCCCTTCCTTCCTTCCTCCCTTCCTCTGAGTAATCTAAAACAAAGTTGCAGAAAAGGTGCTGACCTGCATTGGCTGAGGGAATTTCTTCCTCTAGGAGTTCTCTATATTAATAAAACCACAGGACCAATCTCTAGCCTTATCTTTAGTTCTATAGCAAGGGCCATGCACATACACATAAACACATACACACACGTCCCTTTTTGGCATCCAAGGAAGTTAACACTTAAAGTAAAATTCTCCTAATCAGAGTTACTAATACCTTGTGGAAAACATTCCACTTAGAGACAATTAAGCTGATGGATTTCTTTTCCTCTTCCCACTTATTACCACAGATGTTGATGTGAAAATGAAGCTACTGTCTCCTGGTAGATGATTTGCTTCCCCTCTGCCTGTCCAACTTGTCCCCTGCTCCCTTCACTAACCTGCAGTTTTAATCAATCCCCTGCCATGTAGCATAGTCAACAGTATGGTTCCAAGTGGATTAGGTGCTCAGGTGACAAAGGAGGCTACTGGCGACCAGCCATGTGAGACCAGATACTTCTAGTTTTCCATGAAAATGTCTCCAGTTAGCAAGATCATAGGGAGGATGCAGAGAGAGACAGAGAAAGAGAGAGAGAGAGACAGAGAGAGACAGAGACAGAGAGACACAGAGAGACACAGAGACAAAGAGACAGAGAGAGACATAGAGAGGGGGGAGACAGAGACAGAGAGATATTGACAGACAGAGACAGAGAGACACACAGAGAGACACAGAGAGGAAAGAGGCAGAGACAGACAGAGAGACAGAGACAGAGAGATATAGACAGACAGAGACAGAGCGACACACAGAGAGGCACAGAGAGGGGAGAGACAGAGAGAGAGGAAAAAAGAGAGACAAACAAGAAACAGAGAGACAGAGATAAAGAGACACACAGAGAGAAATGAGGGAAGAGAGAGAGACAGAGTGACAGAGATAGAGAGAAAGAGATAATAAGGGAGGGAGGGAGAGACAAAGAGAAACACACAGAGACAGAGAGACAGACACACAGAGAGAGACAGATAGAGACAAGGACAGACAGATAGAGATAGAGACAAAGAAAGAAATACACACACACAGCAGAGACAGAAAGAGAGGGGGGGCAGAGAGAGAGAGTCACACATAGAGAGAGACACACACACACAGAGACAAACAGACAGACAGAGAGGGGGAAAGGAGAAAGGGAGTGAGGGAGGGAGAGACAAAGAGAAACACACACACAGACAGAGACAGAGATAGAAACAGGGATAGGAACAGAGACAGAGACAGAGATAGAGATAGAGACAGAGATAGAAACAGAGGCACAGAAACAGATTTTTTTCTAAATAAACTAGACATTGTTATTTCCACTCAGGTCTTGCAATTCTCATGTATAAAATGAAAGAGTTTCATTACTTGATCTACAAGACGTCTTTCTGACCCTGTGATTAGAAATTTCTGTGATATTATCAGGATGAAGAAATATTATATTTTAAAATAATTTCCTATTTTGGTTTTTTTCCTAGCCTGATAGCAGCCAAACGAGAATGGAAGCTTAAATTGCATTAAGACACAGGCAGAGCAACTGGAATGTGGCAGGCTGTGTCCCTGCCAAGCTTTGCGCTGGTCATGTCACATATTGAGTAACATAGACCATTCTGGTAGCATGCATTAGGATGGATATTGATAAGCTGGAGAGCAGACAGAGAGAATGTCCCAATGTGACCTTGGACAAGTCATTTAATTTCCATGTGCTTCACTTTTCTCATTTGTAAAATGTAGTTTGGACTGCAAGGTCTTTGAGGTCCCTCCAGTTGTGGAGCTAAGATCCTAAGTCATTTATCTTTCTAAGCTCAATTCCCTTCTCTTTAAAATGAGGAATTTGGACTAGATGAACACTGAAGTCCCTTCCAGATTCAGATCTAGGATCTTTTGATTTTAGGATCAGGACAGTAAAGGATCTTGAATCCCCCATTCATTCAAAGAGCACTCAAGAACTAGAAATATTTAGCCTGGAGAAGAGAGGAGTTACAGGGGGGTATTTGCTAATGGGGGTGGTGGTTGGATGTAAAAACAATACTAAAAACAATCATTACTAAGACTCTCATTTCTATTGGGCATCGGGGGCACAGAATGGGAAGGTTACCATTTACAAACAGAAAAAATGCAGATCACTTGAAGAGAGAGGGAGCACTATTGGACAATCAAGAAAAGCTGAGTGTAGAGGAAGTGGTACATCAGCAAATCCTTGAAAGCTGGGGCTTCTAAGAAATAGAAGTGAGATGATGATAATGGTCTTTAAGAATGAGGCATCCCACCCCTAGAACAGATCACTGGAGAGCCATGAGGAGATATCTTTCCTTTAGAAATAGTTTTTTAGTAAATAATATTTGGGACTATCTTCTAGGAGAGAAGTTAAGGGACTTGCCCAGGGTTATAAAATCAGTATATCAGAGTATCAGGTAGATCTCAACTTACTTGTTTCTCACTCAGTAGTTTCACTCTCTATTCTCTCCCTTTCCCCCCTCTCCCTTTCCCCTCCTTTCCCCCTACCTCTTTTTCATTCTTTTCCACTCCCTTTCCCCTCCCCTCCTCTTCCTTCTCTTTTCCTCTCCTTCTTCCTCTCCCATACCTTCTTCATTTTCCCTTCTTTTCTTCCCCTCTCTTCCTCTCTTTCTTCCTCTTCCTTTTGCCTCTTCATCCCTTCCCTCTCTCTTTCTCTCTTTTCTCTCTCATTACCTTCCTCTCTTCTCTCTCTATCTCTTTGTCTCTCTCTGTGTTTCTTTGTTTCTCTCTGTCTTTTCCATCTTTTTCCTTCTCCCTCTTTCCTAAGTGCCTCAGGCAACTCTGTAAAATATAATTTGGAGCGCAGGTACCTATTTACCTTAGTAGAGGGAATTTCCTCAGTGGGAATTTTTCTGTGCCAATCAAATCTCGGATCCAATATGAAAAAAATCTGTGGGAAGACATGTTTCTAGCATCCCCATTTCATTCACTATTCCCTGTAAAATAACTCTTTAAGGATATGGATTCTCTGGAGGTTTACCTGAGTTTATTTTACAAGCTAGAAGTCATGGCATAGCAGCAGGAGAAAATTGTGGCAACTTTTCTAAAATCATTATTGAGTGGTCTTCTAACAGGAGCTATGGGATAGTAGGGACCAGTTAAGAGCATCAGAATTGGTACCAAGAGAACAAGGCTGAGTTTGCATCAAGCAAAGCTGGGAAGGACTGACCACACATTGTCCTGTGAGTCCCTGTGTGCATTTCCCATGAAGATCCATGAGGCTGACTGCCTTCCCATTCCTATAAATTAGCTTGCTTAGACATATATTTTTCCTGGCTTGTTGTTCAAGGTTGAAGCATACAATGCACTGGAAGACTTTTAATGAGTTTGCCTGTCTCATTTCTTGTTTGCTGGAAGGCATACTAGTATATAATAACCAGGAACAAAAGGGTGCTTCATAAAGTAATATGAATAATAACTGACATCGATAATACTCTTTAAGATTTACAAAACACTTATTAGCTCAATTATTCCTCAAAACAACCCTTGGAGATAGGGATTTTCACTCTCCTTTTTGCAGATGAGAAAAATGAGGCTCAGAGAGACAGTAATGGGCCATGCTCACACAGCTGGTAAAGGCTAAAATTTATTCTTGGGTTTTCCATGAGTCTAAGTTGAGAGTTCTTTCAGCTAAGATACCAAAGGACCATTTAGTTTTTGCCATTGAATTTCAATGCACATAAGGACATTGTATTCTTGTCACACAAGGATAGGGACTGGATGTCAATTTCTTTTTGGTATAAGGAAATACCTTTGTCTACAACTCCCTTAGAGAGTGGTCTAGAGTAACCATTCTTAAGCTTTTTCCACCTGTTGCTTGAGAAATTTTTACATGACCCCGGGTATATGGGTATGTAAAATAGATATAAATCAAACATTTACTGATAATAAATCATAGAGAATTTATTTTAAAACAAATCTTTTATACATATGTATATAATTTTGCCATTTATTAAAGAAAGTAAATTTGCATACTAATGAGATGGATATTCTTGTTTACTTTTACAAAAAGAATTAAATCTTGGCAGAATATTTGATACCTTTTACTACAACCAAATTTTTTGTAACTTCCACATTAGGTTTTGTGACTCCATAGGACATCTTGACCAAAGTTTAAGAAGCTTTAGTCTAGGGTCATGGAATTTTAAGTGATTTGTCTGGAGATACACAGCCAAGCCTTGGTCGGAGGCTCACTCAAACCCAGGTGCTTCTGGTTTCAAGCCCAGTTCTCTATCTCCATACTATGCTACCTAGTATATAGTGGCTCTCAATAAATGTTTGTGGATTAGTTGATTGGCTGTGGCAGGATAAGAAAGCTGAGACTCTAGGAAACTCTAGCCTCTATGGCTATGGGGAAATTCCATAGTGTGGTATTGATTCAATTAAAAAGCATTTAGTAAGTATATACTTAGAAGAATTATAAACTCATACATCTAGAACCAAGAAAATGCTTTAAAGATATAAGTATATATGTAAGTATAAGTATATATATATATATGTGTGTGTGTGTATGTGTATGTGTGTATAAGTATAAAAGTATAATCTCATTTTACAAATAAGACTACTGAGATAGAACTGCAGATGTATTATATATCAAAGATTGGATTGGAATTCAGGATTTCCATCATTAAAATTAGTGCTTTTTTCATTGAACTTTTCACCAAAAGGCAATGTGATGTAGAGGCAAGAAGTCTGAAGGATCCAGGTTCAAGTCTTGCCTTTGACACATATTAGCCATATAACTCTGGGCAAGTCATTTAATCTCTCAGATAGCTCGATTAAGACTACAGACAATTTCTGAATCTTTACCAATTGATTTTTTTCCACAGGAAAGAAGTTTCTTGCATCTATTAATAATAGTTCTGAAACCATTCCCTACCCTGCCCCCATATAAACATACAAAACAAACAAATAAATATACAAGGTATTGTATGGGGTGTCAGTAATACAAAGACAAGATATGAAAAAAAAATCTCTGTGGGAAATTAGATTTTGCTGAAGGGATATGTGATGTACAAAGGCAAAAGAGAGTGAGTTCTCCATTTAGCTGGGGATACAGGAGTTACTTAAAACTAAACGGTCAGCATTTTGCCATTGCAGGAAATTGTCTCACCTAATGGGAAGGATGATAACTATCTTTTATAGGGAGTGGGTAGACTCTTAGGGTCTTTTTTTTTTTTTACCTGTTTCCTACTCTGAGTATCTACCAGTCTCTGATGGGCTCATATGCAAGACTCTGGAAAGAAATCATTTTCCCTAACACAGAAAAATAAACACCCTTTATAGTGAAATTTAGTTCAGATTTCAAACATTCAGAGGGCCTTTGGTCCATTCTTCCTGAGCCCAATTCCTCTATTCTTTGGTTTTACCTCAAGATTTGTTTCTGATATTTGATAAAGGACCTAAAGTCAGATCCCATGGTAAATACTTAATTTTCTGTATAATCATGGGCAAGTCAGTTAAAATTTTAAAGCCTCAGTTTCCCCATTTGTAAAGTAGATATAATACATATATTACTTAGTTTACATTGTTGTGGTGAGGAAAGTTATGTAATGAACCATAACAGGCTAGCAAAATACCTAGACCCCTCCTACCTTTCCAGTCTTCTTACACCTTACTCTCTATGATATTTTTCCCATCAAGTGACATTGGCTTTTCAGCTATTCCAGGAAAAAGATACTTCATCTTTTGGCATTGGGCATTATCTTTAGCTGTCCCTCATGCCAGGAATACTCTTCCTCCTATCCTCTGCTTATTGACCTCCCTGGTTTCTGTTAAGTCCTAACTAAAATCTCACTTTCTACAGGACAACTTTTCCAATGTCTTTTTATTCTAGTCATCAAATTGCCTGCAGAGAATTTATATTCTAATTAAAGGGAGACAATATACACACAAACACACACTAAAGAATTTTGGAACAATGACAAACAATCAATAAACATTTATTAAGTGCCTCCTACATGTCAAACATTATGCTAAGTGTTGGGGAGATGAAAAAAAAATCTGATAATTATTGCCTATTTATCCTGTACATAATATGCTTTGTATATATTTGTTTGCATGTTGTAAGCTCCTTAAAAGCAGAGACTATCGTTTGTCTTTTTTTGTATCCCCAACACTTAGCACAGTGCCTGGCACATGGTAGGTACTTAATAAATGTTTATTGATTGATCATCATTATCATTGTTCCAAAATTCTTTAGTGTATGTATTTGTGTGTATATTCTGTCTCCCTTTAATTAGAATATAAATTCTCTGCAAACAATATGTTTTCTAAGCTTTTCTGCCTCATGGTTTCTTCCTATGTGTCTTTTCTCCTCCTTTCCCCTAATCTCACTCAAGTGCCCAGCATAGGGATCAGCAATCAATTAAATATCTCTAAGAGCCCCTGCTATTGTTAAGACCATAGGCTATAGAGAGACATAAAATAAGACTTGAATTCTAGCTGTTTTTGTCCTAAATTTATGATCCTAGGACCATCTATTATCACAGACAATTCACTCAAACTCCCTGAGCCTCGGTTATCTTATCTATAAAATGAGTATAATAATCTTAAAATGGTAGGATCAAAAATTTAGGATTGAAAGGGACTTCAGATACCCTTTAGTCCAATCTCCTCATTTTTCAGATGAGTAAACCAAAGTTAACAGATGGATATCTGAAGTGGGATTCGAACCCAAGTTTCCTGACTTTAATTTCTAACCCTTATTCCACTGAACTATGATTGTAGGGTGAAAATTAGATAATATACATTAAATGCTTTATGACCATAATCAATCAGTTGATTAACAAAGCATTAATGAAATGCCTACTAAAGTATTAGATAAATGTAAATGTCGCTGTTCTGAGTGGTAGGATTGCATAATGAATAGAGAGCTGAACTGATCATGAAGCTAGGAAGAGATGGGCCTGCCTCTGATCTACCTGTTCCTGCTGTGGGACGCTGGGAAAATCTTTAACCTCTCAGAACTCTGGCCAGAAGCATCAAGTACACAACTCATATGCTGCTCCAACCAGATTAAAATGCAATTGAGAAATACTTAACAAAATAAAAAAAAATAAGCCATAGATAATGGTAATTTGTGGTTTTCTAAGTCAACATATGACCCGGGGATCCTTTTGTACTATTTCATAATCCCCATTTCTATTTGACTTCGACAGACTGTTCCAAACAGCTCTAAGGCTGTAAATTGCAGAGAAGGTGACAACTTGCTTTGGAGGATGGAGTTTTCTTATCCAAGAAGTCCCCACACCGATGAAATAACCAGCAGCCCAGTCACTAACCCTACCATCAATATTTACAATAATAGGAGTAGTAACAATATTAATAACTACAACAGACCTCACGGATGGCTCTTTCAATCCAATCTCAGAGCCACAGATGCCATCCTGGAGCCCTGCCCCAGACCCTCTGCCAGCTCATCACCATTCCCTCTGTCACTGTTTCCATCAGGCTGCATTTTTCATCCATCTGGTCCATGTTGTGGCATGTGGTGGGTTTCACAGAATGAATATTTACTACTAATTTTTGTGATGGAGAGCAGTTTTTTTTTACATATTTAGATATTAAGAGATCTTTGCCTCATCTTCTCTGATAATAAACACAGATTAGATCCTAGAGGCCCTTATCATTCTCCCCCATGAGCACAAAGCAGTCATTCTGTCTGGTGCACTAGCAGGTATACAGTGCATGCTCATAATAATAATAACTACCATTTACATAGCGCTTACTATATGCTGGACACTGTGTTAAGAGCTTTACAATCACTGTTTCATTTGAGCCTTACAACAATCTTGAGAGGTAGGCATTAATATTATCATTTTACAGAAGAGGAAACTGAGGCAGACAGAGGTTAAATAACTTGCCCAGAATATATGTGTGTATACATACATACATACATATATACATATGTAATATATGTATATATGTCTGAGGCTGCATTTGAACTTAGGTTTTTCTGACGAGCTCCCCTCCTCCCCCCCACTCATTGACTGATTTTACATTATGTGTTGGAGTAAAACCCAAAGGGAAATGAAAAGCTTCAAGCAAATAGGAGAATGCAGGGAAGCAAGATTAAATTACTCAGGCAGGCACAGACTGCAAACAAACCTCATTTCATTGTTGTAGAGTTTTAGAAATGGAAGCAGTCTGCAAGATAATAATAATTGTTTTCTCTCTACCTAGTCAAGAAAGCATTGCATTTGGAATCAGGACTAGGGATGGCATTCTGATTGTGCTATTTATTACCCACACAATTTTAGAAAAGTCACTTTACCACATTGGGTCTCAGTTTTCTCATCTGTAAAATGGGGATAGTAATAACACTTACCTCCCAGAGTTGTTGGGAGGATAAATGAGATAATAATTGTAAAGCACTTAACACAGTGATGCATACTGTTAACTCAATTGTAAATACTTATTATCCACACAGCCTTAGAAAAGTCACTTTACCACATTGGATCTCAGTTTTCTCATCTGTAAAATAGGGATAGTAATATCACTTACCTCCCAGAATTGTTGGGAGGATAAATGAAATAATAATTGTAAAGCACTTAGCACAGTGATGCACACTGTTAATGCAATTGTAAAGTGAGATGTTTAGGCTAGATCAAAGCTTAAATTGTGGCCTGTAACCCCATATGGAGCTATATAAATGAATGTGGGTATTATAAATTATGATTTATTACCAGTAAATGTTTGATTTATATACCTATTTTATATACCATGGTTACATAGAAATTTATCAGGTGATAAGATATCACAAATAGAAACAATTTAAGAAGCCTTAGTCTAGATGATCCTCAAGGTCCTTATCAACCCCAAGTCTGTGATCCTAGCCTCCTTCTCTCTTCTCTATATCATAAATCAATGCTATATTAATTCCCTGTCCCCAACCTCCAGCTCAAAAATCTCCTATGGCCCCCATATATCATGCTCCCTCCCCTTGCTTTGCCCAAAAATATTCCATCTCTACTGAAATATTCCATCCTATTCTTCTCTCTGATTCATTCTTTACTTCAAGGAATACAATAACCAAGCTACAAGGTCCACCTCAAGAGCCACCTAATCAAGAAGATCTCCTTGATTCTTGAAGCCTGAAGCAATCTGCCCCTTTTCTGAGCTCCTGGACCACTTGGCTGCCACCTTCCTGTGGGGGCAATACCTTCTGTATTTTATAGGGGTATTTTACAGGTGCACACACACACATAAGCATACATGTCTTATCCATTCACTTTACTCAATGTTGCATCTAAACCCACAATTTCCATCTCTTAGCAGTTCTTCCAGCACATAGCCCAATACCTTGCCTACAGAAGGCACTGAAATATTTATTACCTGAATGAGTAATAAATCTCTTGACTTACAAAAATAAAGAATCTAGTCTGAGACCTAAAGAAAACACTAGCAATCTCTCCCATAAATTATAAGCTTTTTAATATATTCCCATTAACCTAATTAACCAGCATACAATATAAAAAATACAAAAAAGAGTGCACTTTGAGGAAATAGAAGAAGGATATGGGCAGAGGTTGAGCCACTTGACTGAGGTCACACAATGATTTGGGGGCAGAGCCAGCAGAGTGTCCTACTCAGGATGCCTAACTTTGGTCTGCTGCTCTAACTTCATCCATGTCCCTAATTTTGGAACCAAGTAGGATTACAGGAACAGAGATCCTAAACTGGAAGATCCCCAGCTGGATACTGGTGATCTGGCTTCAAAGTCAGTTTTTGACACATGGAACAAGCACTGCATTTTCCTTGGCCTTAGTTTACTTCATCTGTAAAATGAGGGGATTGGGCCCAATTTTTTCCTAATGTCCTGGCCAGCTCTCAATCTATGCTCAATGATCCTCACCCTCTGACAACATTCCTAGAAGAGGAAAGAGATCTCAGACAATAGATAATCCTACTTACTTATTATACAGATAACGAAACTAAGGTCTTTAGAGGGAAGACCTGAGTTCAAATCCAGTTTCAGACACTTCTTAACTATATGACTCTGGGCAAGTCATTTAACTTTTTTTTTCCAGAGGCAATTGGGGTTAAATGACTTGCCCATGGTCACACAGCTAGGAAGTGTTAAGTGTCTGAGACAAGATTTGAACTCAGGTCTTCCTGACTTCAGGGCTGGTGCTCTATCCAGTCATTTAACTTCTTTTTTTTTATTAATACTTTTTATTTGCAAAACATATGTATGGGTAATTCTTCAACATTAACCCTTACAAAGCTTTCTGTTACAAATTTTCCCCCCTACTCCCCACCCCTCCCCTAGATGGCAGGATATCCACTACATGTTAATTATGTTAAAATACTTGAGAAATTGAATATATGTATACTTATTTCCACACATCATTTTTGTGCAGGATAAATCATATCTACAAGAAAGAATAATCAGAAAATCCAACATCCATTCCTATTAAAAACATTAGAGAGTATAGGAATTAATGGACTTTTCCTTAAAATAGTCAGTAGCATCTATTTAAAACCATCAGCTAGCATCATATGTAATGGTGATAAACTGGAACCATTCCCAATAAGATCAGGGATGAAACAAGGTTGCCCACTATCACCATTACTATTCAATATTGTATTAGAAATGATAGCCTTGGCAATAAGACAAGAAAAAGAAATTAAAGGAATTAGAGTAGGTCATGAGGAAACCAAATTATCACTCTTTGCAGATGATATGATGGCGTACTTAGAGAACCCTAGAGAATCAACTAAAAAAGTATTAGAATTAATCCACAACTTTAGCAAAGTTGCAGGATACAAAATAAATCCACATAAATCATCAGCATTTTTATACATCACCAACAAAATGCAACAGCAAGAGATACAAAGAAAAATTCCATTCAAAATAGCTATTGATAGTATAAGATATTTGGGAATATATCTGCCAAGGGAAAGTCAGGATCTATATGAGCAAAACTACAAAACACTCTCCACACAAATAAAGTCAGATCTAAACAATTGGAAAAACATCAAGTGCTCTTGGATAGGTCGAGCGAATATAATAAAGATGGCAATACTACCTAAACTAATCTATCTATTTAGTGCTATACCAATCAAACTCCCAAGAGATTATTTAACTGACCTAGAAAAAATAACAACAAAATTCATCTGGAAAAACAAAAGGTCAAGAATTTCAAGGGAATTAATGAAAAAAAACTGCAAATGAGGGTGGCCTAGCTGCACCAGATCTAAAACTATATTATAAAGCAGTGGTCACCAAAACCATTTGGTACTGGATAAGAAATAGAGTAGTGGATCAGTGGAATAGGTTAGGTTCACAGGACAAAATACTCAATGACAATAGTAATCTAGTGTTTGATAAACCCAAAGACCCCAGTTTTTGGGATAAAACTCACTATTTGACAAAAACTGCTGGGATAATTGGAAACTAGTATGGAAGAAATTAGGCATTGACTCACACCTAACACCATATACCAAGATAAGGCCAAAATGGATTCATGATCTAGGTATAAAGAATGATATTATAAACAAATTAGAACAATGTAGGATGGTTTACCTCTCAGACCTGTGGAGGGGGAAGGAATTTGTGACCAAAGAAGAACTAGAAGTTATCATTAATCACAAAATAGATAAGTTTGACTATATCAAGTTAAAAAGTTTTTGTACTAACAAAATGAATGCAGACAAGATTAGAAGGGTAGCAGTAAACTGGGAAAATATTTTCACATCCAAAGGTTCTGATAAAGGCCTCATTTCTAAAATATATAGAGAATTGACTCAAATATATAAGAATTCAAGCCATTCTCCAATTGATAAATGGTCAAAAGATATGAACAGACAATTTTCAGATGAAGAAATTGAAACTATTTCTGGTCACATGAAAAGGTGCTCCAAGTCACTATTGATCAGAGAAATGCAAATTAAGACAACTCTGAGATACCACTATACACCTGTCAGATTGGCTAAAATGACAGGAAATGATAATGATAACTGTTGGAGGGGATGTGGGAAAATTGGCACATTGATACATTGTTGGTGGAATTGTGAATGGATCCAACCATTCTGGAGAGCAATTTGGAACTATGCTCAAAAAGTTATCAAACTATGTATACCATTTGACCCAGCAGTGTTTCTACTGGGCCTATATCCCAAAGAGATTTTAAAGGAGGGAAAGGGACCCACATATGCAAAAATGTTTGTGGCAGCCCTTTTTGTAGTGGCAAGAAACTGGAAATTGAAAGGATGCCCATCAATTGGAGAATGGCTCAATAAATTACGGTATATGAATGTTATGGAATATTATTGCTCTGTAAGAAATGACCAACAGGAGGATTTCAGAGAGGCCTGGAGAGACTTGCATGAACTGATGCTGAGTGAAATCAGCAGAACCAGGAGAACATTATACACAGCAACAAGACTATACGATCATCAACTCTGATGGACATGGTTCTCTTCAACAATGATGTGATTCAAACCAGTTCCTATTGTTCAGCAATGAAGATAGTCATATACATCTAGAGAGAGGCCTGTGGGAACTGAGTGTGGACCACAACACAGCATTTTAACGCTTTCTGTGAATATCTCCATGCATTTTGTTTTCCTTCTTAGGTTGTTTTTTCTTCTTCTCTTTCTAGATCTGATGTTTCTTATGCAGTAAGATAACTATATAGACATGTATACATATATTGTATTTGTCATATAATTTATCCTATTTAGCATGTGTTAGATTACCTGTCATCTAGGGGTGGGGGGTGGGGGGAAGGAGGGGAAAAGCTTGGGAAAAAAAGTTTTTGCAAAGGTCAATGTAGAAAAATCACTCATATGTTTTGTAAATAAAAAGCTTTATGAAAAAAAAGAAAGAATAATCAGATAAAGGAAATACAATGCAAGCAAACATCAATAGAGAGCATGAAAATGATATGTTATGGTCCACATTTCACATCCCTCTCTCTGGGTGTATATGGCTTTCTTCACTGAACAATTGGAAGTGGTTTGAAACATTTCGTTGTTGAAGAGAGCCATGTCTATCAGAATTGATCATCCTATAGTCTTGTTGTTGCCGTGAATAATGATCTCCTGGTTCTGCTCACTTCACTCAGCATCAGTTCATGCAAGTCTCTCCAGGCCTCTCTGAAATCGTCTTGCTGGTAGTTTCTCACAGAACAATAATATTCCATAACATTTATATACCATAAGTTATTCAGCCACTCTCCAATTGATGGGCATCCTTTCAGTTTCCAGTTTCTAGCCACTACAAAAAGAGCTACCAGAAACATTCTTGCACATGCGGGGCCCTTTCCTTCTTTTATGATTTCTTTGGGATATAAGCCCAATAGAAACACCAGTCATTTAACTTCTTAAACTGAAGCCTCAGTTTCCTTAACTACCAAATATGATCACAATAGCACCTACTTCACAGATGTTACTGAAACATCAACTGAAGATATCTGTACAGTGCTTACTTACCACAGCATCTGACACACAATTTTCTCATTGGGTAGTCATTTTCAGCTGTATCTATTCTTCATGACTATATTTGGAGTTTTCTTGGCAAAGATAGTGGAATGGTATTTTCTTTTCCAGTTCTTTTTATAGATGAGGAAACTGAGACAAATAAAGTTAAAGGACTGGTCCAGGATTACACAGCTAGTAAGTGTCTAAAACCAGATTTGAACCCACAAAAATGAGTTTTCCTAAGTCCAGGCCCGCTGCTCTATCCACCACAGTGCCACCCACTTAGCTGCCCTTCCTGGTCCTTAGCTGGTAATTAACAAATACTCATTTCCTTCTGTCTTCCCTTCCCAGGGAGGTTTTCTCAAAGTCACCCAGGTAGTAAGAATCAAAAACAGGTTTCAAAATAACTTGAAAGATGATTATACAAAGGTTTCAATTCAAGAGTGAATAAATGAAAAAAATTATTAAGCACTATGTTTATATTTCATATATAGCATACATATTATATATAAATACACATATATATACACGTATATGTGTACATATGCATATATGATTCCTGATGTCATGGTCCTCTTGAAGAATCAATGAAGAACAAACAACTACACACACACACACACACACACACACACAAAGTGGTGAGCTAAAAGGGACAAATTCTAAATCCTATAATGCAAATGTCATCTCAGATATCACTGACTTCCCTGTCAATAATATCAAGTCTTTATGAAGCATAGTTTATTTTTTAATTTTTTTTAATTAATTTATTTTTTTTAATTTTATTTGCATAACATATGTGTGGGTAATTCTTCAACAATAACAATAACCCTTACATAGCTTTCCGTTACAAATTTTCCCCCCAACTCCCCACCCCTCCCCTAGATGGCAGGATATCCACTACATGTTAATTATGTTAAAATATTGGCAAATCGAATATATGTATACATATTTCCAAACTTATCATTGCTGTGCAAGAAAAATCTTATCTACACAAACGATATATCAGATAAAGGAAACACAATGTAAGCAAATATCAATCAAGGAGTATGAGAATGTTATGTTGTGGTCCACATTTCACATCCCTCTCTCTGGGTGTATATGGCTTTCTTCAGTGAACAATTAGAGGTGGTTTGAAACATTTCATTGTTGAAGAGAGCCATGTCCATCAGAATTGATCGTCATATAGTACTGTTGTTGCCGTGTATAATGATCTCCTGGTTCTGCTCATTCCACTCAGCATCAGTTCATGTAAGTCTCTCCAGGCCTCTCTGAAATCATTGAAGCATAGTTTAGACAGATAGGTCCATGTGTACAGTTCTGCTGATCTTTTATGAGCTTGCCTTCTAGGATTATTGGCAGAGGGTGAGGGTCATTAAGCCGAGATTTAGAATTAGGCAAGGACACTATCAGAGGACATATAATGCAATTTCTCCATTTTACAAATGAAGTAAACTGAGGCCAAGAATAATTCAGTATTGGCCCTTCGTACAATAGCTATTATGTATTAGAAAGAACCTTTGAGCCCAGGTCTCTGAATCCAGAGCCTGTATTCTTTTTACCATTCCCCAAATCTCTCCAAGCGATCTCAAGTCATACAGATACTCCTTATACCTATTGGTATGGACAGATACAAAGTGATATAAGCATAGGTATATTTCCTGTCAAATGAGAGATTCTGATTGGATTATTTCTAAGGTCTTCCTAGTATTGACATTATATTTATGGTGCTCCTCTTAGAATATTTTATATCATTCTTTTGTTTTTCTGTTTCTTATAGATACAGGCCATGGATTATAATGGAAAGAATGTGAGCTTTGGAGGCCAAACACCTAGCTTCAAATTCTGAATGCTATTTTACAATATTGAAGAGAGGATCTGAGTTCAAATCTTACTTCTAATCCTTACTACTTTTGATATATTATTAAAATCGTGGACCTCAGTTTATATACCTGCAAAAATGAAAATGCTGAACTAGATGGTCCCTTTTAGCTCTAGACCAATGAATGACCCTCTGGGTCTCAGTTTCTCATAAATTAAGACTAAATGACCTCTAAGATTCCTCCTAGCTCTAATTACACTCTTATATTTTGGTAGACTGAGTCTATTATTGTTCTGTAGGGGTACAGGAGGTATGGAGGAAGGCTCAGGGTTCAGATGGCTTTTGCCCCAATTCTCTTTGGGCATCTCTCAGTTGACAGCTTCTTACAAACACTAAGGACACTTTAACAACAAAATAGATTTCATTTCTAAGGGTAACATCCTCTTTTGCTGTGATATATGATATGCCTGGAGCGGATGGCATTATCTCATGCAACAATATATGGCAACGTAACAATTTATGCCATCAGTCTGCAAAACCAGTGCCATAAACTCTGGGAATTTATCACTTGCATCTTGTAAACCCATGGATTATACATGTGCAGGTACCAGAGTTCCCCCCGTGCAGGACAACTCTTGGATTCAAAATGCCAAGCCCAAATGACTTCTGACATGGTACCCTTTGTGGAGGTCTGGCTCAGAATAAGGTGGTTAGAACTGGAATTTAAGTGGGAAATTAAGCAATGCTTCTTTATTCTGTAGTTGATCAAAATCTATAATTAAGACATCTTTGTGACTTAATTACACTGAGATAAATGAATTTTGGGAATCATAGGCTTATGGATTCAGAAGAAGAAGAAATCAGAAGAATGATCAATTCCATCATTTTCTGGATGAGGAAACTGAGGCCCTGAGAAGTCAGGTGACAATTAAAATCACCTGCAGGATTGGTTGCTGAGCCAGAATTCAAGTCCAGATCCTTTGTCTGCTAATTCAACTTGGTTTCTATTGTATCAATATAAGTAGATACAAAGTATTCCCCTTTAGGGAAAACCTTTTTTTTCTGGTCTTGATACAAGTCTCACAAAATCCTAAATTACTCAACAGATACAGAAACCAAAATGCAAGATATAAAATTGCTTAAGAACATCATGAGAATTCAGACCTCCTGAATCATATCATTATGGATCAAGTGCAAAGTCACCAAGGACAGGGATTGTTTCATTTTTGGCTTTGTATTCTTGGCACATAGTAGGTGTTTAATAATTTTTTTATTGTTCTTTTTAATGTTTTTTCTTTAACATTTTTCTTTAAAGTTTTGAGTTTCAAATTCTCATCTTCCCCCTACCTCTTGCTTTCTGAGATGATAGACAATCAGATATAGGTTGTATATGTGCAATTATGTAAAACATTTCCATATTAGTTAATTTGTATAAAAATTCAAATAAGAGAAAAAGTAAAAAATAGCAGTTTTTTGGTCTGTATTCAATCATCCATTCTTTCTCTGGAGGCAGATAATATGCTTCATTATTAGTCCTTGCATTTGTCTTGGGAAATTATATTCTGAGAATAGCTAAGCTATTCACAGTTCTTCATCAAGCAATATTGCTGTTACTAAGTATAAAGTTCTACTCGATTCTGTTCATCTCAGTATGCATCAGTTCATGTTAAGTCTTTTCAGGTTTTTCTGAAATTGTCTTGCTTCTGACTGACTTTGTAACTCAAAATCCATGAGGTCTGATCCTTTCATTTTATAGGGGAGGAAACTGAAGTTCAGAGATGGGGAATGACCTAGCCAAAGTCATGTAAGTGGTAAGAGGCCAGGATTAGATCCCCAGTCTTTTGACTGCAAATTTCGCACTTTTTGACAGGCTGCTAGAAATTCACTCTGGAATTCCCAGTCCTCAAACTTTCACAATAGCTGAAGGTCAGCATCTACCTCTAAATGGCTCCTAGTAGGAAAAATCTTAGTTTGATGTTTTTCTTCCCCCACTGCTCATCACCTTCCACAAACCCACATCAGGATTTTGCTGCCATGGGGCAACAGAAATACATGCATTGGAGGGCAGAAACACTTTCTCATAAGAAGGCAGAAATGACTTAAGGGATCTCGGGAACCGGCTGAAATGCCATCTCAGAGTAATCTCTTCTGGCTGCACCATAAATGCAGTTAACTGTCCATCACTTAACATCCCATCTCTGAATTTTTACTTGTTTGTACGGAGAAAGCCATCAATCCAATCTGGCTGTACCTCATTTTGGACACCTGGTCGTTGCCTGAATGGTTCACCAATGATATTCTGTAATCAAGCTAACATTGTAAAGTCCTTTTCTTTCGCATGGAGGGCACTTTGCTAAGTGCTCTTTAGGATGCAAAGTACAATGGAAGGCATAGTCATAGAATCCTAGTTCTCAAGTGGGAAAGTCTCTCAGAGGGTCATCTGGTCCAGTCCTCTCATTTTACAGGAAAGGAAACTGAGGATCATAAAGGGGAAGATACTTGCCCAGTTAGCAACTCAGCAACTTCAGAGGCAGATCCTCTGATTATGGAGACAATACTCTTCCCAATGGACCACATTTCTTCTTATCTCTGATCTTCAAGAGCTTGTAATATAGTAGAGGCAAGTTAACAATGATGCAGACTATGCAAAGGACCATAAAGATGGTCAGGTGTTTCACGGAATGGAGTAGTCAGCATTAATCCCTTACTGCCTATGTGACTTTGGGACCAGCAACATTGGTTTCTTCATCTATGAAATAAAGGACCAGATATATTCTAAGGTACTTTTCAGATCTAAATATCAAGAGCCTATTATTATAAAAGGGAAAGAACATTTTTATCTGGAGGGAATTGGTAAAAAACTTCATTTAGGAAGTGGTGTCAGAATTGGCTTTGAAGATCAGGCTTGGGCAGGTAGAACTTGATAAGGAAAAATATTCCATGTACAGGAAATGTGGAAAGGCAAAGAATTAGGGAACTTCAAGTTTTCTTGGGTGGGAGAATGGGAGAATAAGTAGTTCTATTCTTCTGGTCCAAAGTATACACAGCACATATATTTTTCTATTTGCATTTCCAGCACTTGACATGGTGTTTTGTGCATAGTGATTGCTTGATAATTACTTTAAATTTAATTCATCCATCCATCCATCCCATGCATTTAGCCATTTACTCATTGAGTACATGAAGAAAAACAGTAAGAGATGAAAATGGAAATATATGTTTAGGTCAAATAATGTAGGTCCATTAATACCAAGTTATGCAATTAGGAGTAGATGAGTTCCATTTTGGACAAAACCAAAAATGGACAAGCTTGAGGTGTTGGATTAAGACACAGACAGTGATGTCCAGTAGGCACCAGGGGATGCAGAACTCAAACTTGAAGAAATAGGAATAGTCATTTGCATGAAGGAGTGAGGAAAAGAACACTGGATCTAAAGTTAGGATCCTTAGGTTTAAGTACCAGTTCCCATATTTCTCTATTGTGTGATCATGGACAAGTTACTTAACTAATCTGGGTCTCAATCTCCTCATCTGTAAAATGGAGGAAAATAATACCATCTACCCCATAGGGTTTCTGGGAAGGTAATAGCTAGTAAGTCTTAAAGCACCAAAGAAAAGTGAATTTTAGTTAGCATCATTATAAGTGATACTCAAAATTATAGGACATGATATGATTTCCATGGGGAAGGATTTTTGGGGAAAAATGGATCAAGGGCAGAACATTAAGCATTTAAAGGACAAGATGAAGAAAAGGAGCTTGTAAATGAGACAGAATAGTCTAAGTGAAGAGAATCAGAGCAGTTATAACAGTGTGATTCTGGGGGAATTCCTAGAAAGAAAAAGTGTTTCATGAAGTAGGAATTACCAATTATTTAGTGATGAAGAGAGTCATCTCTACCCAGAGAGAAGATTGTAGGAATTGAGTTTGGTTCACAATATAGCATTTTCACTCTTTTTGTTGTTGTTTGCTTGCATTTTATTTTGTTCTCATCTTTTTTTCTGGTTTGATTTGATTTTTTGTGCAGCAAGGTAATTGTATAAATACATATGCATATATTGGATTTAACATATATTTCTACCATGTTTAACATATGTTGTACTACTTGCCATCTAAGGGATGGGGTGGGGGAAGGAGGGTTTTGCAAGGGCTAATGTTAAAGAATTGTCCATGCATGTTTTGAAAAATAAAATGGTTTAATAAAGGAAAAAAAGTAGGAACTACTTAAACTCTACAGACTATGTTGAGTTCTACAGAGAGATCAAAGAGAATGAAAACTAAGAAAATGCTATATATATTCAGTGGGAAGCTCTTCTTTTGCAAATGAAATAAATAATTTTCAGGAATGTTAGATTTCATGACCCCATTTGGGATTTTCTTGACAAAGATGCTGAAGTACTTTGCCCTTTCCTTCTCTACTTCATTTTTCAGATGAGGAAACTGAGGCAAACAGCAATAAATGACTTGCTCAGGGTCACACAGCTAGTATCTGAAGCTGGATTTGATCTCAGAAAGATGTCTTCCTTATTTCAGGCCCAGCATTCTATTCACAGCACCACCTACCTGCTCTAAATCGAATTAGATTTTCTTATTAACTTCCCTTATTATTTCAAAGATGCTTGATCTTTTAATTTCCATTTCAAATGGAAAGTGATTCCTAATGCTTTGGCTTGAAATCTGATTTTAGCAAAATGTAAGACGTTGAAGGAAGTCTTTGAGAGCAAAGACTATTTTCATGATTGCTTTTGTATCACTAGTGCCTAGTGTCGTGCCTGGCATAAAATATATGCTTCCTGTATTGAATCGGGATTTCCCTATCCTAAATCCCCACCATCTTTGAAAATCTTTCCATATTTTTAAGTAGACAATGTCCAGCCCCCCAAATTAATTTATATTTACTGCAAATATATTTTATATTCATTTATTCATGCCTCTGACATTTATCCCACAATATATTATAAGCTCCTTAGAAACAAGGACTAGATCATTTTTTGTCCTTGTATCCACAGTAGTTGGCACTTCCTGGGTATTTAATAAATGTTCATTGTTATTGTAATTATTTGACTTCTGTGCAAACACTGAATTATTTACTATTTAAAGGAACCCTAGTGTAAATGGTAAGGATTGTTTGTAATACAAATTATTTCCCATTACCCATATCTTGGCTTTTATAAATTGAGACTTTTTTTCTTAACATCCTGGTGTTGGGCATTTGTTCCTCTGTTCTGTCTCACTGGATTTGATTGTTGTCATATCCATGAGAGAAATATTGCTGCTAATACCCTGATAAAGTGGAATGAATCCTGGCCTGGGAGTCAGGATTCAAGTTTCAACTCAATCTCATATTTATTATGTCACCTAGGGTAGGTTACGACTCCCCTTTATGCCTCAGTTTCCTCTTCTGTATAAATGAGGGAATTAATAGGAACTCAACCATTTTAATGCACAACCTTTTTTCTTCCTGTTTTCTGATAAAATTTTCCATTTAATTTGTAGCTTAATAATTTGAAAAATAAATTTAATAATAGTAAAAAAAATGAAGGGGTTAGAATGCATTGTAATGTCCAAGCTCTTTTTCAGGGTGGTGACATTCTATGATCCCAAGGGAAGCTAGCTAGGCTCAGCCCCACTCCTCTGAAAGATGCAATCTAGCCTTGGCTGTCATCAGTTCTGCCAGCTGCTGACGTGTGACTAGATTGTATAGAAAACCTTTCTGGAGGCTAAGGTCGGCCACTTTCAAAATCAACTTTTAAAGATTGGGGTAATAAAATGAGCCAGGCAGTGAGCTGGCGCTTAGAGTCAGACAGAAGCATGTTCAATTTGAACAGACTGTGATAGGAAATAATATCCTTTATGCCTGTTTGGACTGTTAGGGTCAAAAAGGAAACTTGTCTTTCAATTCCTACAACAAGACTGCACAGAAATGGAAGGACATAGAATTCTCTTAGAGAAATGAAGTTGATTGCACCATAATTATAATGACCACTCTTGGTGCTAGAGAAAAAATAAGGAAATAAACTTCCTTTGTTTTCCTGGAGAGATGGCAGACTATATGTATGCCTTGTTACAACACTATTAGACTTGGTAACAGGAGCTCATTGTTTTTACTTACCTGATTTTCTTTGCTATGAGAAAATATCCATTGGATGGGGTTGGGAAGGAGTGTGTCAAGAAATAATTGTGACTTAAGGACGAAAAGGCATTAATAAAACTTTATTCTTTAAAAAGAAAAAAAACAACTTTTTTTTAGAGTAGGGAGAGACCGTTCCCCATATTATAAAAGAAGAACCAAAGGCTGAATTTATGATTTGTCCAAGGTCCCATGGGTCAGGTCATATAATTAGAGCTTTAAAGGACCTCAAAAACCATCTAGTCCAATGTCCATCCCCTTGACTGCATCACACTGTATCTCATATTTCACTTTACCATGATTATAATAATAATTTAGTAAAGGCTGTATAAAAAATATTTTTCTCAAGCCCTATGCCCATTTAAAAATTTACTCTCTATCTCTTTAAATTTTTAATAGCTTTCTTATTAGGTAGAGAAAAAGAAGGAAGATAAGCATAATTGTATTTGTAATCAAAAGAGTCCTTAGAGGTTATCTAGTAAAACCCCTCTCATTTATAGAGGAAACTGAGGCTGAGAGAGAGAAAATAACTCGCCTGGGGTCATATAGTTTGTAAGGATGGAAGTGATTTGAGCTCAGTTCTCTTGACTCTCCATCAAATATTAACTCTTCTATGCCAAAATCTGTCCACGCATGGACATCTAAGACTGTTTGTGGTCACCCATTTAGCTCCAAGACTAGTAGGACTATTGCTTCTTTGGTTTTACTTCATTACGTGATCAGATATAGAAGCTCCATTCAATCTCAGTTGTTCTGGTTGTTTCAAATTCTACCTCAAATGGTTCAGTGTTAAGACATACAGATTTGGAATCAAGGAATTTGGAATTGTCTGGGTTGCAATTTGGACTCTTCTCTTGATATATGATCCTATGTAAATCTCTTAACCAACTCTGGCTTCCCTACTCTTTACAAATGAGAAAGTGGACTAGATGATTTCTAAGGGTCCCTCCAGTTCTAAATCCTTGTTTTAAATCTATGATCCTGTTTCATAAAGACAGTTATGTTTCCAAGGGAGACGGGCTTAAGGAGCAAGGAAATACATTCTGGGAGAGAAGCACAAAAAAGGAAGCATGATATGAGAGTATCTCACTAATAAGTTAAATAAAAATGGAAAAGAAAAAAGAAAAAAAACCCAAAATATGAGAGGAACTTTAAGACTTGAGTATAAGAGAATAACAATGCAAACAGTGATAGGTCTCTTCTTGTTCTAAATCTATGATTCTATGCTCCTATAAATCTGTTGGTACACTCAGCTTTACATAATAATAATGGCTCCTGTGACTAAATCATATCAGGTTTACAAGGAACTTTCTTTATAATGATCCTCTGAGATAGCGAGGTAAGTATTTTATCCCCATTTTACAGTGAGGAAACAGAATCTTCAAGAGGTTGTTCTGGGTCAAGCAGCTAATAAGTGTATAAGGTGGTATTTGAGGCCTGGTAAATCATAAGTAAAGCTAAAAGGGGCTTTGAAGATTATTTACTCCAGTCCCAAAGTACAGTTTTGCAGTTAAATGTTACAGTTCTTGTTAGGTTTGCCTAAGATCATACAGCTCCTAAATAGGAGAATCCTAAATTTAGGATTTGAAACCAGAGCTCCTTCAAACTATGTTTTCCTCTATGGCAGCATGCTGCCTCCAGGGTAGGCATGAATTCAGTCAGTAGGGCAAAAATTTATTTTGTTTCATTAGAGAATTGCATGGTATTGTGAGAACTGTTGTAGGTTCATTTGCCATGGTCCTTCAAATGGCAGTGACTTCATTAACACTTTGGATTTCTCCTTCCTACCCTAGTCTCTCTGCCAAGGAGGTAATGATCTGCAAACACTTAAATGAAGGAAGAGTGCATATGATAAAGAGATTACCCAAGAAATTCCTTATTCATAATGATGACAGAACAGAGACAATATCAATTTCCAGAGAGGTTTGAAGAGTTATAGATGATAGTTTTAGATTGGATTATTAGAAGAGAAATTAGAAATATTCATGAATTCAAGAAATATTTATTAAATGTCTGTTATGGACTCTTTCTTAAACTGGGCCTCAATTCCCTTATCCATGAAATGATGGGGATTGGACTGAATGACCTCAGAGGTCCTGTCTCAATCTATGATCCTCTATTGGGCAAATCATTTCTGTGGCCCTCTGGACGCCATGTCTCTAGAGATTTAATCTGTTCAGTTTTGCTAATCTTGCCTTTTCCAATCCCTCTTAATTCTAGAGTTTCCCCTCTGTTAATTATTTCCTATTTGTTCTGTACATAGCTCTTCTGGGACATATCTGTGTGCCACTTGTCCCTCCCATTAGACTGTCTTTTGTCTTTCTTTATATCCTCTGCACTTAGCAGAGATCCAGGCACTTAAAGGCTCTTAAGAACTGATTTTTTATTAAGAGAGTGCCTTGTGGATCTTCCTTTCCTGATTGCTGAGAATATGAGCAGAAAACTCCTATGGCTTATTCTACTTAATCTGTTCTAGTCATTCTTCCTATTCCATCTTGGTCCCTTTCCATCTCTTGTTACACAAAGACTAATCAAATCAACACTGACTTTTACTATTAGAAAGGGTGTGTCAATCAACTTCACTAGGGTTCCATTCATTACCATCATCACCTTGACTTCTCAAACTAAAGTTTCCTTTTCTGGCCATTATTCTCTTAACATGGACTCTTTCCCCATTAGAATATATGCTCCTTAAGGAAAGGGACTATTTCATTTTTGTGAGCAGTTTAGCATCATGGATAAAAAAGCTAGCCTCAGAACTCTGAAGACCTAGATATAAAACAGTGTGAAATTTCCCTATAGTCAAAATGTTAGGACCTTCCTGCAGTCTCAATTCACTTACCTCACCCTAACCACTCAGTCAATCTATAGATCTCAGTTTCTTTCTCCATTTAATTAAAAGGTCACCTCTAATATCCTTATTAATCACTGATATTCTAGGAGTTGGTAATTCAGAATAATACCTTTATGTTTTCTTTGATATAAATGGAAGCTTGGTCCTAGCATTTCCTCATTAGGTCACATGAGAGAGATCTCTCACTGTATTGTGGGGAATTACATGAAATACTTTCTCAAATCTTCAAGTCCCTTAGATAACAAAGCAGTTCCAAAGTCCCCCTAGCCTATATTTTATCTTCTTTCACATTTCTGGAACCAGTGGGTGCTCCTTAGAACATGCTTCCCTGACACCAAAACTTCCTTGTGGTTCTTGATGTTAAGTGATCTCTATGATTAAACTGCCTTTTAATTATTTAATGAGATGTCAATGGAGCATACGATTGTGACATTAAAATGGACTGCAACTCCCTTCCAAATGCCAAGGAGAGGCAGGGGACCATTACCTTGTCAAAATGTTCTTATCCAGTGACTTTATTTCCAGTACATGAACTAATGTTTCAAGTGCTTCAGGAATGGCAATGACTGTTCTGACAGGGGCACCACAAAGTAACTGCAACCCACTAATGGCTTCATTGGTTTGGTACCAACATTCAAACTTTGCTCTTCATGAAAGTAACCTATTTTAAAGAATTGAAATTAGGCTCTAGGTCAGGGGGAGTTGCCTTGGGATGATAGATATAGGTTGAAAGTGACCTTGAAGGCCATCCAGTCAAACTCCCTCATTTTATTTATGAGGAATCTATGGTAGGAAGGTTAAACAATCTCATCAAAGATGCACAGGGAGTAAATGGCAGGGTTGGGATTTGAACTCACATTGTTAGTCTCAGTCACACAATGCTCTTTCCCTAACACCATGCTATCTATCAATATGATTTCAAAGAGAGGCATGTCAAGGCTAGAATTTTCCCAGGCAGAAACAGATTCTATACTAGGGGAGGGAGTAGGGAAACTGCAAGATACTAGACAATTCAAGTGAAAGAAATTTAGGTACTCGGCGCTAGCCTTAAGTAAGTTTCTTTGTCTTCTACCTTCCTCATTCCAAGAAAGCTCTAATTCCATTTGGAGGATGTGTATTCCAACAATGAAATGCTGTAAACATAACTAATGATACAGAAAAGCAACATAATATAGTAGGAAGAGTATAAATTTGTAGTTCAAAGATGTGGGTTCCAATCCTATCTCTGCTGCTTACGATCTATTTCTTGGCAAGACACAGAAGAAAGGGAAAGGGCATTGTTTCAGGAGTTAGAAGACCTGGGTTCAAATTATTCTGCTATCTCTGTGATCATTGAACCTCCCTGGGTCTCAGTTTCCTCATTGGTAAAATGAAGGGGTTGGAACATATAGCTTCTTAATTTCCTTTCAAGGTTAAGTCTATGATCTAAGATTCTAACTGCATTGTCTTCAACAATATTTCTTTTCTTTGATTCTATTTCCGTCTTATTAAATGAGGTGGTTGTACCAGATTATTTCCAAAGTCTTTTCCAATTCCATGATCCCATAAATTGTACTTAACTGAAGATATAATTGCTCTTTAAAACTTATGAGAATCTGTGCCTGGAGCTGATGAGGTCAAGAAGACCTGTGCAATTTCTAGTACAAAGATTTCAGTGCTTTACTTTCTGTTCTGACAACTTGTAAGTGCTGCACTATCCATGGTGCTGACCTCAGAATGCTAAGTCCACACCAAGGCTGATATTGCCTTGACTCTCAGTTCATGACATACACAACTCCTTGTCCACTAGCCCTGTCACTGAATATGATTATATTCCAACTGGTAACTACAACCATTACTGATCTTTGCCTGTCCAACTTGAACTAGGAAAATGGTTATGTGAGTGAAGAGGTCAGATACAAGAGATGTCATCTTGGTAAAAATGACAAGATTTGGTTAATGGTTGGATATGTGGGATAAGTAAAAGTAAAGAGTAGAAGGTAACACAGATTGCTAATCTGTATGATTTGGAAAACAGGCATAGAATCACAAAACTAGAAGAAATTTTAAAGGTCATCTAGTTCTACCTCATTATTTCACAAATGAGGAAACCAAAGAACAGGGAAGGAAGTAAATGGTTTGCTTGGAATTACACAGTTAGTAAATGTCTGAGAACTCATTTGAATGTATGTCTTCTGGACTCAAGTTCAGCATGCTACCTCCCAGAGCACCTAGCTGTTTCAACAAAAATGGGGAAATTTTGAAGAGGCATGAGTTATGGGAGGGAAAGATAAGTTTAGTTTTGTACACATTGATTTTGAGATGTAAATGGTACCATCCAGTTCAAACTATCCAAAAGGTAGCTGGTGACAAAAGACTGAAGTCTGGTTTAATTAAGAATCATGTCTTGTATATTGAATTGCTTGCTGCCTAGGGAATGGGAAAGAGTGGGAGAAGAATTTGGAATACAAAATTTTGCAAAGGTGAACGTTGAAAATTATCTTTGCTTGTATTTGGAAAAATAAAATACTACTTTTAAAAAAAAGTAACTCGAAAAATGTCTTGCAGTGTTATTTAACTTCATGATGGACATTTGTGTTGTCTCCTTGAGTAGACTATAAGCTTCTTGAGAGCAAGGTTCATGTCTTGTATACACATATATAGTATAGGTACCTCCAGAAGATGCTCAATGGATCAAAGATTCAGAGCTGAAAGGTAACTTAAAGGCTATCAATTCCAAAACCTTCATTATTTAGAAATGGAAAATGAGGCTAATAAAAGCGCAATGAACTGCTCAGAGGTCACTGATGCATTGAACTATTTATCATGAAATCAAGAATAGAGCAGAATACCTTTGACTTTGCTTTACCCTGAAAAAGGGTAAACTAGAAAAGAGCTGGTCAGAACAGAGAGAACTGAAAGTCTATCCCCTTGATAGTCAGACTTTGTCTGATTTCTCTTATGGACACACTCCACTCTGAAAAATGAAGATTGCCACAAACATATTCTTCCTTCATTCCACACAAAGCCTTCACTTCCAGTTAGTTGAGGGAAGACTCTTGGGTGTCATTACTCGTTACTTACATTGCCCAATAACCAGATGCTAATCACACATCAAAATCATTTTACACATCCATAGTGAGCGATTTTAGAATCAATAAACGAATTCATTGCAAAATCAATCAGTTTAAAATTAATACCTTCTCTCTCCCTCTTTCAACCCAATCACATTTGTGAACTACATCTATCTAAGAAAAAACATCTAATCATTTAATCATTTTCACATTTTAAAATTATAATCTTTCATACACATTAAAATTTTAATTATCATTTAATGAACTCAATTTCTTCCCCCAACATATCGACATCTTATTTAGCATCCTAGAGAGCATTCCGAAGGGCTGAGGTGATATCTCCACAATTTATCTTAAGTTTTCTATCAGCCTATCTTCCAAAGGTTTGGAGTGGAATAGGTGGGGTCAAGAATCATTGTCAGGTGGTAGTTATATACATTCCAGGCAGTAACCTTTCACCCCCAAAGTTGACTATATATAAAGCCTGCTTGTGATCTATCATCAGCATTATTTTTCAATGTAGCATCAAATTTTTTTCCTCAATGGAAAGGACAGTGGATATGAAATTTGAGGACAAATATATCATTTTTATTCATTTCATTATCTCCAGCACCCACCATAGTTCCTTGCACATAGTAAGTATTTTAGTGTCTACTGTCTTAAGATCCTATTTCTGTTGCTGTGTGATTTCAATCAAATCCTAGATTTTCTTCTCTTTAAATTGTGAGATGGTGAGGATGGATTAAATGATTTAACTTTAATATTTTATGAATCTAATTTAGTGTCATAGTGATATAACCTTTGAACTAAAATATCATTGTAGGAGGCAATGTGGAATGATGGAAAAGATGGATCCAGTTTTGCAACTTACTATCTGTGCAATCTTAGGCAAGTCATTTGAGTTTTCTGGGCCTCATTTTCTCCCTCTTTAAAATGAGGGAACTAGTTTAAATGTTCTCTGAAGCTTCTTCTAGCTCTAAAGCTATGACCTCATTTAAGGGGCTGGTCTATATTTAGACCAATACAGTATATGAATATCTCATCTCTGGGCAATATGCCCACATGGGTGGGGCTAGAAGAGGGGATTGGGAGTATTAATTTATGGAGGGATGAACATAGTTACATACTTCAAAAGAGGGCTTATCAGATCTAATGGGCTTTAGCCTACCTGAGTCAAAGGCACTTTACACATGTGTGTGTCCAAGACTGGAAGAAGATCAATTTTATCTTACTATCTCAAAGAAATCTCTTCTTTCACTTTACATTATTCAGAGAGGCAGGTATTGTAGAAGATAGAGAGCCCAGTGGTTTGGGACCCAGGAAGATCTGAGGTCAAGTCCTGTCATTGAGACATACTGATTGTGTGACTCTAATCAAGTCCCTTTCAATGCTCTAAGCAATTCTCTAAGACCTGAAGTTAAAGAGAAGGTACTGAACTACACTGGGCAAAATAAACTCTTTTCCTCCAGGAGTTCCCTATAACAATGAATATACATCTAGTCCTTATCTTTAACTGTGAGTGGGGTCATTCATCACAGAGAGTGCTACCACTTAATCTCTATAAATTTCAGTTCTCTCAGTTGTAAAGAGGACTGCTTAGACTAGATGGCCTTTAAAGTCCCTTCCAGATCAAGATCTATGATACTCTAGTATTTTTACCTTTTTGTTATTGTTGCTGTTTGTTTGCTTGTTTTTTCTTTATCATGTTTTTCCCCTTTTGATTTGATTTTTCTCATGCATTGTGACAAATGTGGAAATATATTTAGAGCAATTGTAAATGTTTAACCTATATTGGATTACTTGCTGTCCAAGGGAAGGGGTGAGAGGGAGAAAAATTTGGAACATGAAGTTTTGCAAGGATAAATGTTAAAAAAAATCTTTGCATGTATTTTGAAAATGAAAAGATATTATTATTAAAATAAATAATAACTTTCATAAAAGATCCATGATGCTCTTAGAACAAGTGCTAGAATTGGCCAGTCAGGAGATAAAGGACTATATCTGGGCCCGGGAGACAGAGGATCTGGTTTTTATTTCCAGCTCAGAGACTACCTGATTAGTGTGTGATCTTAGGTAAGTTGGTCCCCTACTCTGGTCCCCTACTCTAGACTTCAGCTTCCCCACCTGTAAAACAAAAGGATTGTAGGGTCTAGTCTCCAAGTTTCCTCTATGAGTTTGGTTCTTCTCAGACTGTACTTGTGTAAATGAAAGTGAGGGGTTCTTTCCAAATAGTTTTCCAAGTGCAATCATTGATTTGGAACTAGAAAATCCCTTAGAAACCTTCTAGTCCAACTCCCTCATTTCATGGATGAGTAAAGAGATAGTATTTAGGGTCAATGACTTGCTCAGGGTCACAGGTGACCAGAAGTAGAGTTGCAATTCAATCTCAAATTCTCTGACTGTGAATTTAGTATTCTTTCAGTAATTTCAAGCTGCCTCCACAACCAACAGAATGTTAAGTTAGAATGAACCTTCAAAGTCACCTATTCCATTCTTCCAACCTATGTAAGAATCAATTCAACAACATCCTAAAATGGATGGTCATCCAGCCTCTGCTCAAAGGCCCTTAGCAAAAGGAAATGGACTCAATGCCCAAGATAACCCTTTTTACTTTTGAGTCATCAAAAATGTTGGAAAGTTCCTCCATATTTTCTCTCCCCCTCAATAAAAACCTAAACTTTATGTCTTCAAGTCCCCAGAAATAGACACACTTTCCAAGGATCCTGATGAACTGGAATAAGGTGGTTGAGGGCTGAGAAATAATCTTGGAAAGGAGGAGAGGAGATGGATCAGCAAGGCTACTAGTGCTGCTGCTTAGGGGCTGTAACTTAGTACCTTGAAGGCCTGCAATATCTCTAAGACTTGCATTTCACAAGAGCGATGGTATGGAAATGGCAGGGAAGTAGAATGGTAGATTTGGGTCCAAGTAAGATAAATGAAGAAGGTTCACCAACATATATCCATGTAAGTATGTGATAGATGTGGATAAGCTTTAAGCAGGTTTATGAGAAATTTGCTAATTAATTATTGAAACAAATCATAAAGGTTTTGTGAGGTAGCCTAATGGTAGATAGAAGCCTGCCTTTGAGTCAGGAAAGCCTGGGCGTGTAACTTAACTTCTTAGTGCTCCAAAAAACTTTTTAAAATTATGGTTTCTCTGACTTGATAGAAACAGGTTCCTAAGTTGGTATTTACTATGACAAAAAATTTCTAGGTTTGGATAAAAAATAGAAGTTCACATGAATATAATGCTTTACAATTTGCAAAGCACTTTCTCCACAAGTCCTTATCATGTGCCTAGGATTGTGTCAGACACCATGGGGGATCCAAAAGAAATATAATACATTAAGGAAATCTTCCTAACATGTAAACCCAGGGAGAGTTTTTTTCCTACAGGTTTATAATAGACTTCTCTGCAACTAGGGAGTCTGGGAATCAACCAGAGTTAAGTAATTATTCATGTTTTAATATTCAGCTCAAAAATTACTCCATGTGTACTAATGGAGGCATGCATTTCCATCCTAGGGAGTACAAGACTGTAGACTTCAAAGAAATTTTAATCTTCAGTCATATTTTATTATATCTTCATATATATGTACATGCTTACGGTGAGTTTGGGAGGATTTTTTTTTTTGCTTGGTTAAAGAAAAAATATTACAAAATTAAATGAGTGGGAAGAATAAATTACAAGTGTCTATTTTTATTGCATGAGATTACAAGCCAGAGTAGAAAATTTAAAAGTTATATTGCTAAGATTTAAACCATGACTTATCATGGATGAATTCTTCATATTTACAAGTTGTTGTTTTTTTTAAGTCAGTTTTAGATATTATGAAGTTTCTCTATATAAAACATAACTTCTTCCTGAATGTAAATTTCTTAAGGAATATCACATTCTAGGTCCCAGAGGTAAGTACATATGCTTTTCTCTATCTGTCTGAAGAAAATAGAAGGTAGGTTCCTGCCCATAAGCAATTTACAATCTAGAGCTGTGCTTCTCAAATAGAAGCAGGCCACTAAGGAACATAAGGTTCCCTGAAGACCACACATTGACTTAGAAAAATCACATTGTAACATTATCTATGTTATGTTGCATTTTTATTATTTTTGCAAAATATCTCTTAATTATATTTTATTCTGGTATAGTGTTGGTAGACATATGTTTAACTGTTCTCTTCTAAAGCTTCATGGGGTGCCCAGACCACACTTTGAGAGATGCTGATATTATGAAATAGATAGAATCCCTTTTTTAAAACTGGATCTGTGATTTCACCAAAGTAAAGAACTTTTAGTAGGGAGATCCTTTTTTAACCAATGCAGATCAGCCCCTGCTTTGGAATTTAATTCTTTCTTTTTTTTTTTTTTTGAGGCAATTGGGGTTAAGTGACTTGCCCAGGGTCACACACCTAGGAAGCGTTAAGTGTCTGAAACCACATTTGAACTCAGGTCTTCCTGACTTCAGGGCTGGTGCTCTATCCACTGCACCATCTAACTGCCCCCTGGAATTTAATTCTTTAAAAAAATTTTAAATATCTTTTGTTTCTATATCACTTTCCCCCTAATATATATATACTTCTTTTTGATTCTACTCAGTGAGCCATCCCCTATAACAAAAAAATAAGAGAAAAACAAAGAAAAAAATCAGTTCAGTAAAAACAATACATCAAACAATAGCATATTTAATATTCTACATTCCTGTTCCCTCACCTCTGCAAATGAGAGACAGACACAAGGACAGAGACAGACAGAGGAGAAAGACAGGAAAGAGAGAGGAGAAAGAGAGAGAGAGAGAGAGAGAGACAGACAGACAGACAGAGACAGAGAGGGAGAGAAAGAAAGAGGGGGGAGGGAGGGAGGGAGGAAGAAAGGGAGGGAAAGAGAGGCATTTTATTGTCTTATCTGGTATAATCTATGGGTTATTATATCTGGTATAATCTAAATGGGGTACAGGAAATTTAGGGGATTTGTCCAGTCAGTCAGCATGTGCCAGAGGTAGGACAAAACTGAGATTGTTAAGATGTAGGCTACTAAAGGAATTAATACATCAATCAAAAAGTGTTTATGGTTTTGGAGGCAACTGGGATTAAATGACTTGCTGAGGGTCACACAATTAGTAAGAGTCTGAAATAATATTTAAACTCAGATGGTCCTAAGTCCAGGGACAGTGCGCTATCCATGGTACCAGCTATCTGTCTCTCAAAAAAGTATTAAATGCCAGGAATCATGTTAAGTGATGGGGATATGAAGAAAGGTTAAAAACAGTCTCCCTCCCTCCTTCCTTCCCCTCCTCTCTTTTTCTCTATCTCTCTCTCCCTCTCCCCTTACTTATATTCTAAAAGAAGAGACTATGCAAATAACCAATAGATAAGATTTAGGTAGACTGGATGGGGTGTCATCTCAGAGGGGAAGGTCCTAGCAGCTTCTGGCTCATGGTTACTGCTAAAAAGAAAATGACAAAATTAAGATACCCAACACCTCCTCATTTTCTCCCAGCTCCAGCAACTCCAGATCTGAGACAGAATATAACCTATGGAACAGGGAGAGAATCCTCACAGAGCAGTGTCTGATTAAGTATAAGGTAAAAGATTATAAACTGCTTGAAGAAGAGCTGATGGGGAAATGAGAGAGAGGAATGATCAGAGTGGGGAGTAGGGGAGTTCTTCAAGTGGACAAGATGATAGTCTTAGGTCTTAGTCAGGTCTTACAGGAAGTGATGGGTATTTTAAAAGCTAAAAAGGGAATACAGATCAAAATATATTGAGAGTCAGAAGGTACCTCAGAGGCTATCCAATCATCAGTGACCCAGAGAGCGTCAGTGACATGCCCAGGATCCCACAGCTTATAAGTATCAGAGAAAGAGATATGAGTTCAGCTCTTTTTGCTCCAAGTTCAACTTTCAGTTCCTCCCCTATAAAAGGGAGGTGGTGATATTTGTACTGTTTTTCTTATAGGATTTGAATAGTATTAACTCTATTTTATTGATGAGACAAATGAGATTGAGATTTAGAGAAGGCAAGTCACCTAGTTGTTAAATGGTGTTAAGTGGTGAAATGAGAAACCACTGAGGAAACAGATTCAGAGGTAGTGTAATTAATATAATGAACAAAGAGAAGAAAGGAGGGAAGAAGGGGGAAAGAGAACAAGAGAGACAGAAATAGAAACAGAGATAGGGAGAAACACACACAGAGACAGACAGAGAAGGGGAGAGAGGCAGAGACAGAAACACATAGAAACACAGAGAGAGACAAGAGACAGAGAGACATACATACACCAACAGAAAGAGAAATGTGAGGAAGGAAAGTAAAGAAAGGGAGAAAAGGAAGAGGGAGAAAGAAAGAAGGGAAAAGGATAAGGATGGAGGAAAGAAGAGAATGGGGGAGGGAAAGAGAGAGGGAATGGAGAGGGATAGGGAGGAAGAGACAAAGATAAGGGAAAAGGAGTGGGAGAGGGGAGGAAGATAAAGAGGAAGGGGGAGATACAATGAGGAGGAGGGAGAGGGAGCAAAGGAGAATTACAATGAGACAAAAGAGGAAGTGGAAGAAGGATAAAGACAAAGAAAATGTATTAAGAGCTTACAATATGCAAGGCAAGACACTGGTTTGGCTAAACATGAAGGATACAAAAAGAAGCAAGCAAGACAGTTTCTGTCCTCAAAAAGCTTACATTCTAATAGAGGAAGATACAAATTAAAGAGAAGCTGGGAAAACCAGGGGAGAGTACACTTTGAGAGCACTTAAAATAAAGAGATCTGGGATCCAAGTTTGGCTCCAGCACTTGCTAGATGTGTGACTATGTTTCTTCATCAGTGAAATGGAGATGAAAAAATATCCCTGGAACCCCACTGGTTATTGTGAGAAAATATAACCCTTAAAAATGCTATAGAAATGGAAGTTGTAATTGTTACTGGGTAATACTGCCAGGGTCCCTTGATGTCACCCAAAGTCTTCACTTAAGACCAGAAAAAACCTCCCGAGCCAGGAGAAGACTAGTCTCACCTCACCCTCATGACCTGCACTGAGTCTGGGCCTCCCCATTGCAAAATGAAGTGGTATGCTCAAGCAATTATCTAATGTATTAGGGAGTCTATTCCTGTGGCACTCAGGCCGACTAAAGTAATAAATATAAAATGGAAATTTCTCAGTGAGCTGGGCTGGCAGCTCCCACATGACCTCACTCCCACCCGGCATGCAGAGAACACTGCCTGTTTGTCCTTTCTTGGATCTAGTGGAATAACACAGCTTGCTTCTGTTCAAGTCTCTGGCTTTTTCAAGCAAAATGAATCTCTCTCTCTCTCTCTCTCTCTCTCTCTCTCTCTCTCTCTCTCTCT
>JAJPUD010000038.1:864653-875179 GCA_023553655.1 Myrmecobius fasciatus | reverse complement strand
TCTCTCTCTCTCTCTCTCTCTCTCTCTCTCTCTCTCTCTCTCTCTCTGAGTGTGTGTGTGTGTGTGTGTATCTGTCTCCTGTCTGTCTCTGTCTCTGTCTCTCTTTCTCTCTGTCTCTGTCTCTCTCTCTGTTCTGTCTTTCTGTCTCTGTCTGCCTCTGTCTGTCTGTCTCTCTTCCCCCTCTCTCCCTCCTACTTCTCTTTCTCTCTCTTGTATAGGTTCTTAACTTGGGGTGAATTTGTTTTAAAAAATCTTTTTTGATAACTATCTTTCATTGTAATTGCTTTCCTCCATAATCTTAAACATTTTGTTTGTTGCATCTGGAAACATTATTTGGAAGGGATCCATAGGCTTCATTAAACTGTTCCAAAAGGGGATCTGTGGCACAAAAAAGGTTAAGAGGCACTGGTTTAAAGGATCATTTCCATTCATAATACAGACAGAACTTTTCTCGTAACTTTCATCAGAAAATAACTGAAATGCTCTGCCAAGCTAATTAATCACATCTAATGAATCCCTTTGGCTTGAATTTTATTGGCATCCACAACCCACCCAATTCTCTTTAGAACAGTGATATTTCCTATTTGGGAATAAAAGGCATTAGAGTTTAAGGGAGTCATCTAGCTCAACTTTTTAACTTTACAGGTAAGGAAACTAAGAGAGAAATGATTTAATGTTTCTTTATTAATTAATGTCATTTAACCATTTTGTGTCCAAGGTTCTAGACCTGTCAAATGAGTGAGTCAGACCAGATGACTGTTGAGGTGCTAATCTAAATCTATGAGTTAAAGAGTGTGTGTGTGTGTGTGTGTGTGTGTGTATGTGTGTGCACTCCTCCCAACATGGAGTGTAATGTCTCTATACCTTAATAGTATCTAAGACCCAAACCAGATAGCCAGTCTTTCTGACCTTTACTTCCCAGAATTCCTAGTTTCCTTCAACACACAATATAGCTCAAGGTCAATCTCCTATCCAAGGCCTTTCCTACCCTCCTCCTTTTATTTCTTCCACTCTTAGTGATTAAGATTCTCTCCTTCTGGAAATAACTTTGTCTTACTTTGTATATTCATGATGTTTACTTGCAAATACTTCCCTCTTCCTCCATAGAATGTAAGCTCCTGGAGGGCAGGAACTATTTCTTTTTGTTGCTGTTGTTTTATTCCTTGGACCTGGTATATAACATTTGAATTGGATTGATGGGATTCTCTCAATTGAGGTAAATTATTTCCCAAATAGTCAACACACAGTCCCATCACTAAGCCCTAACTTGGAGTCTTTCAGACTAACTAGAATCTGTCAGAATCTGAACTCCATAAGGACAGCTTTTGAGAAAACCTTCATACAGTATTATAAAAATAAGATTCTGGAGATAGATTTGAGTGCAGGATAAGTGCTTTTAAAGCTTTTTTGAAAAGTGCTAATATTTTCTTCTCTTTGATCAGAGGCAATGGTTTTTTGTTGTGGTGTGTGGAGAAGATTGGGGTCATTTTGCCAATCAGATGGTTCATTTATAATTTTATTTTGAGTAATTCATGATGGTCAGTGGTTGACATAACTTTTAAGATCAGATGTGGGGTGGGTAGCTGGAATCAATCTGTTGCTTGGACACTGGGCATTATGGTGCCTGGGAAGGATGAACTTAGGGGTTTGGCGATAATTCAGCTGGTCTGACTAAGCAGCACAATAGATGGATGGTTTGTTATTAGAGCCATTCCTTCAATGATGTGAGGGCCAGTTCCTCAAATTTCTTAATGCCCTCTGCCTTGACCTCAACTTAACACTTATCTCATTCTCTTTTGCAACAGAGTGATTTGTACACAAGTTTCACCGCTTTGATTCAACCAGCAGACAGGGCAGTATGGTAGAAAGAGCTTCTGAATTTTGAGTAAGGAAGCCAAATCCAATCCTACATGAAACTATTCCAGGGGAAAAAGCAGCTTAGGTGCCAGCTACTTTATGAAACCTTTCTTAATCTCACCAGCCAGAAGTGATCTCTTGTTCCTCCAAACCTTCATTTCACTTTATACCTCTCTTCTGTAATTGCCATTTCTCACTTTGTGGGGAGAGAGAGAGAGAGAGAGAGAGAGAGAGAGAGAGAGAGAGAGAGGTGTTTGTGTGTGTGTGTGTATGTGTGTGTGTGAGTGTGGAAGAGTGGAATGAGCTTTCGCCCCCCAGTAGACTCTTAGCTCCTTGGAGGAAAGGATTCTTTTATTCATCTTTGTAGTTCTAACATCTTGAACTGTCCCTGGTGCTTAATAAATGTAACTTCAATTCACTGAATCATAGAAACCTAATAGTTTTACAGCTGCCAAGAACTATAGAGATCATTGAGCCCAATCCTCTTATTTTATAAGATGAGAAAATTGAGGATCCAAGAAGGAAGGACATAGTCATGTAAGTTTCAAACCAGGAGTAGAATCCAGGTCTTCTGATTCCCAGTCAAATGCTTTTTGTAACATGTGAAATGGAAGCCCTAGAAGTTGGCTTTGTTGCCAAGTGACCTAAAAATGATGATTTCTACCATTTTACCTTGTTAGGGACTTCAAGAAAGGAAGGGAAACCTTAGTTATAGGAGATAAGCATTCCTTGATACAGCTGTATTGTGTCTAGGATGTGACAAAAGTGCTCTCATCTCACTGAAGAAGAACCCTTCCCCATAAACCCAACCACAAGGCATTCATATTATTCTCCAGGAGAATGGAAGTTCCTTGAAGGCAAGATCTGTTTTGTTTTTATTACTGTTTGCCTAATAGCCTAGCATATAAGTGATAATTAAAAATTTATCAAATTGGACTGGATTATTTTAACCTCTTTGGGTCTCAGTTTCCTCATCTGTAAAATGGAGCAGTGGCGGATTAGATTTATGGCTAAAGTTTCTTCTAGCTTTAAATATGTGATTTTATGAATTCATTCATAGGTGTCTTATTTGGCTCAAATTCTTTTTTTAAAATTTTTTTATTTATTAATACTTTTTATTTGCAAAACATATGTATGGGTAATTCCTAAACATTAACCCTTACAAAGCTTTCTGTTACAAATTTCCCCCCCCCTACTCCCCACCCCTCTCCTAGATGGCAGGATATCCACTACATGATAATTATGTTAGAATACTTAAGAAATCGAATATATGTATAGTTATTGCCACACATCATTTTTTTGTGCAGGAGAAATCGTATCTACAAGAAAGAACAATCTGATAAAGGAAATACAATGCAAGCAAACCTCAATAGAGAACATGAAAATGTTATGCTGTGGTCCACATTTCACATCCCTCTCTCTGGGTGTATGTGGCTCTCCTCACTGAACAATTGGAATTGGTTTGAAGCATTTCATTGTTGAAGAGAGTCATGTCCCTTAGAACTGATCCTCATATAGTATTGTTGTTTTGGCTCAAATTCTTATGGGACAATCCAATGTCATTAACTTGGAAAAAATAGGAAAAATTCACTCTGAATTTTTTAAAAAAATGCTTTATAGAATATACTTATTACTTCCAAGCACTTATAGTAACACAGATAAAAGCTGCCAAGAATAGTTCCTGCTTCCTCCAACTAATCAAAAAGACCTCTTGTAATTAGCATGTTTGTAATGTCATAGAATTGAGAGGGGGAGGAAACTTAGAGATCATCTGGCTTAGTACCTTAATTTTACAAATGAGGAAATTCAGATTTGGAGGAGGGGAAGTGACTTGTTTAAGATTAGAGAGGTGGTAAGAATCAGTTATCCAAGTTCTTGAGAACTTTGTTGTATCAAATGGATTAAATAGCCATATGTATGTATATCATGTTTATAATATGACATTTGATTACTAAATCTCTTTTCTTGTTGTATCAAATGGGTTAAATATCCATATGTATATATACCTTATTTATAATGACATTTGATTACCAAATCTATTTTCTTGTTGTATCAAATGGGTTAAATATCCATATGCATGCATACCTTGTTTATAATATGACATTTGATTATCAAATCTATTTTCTTCATGAGAAGAAAGGGTTAAGTTCTAATTCTGATGACGTTCAGCATATCATAAATTTCAAAGAAGTATCAGGGTCTATGTAATCAGAATAATTGACAAAATGTAGATTATGACTGCTTGGATTAGGAAAACAATAGAGCTAGAGCAGGAAGGTACCTAAGCCTTCTAGAGCTACCCTTTCAGTTAGAAGAAGATACCTCTGATAAAGGTCACTGACAGCAAGAGAACCTGGTCAGAAACCAGGAAAGAATACTGAGATGTAGTTGAACTGGTGATTGGCTTGGCCAGTGCTTGAAAGCCTGTATTGCTCTGTCTTCAGAAGCAGTAGAAACCCTTCAGCATCTGTCAGAAGCGCTACTTTCATGAACCTCTTTTAGCTGCTTCATAGACTTCTTAACCCTTCAAAGGCAGTTTCCTGTGCTTCCTTACAGACCAACTTTCTAGACACTATAGCCAATCCTTGCATAGAGTGAGCCTACCAATTTTGACTCCACTGCCTGGTTTCCCAGTAATTGATCCAGCTTGCCTGAATTTCCTCTTTCATTGGTCTAAATGATCTCTCCTGACCTGAACTGGCTACAATGGAACTGAGAGGGCACCAGTAATAGTTACTCTAGAACAAAGTAATGAAATACCAGTGAGAGGCAGCTAGGTGGCCTAATGGATAGACCCTTGAATCTAGACTAAGAAATCTAGCTTCAGATACTTACTAGCTGTGATTTAGGCAATTGTCTTGACCACCATCTTCTTCAGTTTCCTCAACTATAAAATGGGGCCAATGATAGGACCTACCTTCCAGAGATGGGAGGATCAAATGACTCTCTAGAGTTCGCTAAGTAGTCTATTATGTCATCTGTAAAAAGGGAGAGTTTTATTTCTTTTATTTATTTGTAAAGCCTGACTCATAGCAAAAGTAGTTGTTCAGTCATTTTTCACTGTACCCATCTTTGTGTGGCCCCATTTGAGGTCTTGACAAAGATACTAGAGTGGTTTACCCTCTCCTTCTCCAGGTCATTTGACAGATGAGGAAACTGGCAAACAGGATCAAGTGACTTGTCCAGGGTCATATAACTAGTAAGTATCTCAGGACAGATTTGAACTCATGGTATTCAATAAATGTTTATTTCCTTATTTTCACTAGGGTGATTGTAGGTAAGATGAACTACTATGATCTAAATAGAATGGAATTTGGAAGACCAATCCTCTTATTTTATTCCTATGAATAAGAAAACAGAGGTCTAGAGAGGTTCTGCAATTAGTGAGGCAGACTCTTCCTGATATCAAGGCCAGTCCTTTCGCCACTACTTTCTATTTCCTCAAGGATTCAGCAGAAATAACAACTCACCAGAAATTCTCATGTTATTTCTCTTAGGGGAAACCCAAAGGCTAACATTAAACTCTGAATCAGCAAAATCTTACTAAACTTGAAATCATCATCATGTAGCCCTTCAGGAATAGGCTCTGGAGCACATCATCCTGTCCCAAGATATTTCTTCAGTACCTTCATACTATTTCAGTTGATATCATTTGGTCCATGGGACTTTTGCAATTGTTTTTAAGTAAGAGTCTTTCCCCAAAAGTCATGTTGATATTAACATCCCACTGATCCTCAGATATCTTGAATGCTGTTAAAAATTCATCACATAGATGGAAAGGAAGTGGCGATTTCATTTCCAAAGGGGAGAAGAACTAAGATGACTTCCAAGATTAAGTGGGATGGGATAAGAGAATTCCGGTGGAGATATGGAAATGTCAGTGCTATGGTTGTTCAATCCTTGACTTTTTGTGACTCCACTTGGGGTTTTCTTTGCAAGGATACTGGAGTGATTTGTCATTTCCTACTTCAGCTCATTTTACAGATAAGGAAACTGAGGCAAACAAGATTAAATGACTTGCCCAAGGTTATATAGTTAGCAAGTGTTTGAGGTAATTTGAACCCAGTTCTTCCTGACTGCAGACCCTAGCCTTCTGTTCACTGTGTTACCTAACTGACCTGGAAATGACCATGACAAAAAAATTTCCAACAATGATGTTTCAAGTCAAAGCTGGTGGCTTTCCTGAAAGACAGTTTTGGTGAAGGAAGAGCTCTTAGAAACTATCGAGTCCAATAGCTCTCATTTTACTGAAGAGAAAACTGAGGTGCGGAGAAATCATAGGATCAGAGATTTAGAATCAGAGGGGCTCTAAAAAACTATTGATAATAGAACCATATAAGCCCCATCAGACTAGCCAAAATAAGGCTCCAAAAGCAAAATGGATGAGTTTATGGATTATAGAGGATGAGGGGAAGCAACCAGAGGCCCAAACTGTATGCATAAAGCTAAGAACTAGGCCTGCATCTTAGATATTGAAGCTGTCCTTAATATAAACATATTCCCACTGCAATTGCTTTGCCATCATGGTTATACTTTCACCCTGGTATAAAATGAATTATTTGTCATAGTATACGAAAAGGATAGCAGAGAACCAGGGGGAGAAGTCATGGAAGCACCAAGCCAGACAGCAACGGAGAGTGAGTCACTTGAGATGGCAGCCAGACAAACAAGGCCAAAGTGAGAAAGGAGGACACCACTAGATAAGAGATACAGAGTGGCTAGCCAAGGAAAAGATAGGGATTATTAAGTAGGTGGTCAGACTAGAAACAAATGGAAAACCCAATCATTTTTGGTATAGTGATAAGAATAATACCTAATATTTATATAGTATTATGAGGTTTACAAAGCACTTCACAAATATTATTTCCTTTTATCATCACAATAACCTTGGGGGAAGTAGAGACATGAGATGCTATTATTACAAAAGAGGAAACTGAGTAAGACAGAAGTTAAATGCCTTGTTTGGAATCATGCAATTAGTAATTATTTGAGGCAGGGGGGCGGAGCCAAGATGGTGAACTGCAGACAGCATTCTCAGTGAGCTCCTGAGATCTTCCCTCAGACCCAGACAAATTGAGCCTCTGAACTGGTTTTGGAGTGAGGGCTCCACCAAACACTTGGACTACAACGCACTTCTATCAACAATCTACTTTGAAAAAACTCCGGAGAAGGTTAGCCTCAGGGGAATCTGCAGCTGGCCGTGATCAGACGCCAGGGCTCAGCTGGGGCGGAAGTCGGACAGAGACAGTTTTTAGGCACCCAGGAAGCCCCTGGGAGATGCTTGGGCCACTTTGCTCTGCTTGCAGGCAGGTGCTTTGGCAGATCTGCCTTTGGTAAAGGGTGGATTGAGAGCAGCTGAAAACGTGGTTCTAATGCGGATCTAGCCTGACCAGCCTCAGACCGGAAGTCAGCTCAGCAAACTGCCCCAGGGCAAATTGAAACTGTTGCAGAATCCCCTGCTGGTGACTGATACATCAGCTCAAAAGCATGAATAAGAAGCAGAAGAGAGCTCTCACCATAGACAGCTATTACGGAGAAAAAATAGAGCAGTCCCCAGATCCTGAGATTCTGAAAACAACCCCAGATGAAGCCACAAAGGTGGACTTAAGCTGGTCTCCCTTTCAGAAGGCTTACCTGGAAGATTGCATAAAGAGTGTCAAAAGAGAGCTAGAAGAAGAATGGGGAAATAAATTGAGATCAGTGCAACAGAGATATCAAAAACTGGAAAACAGGACTGGTGAATTGGAAAAAGACAACAATTCACTTAAAAAAAATGGTCAATTGGAAAAAGAAAAAAATTCACTGAAAAATAAAACTGGTAAAATGGAAAAAGAATGCATTGAATCAAGAAATTCAACTGGCCAGCTACAAAAGGAGCTAAAAAAAGATAACTGAAGTAATTATTTGAGGCAGAATTTGAACTCATCTTCCTGGTTCTATGTTCTATCTGCCTCTGTACAGTGAAGTGGGAAGATACATTGTCTTTGACAGTCAAAGACACAGAATTTAAATCCTGGCTTGGCTATTATAATGTGATCTTGAGCCAGTCTTGTGACTATTTTGTGGCTCGATTTCCTCACCTGTAAAATGAAAGGGTTGACTAGACTACATCAAACCAATTAGAACTGGGGGATACTTTTTAAAGTTCTAAATAATAAAACAAACAAATTGGAGGGATATCTAAAGACCATATTCTGTAAGAAATAAGGAGAAACATAGAAGAGAAGACTTAGGGTAATGTGACAAAATAGCTCAGGTAGCATCATGTGAATGAGGAAACTTAGTTGTTTTCTTAGCCCAAGAAGCCAGAACCAGGTCCAGTGGATATAACTTGTTAAAAGGAAGATTTCAGTTTGATATAAGGGAGGCAACTCCTATAATTAAAACTATTGAAAGAAGAATGATCCCTCTTAGACAGTTTTAAGGAAAGAAAATCCCATCCCACTTGGATGGGATTCTCACTCAAATTTTCCCTAATCGTTTCTGAGGTCGTCAATAACTCTTGGCTGCTGGTTCTCCCTTTCAAGGGAGAAAGTCATTAAAGAGAAGAGGGGTCTAAGAAGATCTAACCAAGCAGCACATCTCACAAATAAATGGCTGAGCAGACATGAGAAGCCTTCTACTCTGAAAGCCTCTCTGCCACCTGCCCTCATAATCTCACATGGACATCTTTGGCAGATGTGCTGCCAGTCCTAATGATAACCATATTTTCTTTCCTCTCTCCCAGGGAAACATGAGCCTCAAAGAAGGGAAAGTTGACAAGGGTGAGGATGGTCCCTTCCATCCTGAGAATTCATTTGTATAATACAGTGGAAAGAAGATCTGGTTCTGTCAAGATATTATTAGAAGATAACCAGTTTTCCAGAGCTAAGGCCCTGCAAGCAACCTGTACTTGAGTTTGGCATAACAATAATCCTTTGTGCTTACCCTCTGGCAAAATCTCATAATGATCGCATTGCTTTGACCAGCACCAGGTGTTTCCTGAGCTTGGACAAGCTTGAACAAGTTCTGGTCATAAAGCCATGCTATGAATCAAAGTTGTCATATTGTTGCTGTTACTTCACATTGCCAGGGCTACAGTTCATTGCGTAGCCACTGCTATATGTATTGAGATCTGTCTACACAAAAGTGGATCCCCCTACTAGGGGAAGGGCATGTTTTTAATTTGCTTCCTTGCTTGCAAGCCATTTTCTCACTTTGAAATTAAATTTCCACTTTCTTGAAATGGAAATGTATTGTTATGTATTTTGAGTCCTCCCTGATGGGCACATGACAATACTTTATTATGTTTTGATTTTTTATTTTCCTTTTCTTTCTTTTTCCACTCTGGTTTTTTTTTATTATTTTGTATTTAGTTCAATAAAAAAAGAATAAAAAAAGAAAAGAGAAAGAAATTAAATTTCTGTTTGATTGCTGACTCTGTCTCTAGCCTGCTGTTTGGTTTCAGCCTTCCACAGGTTATAAAGAGGTTCTAACTTTTAAATTCCAACCTATGTGAGCATCAGTACTTCACTTAACCTTTTTGGGTTCCAGTTTCTTTATCTATAGAATGACTCAGTTCAATCAAATGCTCTCCAAGATTCCTTTTGATTCCAGTGATTCCTATAAATGATTCGTTGCTTTAAACTATTATTTTCAAGACCTTTCTTTTGTTTATGGTTCAAGCCAGGCCACCCTGCTCATGTCTACAATAAGGGAAGCAGCATTGCAAAGGAGCCATTCAAACCAGCTACCAGCAAAGTTTCTATCATGTTACCAAGAATCATCAAAATATCAACCAGAACTTTTAAATGAAAGTTCAGGAAGGATAGGAAGAGAAGAATTTGTATAAAAGCGAAAGAATTTTAGGGAATACAACCTTCCCTGTCCATCCTCTCCCTCTCCCCCTCCCACCAAAGAAGGGAACCAATTTTCCTCTTTCTCACTCTTTGCCTAAAACCATGTGTCCTTATAGATAGTTTAGGTCACTTTGTTACCCTGATAGAAATTCTGCAAATTAGCATTTGTAGGGGAGATTCACTAAAAGGACATGGGAAATTGAAAGACAGGTATGGAAATCAAGAGGGTGGGGGAAGACACAGAAAGTGACAAACTTTCAGTCTTCTAAAATGGGAGTGCCATCTTTCTCTCTCTATCTTTCTTCTATATTCATATAGTCTGCTTCAAACCTGGCTTCATCAGCCCTCCCAAGATGTAAATGCAGGTAATGTCCACATTTTACCTTATTCCCTCTTATCTTCTTTCCTAATTTTCTCTTTTCTTTCCCACTTCCTGAGATGATCACTTCCATAGGGGTAGATGTCTTCCAAATCTCTATTTTCACCTTCTCCTAAACTCCAGATCTACATTTTCAAGTGCCTCCCCCTTCACCTCAATCCAATCATGTCTCAAGCCAAACTTTTCATAACCAAAGAATTTGTCATAAAATAGGCCTGGATCCAAATCTTAGCCATATAATTTTAGATAAGTCATGGTATGCCTATAAACCTCAGTTTCCTTTTTTTTTTTGTAAATTTGAGATTATAATACTTGTCCTATCTGCCCAAAAGCACCATTGTACAAATGAATGAAGAAATGAACAGCACATTAATATGAGTTACATTGATCATGACCTTGGTCTCCTTACCACTGTGCTCTTACCAAGACCTAAGCAGCTAAGTCAAATCTAA
>JAJPUD010000038.1:850460-864643 GCA_023553655.1 Myrmecobius fasciatus | reverse complement strand
TCAAAAATATAATGTAATTAGAGTGATGCTAAATATCCCCAGCTGTTCAGAGAAATTTGAATCTTAAATCAACCCTGTCTGGAAACATAGCACGTAAGCAGCTGGTGTTGGAATCAGATCTGATAAAAATCCAGTGCCAGAAAAGTTCGGACAAGATTATGTCCACTTCTTATCATATATTCAGTCCTCTCCATCCTTCCTCCCCTCATCTACTCCTCCTCCATTTCTCTTGGGGACAGCATTATTCTTCCAGTTGTCCCGATCACATCCTTGACTTCTCTCTCCCTCTCCTTCTATAGCAGGGGGTCTTAAATTAGGGTCCACAATATAAAAAATATTTTGATAAATGTTTCCTTATAATTGGATTCCTTTCTAAGTCCGTGTATTTTATTTTGTGCATTTGAAAACTTTACTTTGACAGAAGGTCCATTGGCTTGCCAGAAGGGACTATGATACCCCAAATAATCAAAACAAACAAATAAACAAGCCCTGATCTATATTCTATCCATTTCCAAGCCTTAAGGTTTTTAATCTCTACATTTTTTCTTGTATCTGTCTCCTTCTCTCCACTTAAAATGCCTCCATCCTAGTTGGGGCTAAATCACTTCTCACCTTGACTCTTGCAATCGCTTCCTAATTGGTCTCCCTGCTTCCAGTCTTTCTCTTCTCCAAGTTAGCTTCCACATAGCTGTCAAACTGATATGCCTAAAACCCAGATCTGACTATGCTGCTCTCCTGCTAAAAGTAATCAGTGCCTTCCCATTGTCTCCATAAGGAAATACAAAATATTCAGCCTAGCATTTAAAGCCTTCCACAATATGGCTTCAAGCTACCATTTTTGTCTTAATGCATATCACTCCACATTATTTACTCTGTTCCTAATCAAAGTGACTGGCTGGCCATTCTCCAAATCTACTTCCCACCTCCAGGTCTTTGCAAAGGCTACATCCCAGACCCAGAAAGCATTTTGTTGTTTAGTTATTTTTCAATCTTGTCAGACTCTTTGTATCCCCTTGTGGAATGTTGGCAAAGATACTGGTTTGGTTTGCTATTTCCTTCTCCATTTCATCTGACAATTGAGGCAAACAAACGGCTTGTCCAGGATCAGTTAGTAAGTGACTGAGGTAAGATTTGAACTTTTGATGATGAATCTTCCTGACTCCAAAGCCAGTGCTGTGGGCACTATGGTGCCCTCTAGCTGCACTGGAATGCATTACTTAATCCCTTCTGCTTCTGAATCCCTTATATTCCTTCAGAGCACATCTTAGGGAGCCACATGGTACACAGACCTTTCACAGTACCCACAGTGTTCATGCTTTCTCTCTTCTGAAATTGCCTTGTATAGTTTTATCTATTGAATACACATATGCCTTCTCCTCCAACCTTCTTCCAAAGGGAAATATAAACTCCTAGGGAGAAAGGACAATTTCTTTCTTCCTTCCTTCCTTCCTTCCTTTCTCTTTCTTTCTTTCTTTTTCCTTTTTTTCCTTCATTCCTTCCTTTTTCCTTTCCTTTCCTTTCCTTCCTTCCTTCCTTCCTTCCTTCCTTCCTTCCTTCCTTCCTTCCTTCCTTCCTTCCTTCCTTCCTTCCTTCCTTCCTTCCTTCCTTCTTTCCTTCCTTCCTTCTTTCCTTCCTTCTTTTTTTGGCCTTTAAATCCTCTGGACCTTGCATGTAGTCGGTGCTTAATAAATGTTTATTGAGTTAAATGGAAAACTCAAGCTGGTTTGTAATCTGGCTCTAAACCAAGCTATTTGAAAGTATACTCTGCAATTTGACAGATCAAGAGAATCTCTCCAAATAGGCTTTCAAATCTTTGTGCAGGGAGTATACAGAGACAGTGTAAAATAAATGGTAATAAAATGAATAAAATCGCGCCTTACTCTCAAGTCTTTGAGGTGCTTCGATAAATCATATTCTTTCCCTAATTTGCTCTGTGAGACTGTACTGGAAAAACAGGCATCCAACCTCATCTGACTTACTAAACATCACACTTAGATTTATGGCTTTCAGCCTACAGCCAGCAGAATCCATTTAAAAGTTTTTTTTTTTAAATAATTTTCATTGGGAAGGGCTCAACAAGAAAATGAAATCTATTGCTTTTAGATACCAAAGTACTAACAATTTTCTAATCTGCCATGAAGTCCGAATCTCTACGAGGATGATCACTTTAATATTTGGGGGAACAAAAAAAGCTCTCAGCAGGAAGAAATAGACATAGATGCTGCCTAGAAGCCATCTGGTTGGGGGTGGAAAGAAAAACAATGCTGCTTTTCCACACACCTATTGGCTGTGTGACCTTAAGTCCCTCACCTCTCTCAGATTCAGTTTCCTGTTTCAGTTTCAGATCTCACAGGATTGCCATGAGGATAGTGCTATGTAAACTATTGAGCATTAGAAATGAGTTATAAAAAATGAATGCTATCTGTGTTGACGATATTAATAGATACAAAATTTTAGCAGCATTAGACTTTTTGCTCCCACCCTACTATAGCTAGAGATAAATGTTTGAATTAAAAAAAAGAAGAAATGTGAGGTATTATTATTATTATGGAAGTATCTTCTATGGATTTAATTACATTTTTGTATCTCTAGCACTTAGCACAGTGCCTGATCCATGGCAGGTGTTTAATAAATGCTCCTTGAGTGACTGCCTAAACCACATGGAAAGGAGGCAGTGGCTTTGCTGTCAGAATCTGCTAATTCATATTTCTCTTCAGTGTATTTTAATGCCTTTCAGAGGCAATTTGAAGCTTTGATCCAGGTAGCCTGAAGTAATGGTTAACTAAATGACATTGAAGTTGAAAAGACTTAGATTCAAGTCAAAACACAGGGGAATCTATTAACTTCTCCCTGCTCTAGAAACTATTTAAGGCTATAAGTTGCAACCTAGGTGCTGAACTGCTTTGGTAAAAGGGAGTTCCCTCATTAGCAATTTCCTAAGCTAATGAATCACAGGTCTGGACAATTTGCATGGCCACTTGCTCATTACCAAAAAAGGAGCATGATGGGAAATAAAAAGGAGGGTCTGAGTATATCCTTTTCCTCAAAAAAAAAAAAAAAAAAAAAAAAAAAAAAAAAACTCATTGGGAGACCTAGATCTATCTGTTCATAGGAGGAACTTTGCCTGAGCCTGGAGGGAGGGATGAGATAAAAGGGGTTGGGAAAAACCACTCATTCATATTCTTTCCTCCTTCCTCATTTCTCATCTCCTTCTCTCTCCTCCCCTCCCCCTTTTCTTCCCCCCTCTAAACTTCAATCTCTGTATAGCTGTACAATGAGGAAGAGCACCTAAGGTATCTACTTAACCTCCAGGGTAATACTGTGAAACAAACACAAAGCAATTCCCAGATTAAAGATGCTATAGGGACTGAAAGCATCATTAACCCAATCCCAGAAAAACACACATTCATTTTTTCCTGCAGCCTGTCTCTACTGGAGAGAGTGAAATGTGCTGTTCTCATAGATCAGCCCATACAGGAGTTTTCTACCTTTTTCAATTTACACACACACACACACACACACACACACACACACACACACACACACGAAGAGAGAGAGGGAAAAAGATGGGGGGGAGGGAGGGAGGGAGAGAGAGAGAGAGAGAGAGAGAGAGAGAGAGAGAGAGAGAGAGAGAGAGAGAGATTTGAGTGTTTTGCAGTGAAATATGGTATGGTCTGAATGAGTTAAAGCTAAGGAAAAAAAGGGGCTGGTTATGTATAATGTCGTACTTTTGTACACATATATATGTAGATGGGAATTCAAGTCATGCTGCCTACAAATCCAAGGATCTATGATACACAAAAAGGGTGTGTGTGTGTGTGTGTGTGTGTGTGTGTGTGTGTGTGTAAAATAACCAGCTCTTTTTGTTTTCATTAGCTTTAATTCATTCAAACCGTGCCATATTTTTGAGGGTATCTTTTGCTATTTACCTTTGTTTTCCACTTCTATACATAGAGGGCCTAGACAAATGACTTCACTGGTATTAGGGACTCCAAGGTGAAGAAACTTGCTCTTTCAGAGCAAGGCAGCACCTTCTTCTCAACTTGTTAAAGTGACCTAGAGTAGTAAGAAGTTAAGTTCCATAGACTCAGGGGTCACCCAGCCAATTTGTACCAAAGATGGGATTTAAACCAGGGTCTTTCTAGTTTTGAGTTCAGTTCCACTGTGATGCTGCCTTCTGACATGCCTTTTTAAAAAACTAAATTTGAAGAGTTCCCTATGCATCTACATCAGTGTCCTTAGAGATGTTCTCATCTTCTTCCTCATTAGAATTACTTTTTAGGCCTTCAGAATTTCATCCTTTAGAGTTTCCCAGATCTCCCAGGCTGACTTTGCCTCTAGATTTTTAGTCCATCAGATTCTTCCCACTTTTTCTGAAACCTAAATATTCCAGGTCCAATTTTTCTCTCCTCTGTAACAAATGGAGAATCTCCTTCCTTCTACACCTAGTTACTCCATGTAGTTGAGCAACAGGTCTAGAGTAGAATTCTCTTTATTGGTTCCTTTGCCTTCTAAAGAAGGCAATTATCAACAAAATGTTGAGAAATGTATTAGCTGCTCCTTAGGAGGGCAAGAAGGAGAGAAATAATCTAGTCCAGGGGTTCTTAACTGAATTCATGAACTTATTTTTAAAAAAGGAATAACTGTATTTCAACCTAATTGTCTTCCTTTGTAATATTACATATTTTACCATATGCATTTAAAAATGTATTCTGAGAAGGGGTCTATAGATTTCACCAGACTTTCCATAGGGTCTATGATAACAGAGAAAGGTTAAAAATCTTTGATCTAGCAGATGTCCAGATAACTGAAGCATCCCAAAGCCATCCCCTCCTGAAGCACTGATACTTTGGATTATTTGGGAGTACTCTGGGGTCCCAAGTGAGCTTTTAAATGAATGGCCTTAAGGCCCTCCAATCTCCCCTCACCTTACTCTGAAGGCCCTGTGAACCCAATTAAGTGAGACATGAGGAAATCGGCTATTCAGATCCCTCCCACTTGCTCACAGAGCAATGAGGGTGGGCTACAAGTAATGCAGAGAGTATATCTTTCATTTACAGCCAATTTGAGCATTCTTGCCCAGACACAGCCTAGAGACACTTCAGAGAACCCACCATAGAAGATGACTAATGAGTTGGACTCTCCCCCATGGGAAGCGATAAAAAGGACCTTCTAGTACCCCATCTCAGACACTCTTCCTTACCTCCTGTGGGGTTCAACTTCAAGTCTGAGCCTGCTAGAATAGAGCTTGAGAGGGATTCAGGAAAGGTGGTCTGGTCCTACTAAGAGCTAATTCACACATTTAAATAAGCTTTAAGTTTTACTAACAACTTTCCACCAGAAAATCCTGGTAGTTCGAGTCATGTGATTCCATTTTACAAACTGAAAACAGGATCACAGAGCTTAGATGCCTTGCCCAAAGCTAATTGTCTATTGTTTCCCACTAGCTACTAATGTTTCCAATATACCATACTGGCCATTTTAAGATTAAAAGCAAAGGGGTATAATGGAAAGACTGTTGGACTTAGATAAAGTGGGTCTTGGATTTGAGTCCTACTTAAGACACTGAGTGACCAGTGAAATCCCTGAAAGCTCTGAGCTTTGGTTTTCTCCTCTTAAATTGGGGAGATGGTTGTTTGTCCCTAGTTCTCAAAGAGCACCATGACATCAGGGAGGTGATGTCTTGACATGACAGTGATAAGAATTGAAGTGAGGGAGGGCAGTGCAAGGTCACCTGCCTCACTTTCCCCTCCAGACCCCATTTGGGTCCAGTGGCCAGATATAGATCAGGAATACTGGAGATGGCCCTGGATGCAATAGTAGTAATACATTCCTCACAAAGTTGTTGCAATAGTAAAATAAGTTTAACTGTAGAAAACATTTCAGATTTTAAAAGTGTTATGTAAATGTGGTCTATTATTGTTTGAAGTTGGAGGATACCAGTTTGAATCTTCAGTCTTCTCTTTACTACTTTGCAGCCTTAGGCAACTCAATCCATCCCTCTGAGACTCAGTTTCCCCACAAGTAATTTAGGAGGGTTAGATTAGATTCCTTTCAGTTTTAAGCCCTGTGATCCTGTAATTGGAGCTGATATGGACTCTTAATAGAAATTATTTCAAGGGCAGGCTTTAGACAGCTTTGCATATTGTCATATATGCCATTTGAATAGATTTCTTTCTTCCCAGCATTTCTTTCTTTATCAGCCCTCTGGGGAGAGAACTCCTGTTTAGATTCAGTCTACCTGACAATAATTGGGCATTTATACAGCACTTTAAGATATGTAAAACACTTCGCATAAATATCTTTTCATGTGATCCTCACAACAACCCTGTAAAGTAGGCGTTATTGTCATCCTCATTTTAAAGATAAAGAAATTAAGGTAGACATGTGAAGTGACTTGTCCAGGGCACATAGGTAGTAAGTATCTGAGAGATGGAGGGTTTGAACTTGGGCCTTTCTGATTAAGTTTGCACTCTAACCACTGTACCACCTAGCTGCCCCAGAACCCTTTCCTAAGCTGATACTCAAGCAAAAAAAAATGTTGTATCCTTGGTCAAGTCAGACAACCTCTGTTTGCTTCAGTTTTCTCATTAGAAAATAAGAATTTGGACTAGATTGATTGTGGTGTCAAGCTCAAATAAAAGTGAATCCCTATTGACTGCATATCAACTCAGGAAATAACAAGCTAACATTATTTATATTAAATTGTATCTTTACTTTGTTACAAGGTTCTTAATTATATTTTAATTTGGTCTGGTTTACTTGGGTATTTGGGGGCCAGCAGGCAGCAGGAGTAACACTTCAGGACTAAATGATCTCTCCAAGGTCCTTCTCTACTTTCAAATCTTGTGATTTTGTCAGATAGCCCAGGAGATAATCCATCCCTAACATCTTAACCCAACAAGTTTAAGAAAAGATTCTTCCATCAGAAGGTAGGCACCTAATAGCTGAATTGGACCAATTATGTAGCCATCTGATTGACTGCACTTGGACAAAAACTCTGACAAAAATTCCCCTGTTCCCAACCCCAGAATGTATTTTGGTCAATTCAGCTCCTTGTAGCTCTGAGTCTATATTTGATTTCTTATTGTTTCCCCAAAGTGAAATCACTGGGTAAAGGTTCACATGTTTCTTGTAGAAACATCTATCAATCATTTTCTATACTTTAACACTTCAATAATGTGTACATTTCAGCCATGGCTGCTGCTCTGATTCAGCCATTTTTGAGATCCCAGAACCCTGTCCTTTTTCCTCTCTAACTACCACTTGAGACAAAGAATATCAGAGCTGAATAGGACTTTAGAGACCATTTGGTCTAATGGGAAGAAAACTAGACTAGCCAGGAGAATTGGGGCTCAGAACTCATCTCTTGGCCATGCCCTTGAAATTGCTCTGATTCTCTGTCACCCCTACTGCCCTCTCCACCTCTGCCAACCCCTCTCCCCTACCCTGAAAAAGGGATAAACATTATCAGTGGTACCCTCCTTCCAGAAATGAAATGAGGATAAAGCAAGTAAGTTAAGTACTCTGCAATCATTAAGGTGTTAGATAAATGTCAGTTACTTTTATTAGTATAATCCTTTCAGGACAATAGCAACAAAGACAGAAAGCTAGAAGGGGATTACTAGCTGTGTGATCCTGGACAGGTCATTAACTGCCATTTATCTTTGTTTTTTCATCAATAAAATGGAGATTTTAAATATCTTTATCTATGTATCTATGTATCTATCTATCAACAGCACTTACCAGCCAGGATTATTCTGAGGATGAAATGAGATAAATAATCCTTGTAAAGTACTCAGCACCATACTTGGCACATAGGAGGTACTATATAAATTTTATATGTATTTATAGGTACATACATATACATACATATATGCACACACAACCATATATATGGATGCATATACATATATGTTTATGTGTGTATATATGTGTCTGTGTTTAGAATATACAACTATATATAATATCATATATAGTTTATATTATTATTATTGGTATTATTGTGACTACCACCACCAACTACTTCAAGCTCATTTTACATATGTGGAAACTGAGGCTCAGGGAAGTTAAACAGCTTGTTCAAGGTCACACAGATAGTAAATTGTAGGGTTAGGAAGTAAATCCAGAACTCCTCCCTTCAAGTCAAAAACTCTTGGAGTAACCGCTTGCTGTTTGCTATTGTATTGGCTCAAATTTTGCTACTTTTATATGTTTGTCCCAGCAAACAAGCAAATCTTGGCTCTGATAGGACCATTGATTTAGAGCTGGAAGGGAACTTAGAGGCCATCATTTCTCAGAGAAAGAAACTGAAGCATAGAGTATTTTTTGTTTGTTTTTTGCCTAAAGTCAGCCAGCTCATAAATATCTGGGGTGAGATTTGAATCCAAGTCTGAATGTCAAGTCCTGTGTTCTAACCTTTAGAGCACAGTGGGCTGTTTGTCAAAATAAGGGAAATTTTCTTATACTTCTAAATAGACCCTATCTGCAGCAAGATTTCTGGTCTTTATGAACAACATTTTAGCTGAAAAGGTCAGTGTTATACAGAAATATTGCTCAGAGTCCCCTTTTCTCTCTCTCGTGCTGATAGCAGCCAACCTAATTTGGAGAGACCAAAACAAATGTTATTTCTTTTGGTTTTAGGAAAAGTTTTACTGTGAACATATAGGATTCAAAATTAGTAATCATTTAGAATCATTCATACTTTTTAATATTATAAGGTTCACAAGAGGGACAAGGAAGAAGAGTAGATAGAAAGCTGTAATACCTGAGTTCAAATCTTGCTTCTGACAAATATCAACTGGGTGATTCTAGATAAATCATGAAATCTACCAGTGTCTGGCAAGTCTCTAAGTGTGGAAGTTTTGGGAGGTGCTGATCTTTTTTGGTGGAAGGAATTTCCTCACCAATGAAATCATAAATAAAGACCAAAAGGAAAAAAAAATGGTTAAAGTGTTTTCCTTTGTTGTTGGTCAATCTTTCAGTCACGTTTCTTGGCAAAGATACTGAAATAGTTTACCATTTCCTTCTTCAGCTCATTTGACAGATGAGGAAATTGAGGCAAATAGGATTAAGTGACTTGCTCAGCATCACCCAGCTAGTGAGTGTCTGAGATCAAATTTGAACTCGTCTTCCTGACTTCAGGCCCAGTGCTCTATCCATTGAGCTATTTAGCTGCCTTTAGCATTTTTTCTTGCAATTTCATGAACGAGGAAATGAATTATGCCATTTTGCAAATGAGAAAATTGACATTCAGAAAGGAGAAGCAGCTTATTAATATCATGTGACCAGGAAGTAGTAGTACTAAAATTTGAACCCAGGACTTTTAAATGCAAGTCCAGTGTTCCATTATACCATACTACCTCTCTAAATAGTAGAAGCTGGGGTGTGATGGAAACAGGTGGTTATTCCCCAGCTCCATCCACATTCATATCTCCCCAAACCTATTTACCAGCAGTAAAATTTAATGCCTCACTGCTTCCTGGTTTTGTGCTTGACCCTCCCACAGTTAGTATAAACACCTGCCACTCTTCTCCCACACACCATACATATCCTTAACTGTGTATGGTACCCAAGTAACTGTTGGAACTGACTCTCTCACACCCTCCCTCCTAACCAATGAAAGGGAAGGCTGCTCTTTGTAACATCAGGAAAGACAGGAGAAGTGCCAAAACCCCAGAGCCAGAAACTCCAATGCCACTGAGATAGAATGGGCATTGAGAAATAGTGAGCTTCCTTTTATAAAGGATGCTAATTGGATTAGCAGTTGGATAATTACCCTAACCCCAAATAGGAATGTAAATAGCCACACTCGGAACCAGCTGGAAAAAACAAGTCCCAAAGACACCCCCAGTGCCCTTAACTCCAATATGTCCCGATAGATGTACCAGAATCTGCATTCTAAAGTGCCATCCCAAAGAAATCACTTTCTAGCTGATCTGTTAGCAAGTAATACCAAGTTCCTTTGGGGAGCTAGAGAAATATAGAATTCTGGGAATCAATTAAAGCATTGTTTCTCATCTCCCCCATTAATAAAAAGTTCCCAGCTTTTAAACACAAAAAATATCTGAGGCTGTATTCCAGTCCTGCAATGGCTGACCCATAAAAACTCCATCCTGAGACAAGCTAGTGGTGTTGGATGAAGCTGATCATGTTGATAGCATCCTTGGTGGAAGTATGAAAGGACCACATGGCAGGTTAAATATCCTTCTGAAATGGCTTCCAGAATTGGCAGGGAGAAAGAAGTAGCCTCCAAGGCTGGGGCATTTTTATTAGCCTACTGTTGTTAGATGATAAAGACTAAAGAAGATTGGGGATAAGATTACAAAATAGCATGGGAATATACACCTTAAAGGAGATGTGTGTGTGTGTGTGTGTGTGTGTGTGTGTACATGTGATTGGGGGGAGGGAGGAACAAAACTTTCTATTACACAATGGCCAGGCTACCAACCTAGCTGGCTTTATATAGTATATTTTAAGTTGGAATGTTTCTTGGATTAGAGGTCATCTCATCCAAACTCCTTAACCCCAAGCCCCTCACAGAAGAGGAAATAGACCTATAAAGAAAAGATGTTCTTCCACATAAAAATTGGTAGTCAGGATTTGAAGCCAGTACCAAAGTCTTCTCTTTCCATTTTGTCACGCTGCCTCACAGAGGAGGGAGGGAATGTACATCCCAAAGTGAAGATTGACAGTTTGAACAGAGAGAAGAATGAAAAATGTAGAGGTTAGTTCCTGAGGTATAGTAAGAACTCAATAAATGTGCTGAAAGAATAAATAAAAGATTGGGGTGACCCCTTAGCAAGGAAGAGTTCTATTCAAGAGAACCTAAAAACATCAAGAGCGATATGAGAGGATATGAAGGATTGTCATATGGATTTGTTCTGATTTGTTATTTGGAGAGCTTAGTTTCATTTTTGCAGTTTTCAGATCAATATTGGTCACTTCCATCATTTAACATCCCTCCTTTACTTCAAAACTTAGCTTAAGGGACACCTATATGATTTCTGTCCTGATTTCCCTTAGCTGCTAATCTCTCCCCCAACACTCCCTAGTTACTTTGTACCTGTTTAGCCTGTTCTGTGCCCATTAGATTGCAAACTCTCTGAGGGCAGCAGCTCTTCTGCTTCCATCTTTACATGCTCAGTGCCTGGCACACAGTAGGTGCTCAATCCTTGATAGGTACAAAGTATCTTTAATAATTTTAGTCCTAATTTTGCCTGTTCTGTTCCCCATTAGAATGCAAATTCTCAGAGGGCAGCAGCTCTTCTGCCTCCATCTTTGCATGCTCAGTGCCTGGCACACAGCAGGCACTCAATCCTTGATTGGGACTAAAAATTATTAAAGATACTTTGTACCTATTTTGCCTGTTCTTTGCCCTATTAGAATGCAAACTCTCTGAGGACAGTAGCTCTTCTGCCTCCATCTTTGCATGCTCAGTGCCTGGCACACAGTAGGTGCTCAATCCTCGATTGAGGTTAAAATTTTAAAAGCTACTTTGCACCTATTTTGACTGTTCTGTGCCCTATTAGAATGCAAACTCTCTGAAGGCAGCAGCTCTTCTGCTTCCATCTTTGCATGTTCAGTGCCTGGCACACAGTAGGTGCTCAATTTTTGATTGGGGTTAAAATTATTAGAGATACTTTGTACCTATTTTGCCTGTTCTGTGCCCCATTAGAATGCAAACTCTCTGCGGGCAGCAGCTCTTCTGCTTCCATCTTTGCATGCTCAGTGCCTGGCACACAGCAGGCGCTCAATCCTCGATTGGGGTTAAAAATTATTAAAGCTTTCATTCCGCATGTATGTCTACATTATAACCACCAAAGAAGGCTGCTAATCGATCAGTCAATCAATAACCAGCCAACCAAATAGAAATCCAGACAGATGAAATTCATCTTTACAAAGTTTGTAGTGATGGTGCAAAGGAAGCAGCCCGAGGAGAAAAGCTTTGATGCCAGGCCCATTTGACAGTTCAGCAGCTAACCGGGGCAATATGAAAAACAAACAAACCCTGAGCCAAGAGCAAGAATATTATAGAAGGCTCTGATCCAGACCTACTCCACGTGGAGACTCCAAACAATACAAGGGGTACAACCTAGAGGTCATCATCAAGAAATAATAAAGCAGAACAGAATTAGCAGCCCCTCCTTCCACACAGGTGAATAGATATTTGAATTATGGCAAACCCAGCTGTTTCCATGTGAGCCTCTTCAATCATCTACAAAAATACATGTCTAAGACCATAAAGACTCAAAGGTCTCTAATCTAACCATCTCATTTTACAAATGAGGAAACTGAGGCTCTGAGAAAATATTTGACTTGAGCAAGGTCACACAGGTAATAAGAGGAAGAGTCAGGTTTCAATCTCTGAGCCCTATGAGGAACATCCTCTATCTTCCTGTTTAGTTTCTTGGAGACTGGATCACTGAGTACCATTTTATTTTTTTTTTAAAGCCCCACCCCTAATTCAACAACAACAAACAGATATACACATTTTTTTTTTCTTTATGAACTCCAAAACACAGCAGCCTTCGATAGCATTTTGATAAAAAGAGACACCAAATAGTTAAGCCAGCTTCCTCCATCTAGGGCCCTTGAAATTCTAGTTGTCAAGATTTCACAAATCTGCCTTCCCTTCAGACAGGTGTTTTATCCAGACCCACTGCATGTGGGAAATGAGCACATCCAATTGCTTACAAATTTCCAGCCCAGCATCTCCTTGTTGCTAACTGTTAGGAGTCCTCTCTCTTGCCCCTTCCCATGCTGCTTTCTGCCAGGAGAGAACATTCTATCCAACCCTGAGTTAGCAACTTTTCCTTGGGGGAAGCCAGGGAGAATTATGGTACCCCTGCCCCTATATCAAAGGTTCAGTGGCTATCTATGCCCTCCCAAGTCTGGGCAAAGACCCAGGCCACCTGCAGTTTCAATGACGGGTGACATTTCAGGAGTTCCCTCCCCAGAATCTAAACAGAGCTTCTATGTTTGCGATATCAATCTTATTAAGTCTGCTGAGAATTTCTGAGTGTTAAGCAGCTAGCTCATTACTGAATCGATTGTATTATTGTTCCATCTTCCCCCCTGTTCTCCCAAAGACACAAACACTACCAAGTTGGACAGAACTGGCTTCCCCTCTTTCCCCATCTCTTCCTTCCCACCTACCCCAGCCATCAGGATCCATCCCTCCCACCTGCTTGGCGCTAAGGGCGATATGAATCCGGGGGAAAAGGGAGGGAGAATTCAGAGCTAAGGCTAGAAGGGCATCGAGGCCAAGGCACTGACCACCTTGACGGGCAGCAGGGACCTCTCTCTTCTTTACATCGTCCCCAGCAGTTTCCCTTGGGTGAATCTGCTGGGGCTACAGGGGGAGGAGGGGACACAGGCCAATAAAGGAAGGGATGGGAGGGAAAGGGAAGAGTCCCGAAGTGGGATGGGAGTTTGAATCAGGCCCAGGAGAGTGGAATGACTGGCTGTCTGATCCGGAGACAGACGGAGACAGGAATCCTGGAAGGATGAGGGGAGAAGAGGGAGGCCCCCGCGGCCCGGGGAAAGGATAACTAGAGAGCCAACTCACAGAGGAGAAGTTGTGGGGCCCGCAGAGCTCGCCCCGGTACTTGCAGGAGAGGAGCATGTCCTCCAGCTGGTGACCCAGGCGGTCCATGAAGGCGGCGCTGATCCCCTCGAAGTGGCGCGGTGGCAGGAAGAGGCGGAAGTCGGCCAGCTTGCGGAACCACTGGCGGCGAGACTCGTCCCCTCGGAGCAGTTCACTGACGAGCGGCCGGGCGGTGCGGTTGGGCAGCAGCAGCCCGAGCCAGTGCCCGGCGTAGTAAAGGTCCCCCTTGGAGAGGCGCGGGAATCGCAGCGGGTTGTTGTTGCACAGGGTGACAGCCGGGAAGGGCAGCTGGCGGCTCCACTCGCGATGCACCCGCGTGTGAGAGGGGAAGCTGAGCCAGTAGAGCAGGCGGTTCGAGGACCAGGAGAGCAGCAAGCCCAGCGAGGTGCAGAAGGCCAGCACCCACAGCGCCCGACGCTGGAAAGAGCCCCCGGCCGCTGTGCGTCCCGGACACATGTGCCGCAGCCCGTGCAGTTTAGCGCGGCTGAGTGGCAGTCGCCCTCGCCGGGGCCCCGAGCGCGGGAGCGCCCGCTCCCGGCCGTCGTTCCGGCCGCCCCCTGGGTGCCCGACCACC
>JAJPUD010000038.1:838534-848719 GCA_023553655.1 Myrmecobius fasciatus | reverse complement strand
TGTGTGTGTGTGTGTGTGTGTGTGTGTGTGTGTGTGTGTGTGTGTGTTGGGTATCTCCTACTGCAGGGGAGCACGGGGCCCTAGATTCGTGGGCAACCCCTCCTTATCCCCACTGTGCCCTCAACCCTACAGGAGTCCCTATCCTTTCCCTAATCCAGTCACAGAATCATAGGACTTTGAGCTGGAAAGCACTTTAGGGTTAATCTAATCCACTCCCCCTTAATTTACAGAAGAGACAACTGCAGTCTCGAGAAAAGAAACTACTTATCCAAGGTCACACACTAAGGGCTAGCCAAATAGCTTCCTCTGACTCCCAAATCCAGCGCTCTTTCTATTACAGCTGACTGCTCCTCTGCCCCTCCCTGAGTCACCCACTTCGAGAAATTTTTATCAAGTCTCCTAGAAAGCGCCCATTGAATCATCAAGCAAATGATCCCATAGGGGTCCTTTGGGATATTCTGGCACCCTAGCCCAGAGCGATCGATCCAGCCTGCGCCCCAGTGGCCCTTAATTCACAAATTTTGTCTGAGAGGTAGCCTTTACAACCAAAAGGCATTATTTTCAAGCCTCCAATCTGCTCAAGATATTGTATTAATGAAACAGTGAATAAAACAAAATAGATCCTGCCCTCAGGAAGCTTATTAACACTGGGAACTGAAGCAGTTCATTCCGAAATCAGGCAAGGTATATTCAAACAAGGATAAAATAAAGTGATTTAAGGAGAAATCCTTAACACCCTTAATACATAGGGATCAGAAAAAGTCTCCTAAAGCCTGATCTGAGCCTTGAATGGAACTAGCAGTTTCAAGAAACAGTGGTGAGGGTGAAGTGCAATCTCGACAGGACTACTTGTGTGAAGGCGTTTAGGTAGGAGACAGAGCATCATGTCTGGAGGAAGCAGCTGCTAGATTGAATGTACACACTTCAAAAATCTTATTGCAGTTTTCTGTTATTAAAAGCTGATGACTGCACTAAGACTTTTGGTACTCCTTGGTAATAAGAACTGTACGGTACTTTACAACCTACAAATTGCTTCCACATCCCTTCGTTATCTCCATCCAGCCTCACAACCATGCTGTGAAATAAGTAGGGTGGATATTAGGATAAACACTGCAACTGTGATTTCATTGGTCTAAGGAATTCCCTCACCAATACACGTTGCACATATATTGTATATACGTATATGTATATTCTGAGCAATATATTATCTGAGATTTTTGCTTGGGGGCATTGCTAGGTTAAGTGACTCTCCCAGCCCACCCAGCCAGGATGTATCAGAGTCTGGATCTGAACTCAGTTCTTTTGGCTTTTCCGACCATTTCTCTAATGTCATAACACATTGTTTTAAAGATACATTTCATCTGCTTTTTACAAATGTTACTGGCTCAGAGAAGGAATAGAAGTTTTGGGTTTTTTCTCCCTTAATCACACGACCTATTAATGGCAGTCAGGTCAAGCATCCAGAGCTTTTGACTCTGAATTCAATATTCTTCCCTCTACAGAAGGGCATAAATATTTGTTTCTTGATTGACTGACTCTTTCTCCCTAGAGGTAAATAGGGGAAACCTACCTGTCATTTACACGTCAATGTGATGAGTTTATCAGATCCAGGTCTGTGGACAGGTTTTGATGTCGATGGGGGGAGGGAAAAGGAGAGAGTTCCACATGGCTTGAGTCTCTAGGGATTTTTGCCTACTTCATCATTTTGAATGAGATTGGTCCCAATCAGATATGTCCTTGTCATTACCAAATAGAAAACATGACCACAGGAGAATTGGGGTTTCAAGGCAGATTATTGCTTGAATTTGGAGTTCTTCCTAGAGTGAGGATAAGGATGGGAATGAGTAAGGCTCATTCAGCCATCCCTCCATTTTTATCCCCTGGAGAAGTGACTTGAGATCCCTTTCTCTTCTTTGCTGTTGGCTCCCAACTTCTGATTCTCAGAGACCAATTTCTCCTTTTTTTCACCTTATCACACCACACCACACCACACACACACACACACACTCCCCTTCCTTTCATCTCCTTCTAGCCCCACACCCCACACTCTCTATCTGGCCATTGGCCATATAAAGGCCATTCAGATGCAATGAGTCCTGAGATAGACCGCTCTCAGCACACAGAATGCAGGAGCTTCACCAACCCTGGCTGCCCCATTTTTCTCCTCCCTCTCCTCACAGTGACTGATTCCCAGACTAACAATAACCCTGTTCAGGCTCACTTTATATTAATGTTCATTAATACAACTGTAGCATTGGTTTCTTTTTTTTTCCTCCTCCTAATCTCAAAATCTTCCATTGCATTTGAAATTTAAATGTATATGAGTCTCTGAACTGGAATCCCTGCTCAGTCCTATAGCTGGTAATGTTCACCAGGCTTAATTATATTGCTTGGGCTTTGGCATAGGCTAGGAAATCAGACCCAAACACATGCACACATTTCAATATACTGAGGCAAATAGAACCCCACAGGGTGTTCTAGAGCTGGATAGGATGTTATAAGTAAAACAAGTCAACTCCATAATTTCAAAGATAATGAAATTACAGATCTCAAGCTGGAAGGGCTTTAGAGACCTTCTAAGTCACAGAATTATAAATCATAGGTTTGGGGCTGTAAATGGTCATAATCAAACTCTTTATTTGGAAGATATGGAAACTTCAGAGGTGGTAACCTAATTGCTCATTTGGAAGATATGGAAAGTTCATAGATGGTATGTGCCCAAAGTCACATGGTAAATGGCAGCTCTGGGATTAAGCTCAGGTCCTTTGGCTCCAGATTCACTGCACAAATCTACCTCTCTGTCCACTGGGTTTTTGGATTACAGATTTAGCTCCAAAAGAAGGTCACCCAGTCCATCTCTCTTATTTTATAGACAGGAATCTATGCTTTGGGAAAGGAAGAGATTGCCCAAGATTACTTAGGCAATAAGTGGTAAAGGCAAACTTAAAAAACATGTTTTTATTGATATCTTCTTTTTCTTATCTCAACATAATTATTCCCCTTATCCTTCTTCTCCCTCTCCCATTGAATCATCCCATATAACACATACTATTTAAAGAGGAATCCTTGCCCACAACTGATCAATAGATATATTGAAAAAAGTCTGAAAAGATGCAATGTGTAACACCTGTGGACCTCCCACCACTCTACAAGTGTGCATTAATCCGTGTCTTTTTATGGCAAATCCAGTATTTTTTCCACCATACTACTCGGCATCCCTTGTCTAAATTTTTTTGCAGAAGGAAAATGAGTTGTGCAGAGACTGAATGAATTAGCCAACAACATTCAGCAAATTAGCAGCTGAACTTGGATATTAATCTGGGTCTCAATTTCTAAATCAGAGCCTTTTCCATAGTCTCAAATTGCCACTCATATTCAGGCACACACATAAACTGCTTTATTGCCACAGCCTTCTGGTTGGTCTTCCTGCCTTGAGTCTTTCTCCACTGCAATCCATCCTCCATTTGGCTGTCAAGTTATCTTCCTAATGTGAAGGTCTGACTATCACCCCACCTCACCCCCTCTAGTTTCCTCATCTGTAAAATGGAAATCATAATACTACCTCCCACTTAGGGATATTGTAAGGGAAAAAATGAGATAATATATGAAGTGATGTTCAAACCCATCTGTTGTTATTGTTGTTTAGTCACATCCAGCTTTTTGTAACCTTTTTGGGGTTTTCTTGGCAAAGACACTAGAATGGTTTGTCATTTCTTCTCTAGCTCATTTGTCTGAAGAGGAGACAAACAGGGTTAAATGACTTGCCCAGGATCATGCTGCTAGTAAGTGTCTGAGGTCAGAACTGAATTCAGGTCTTCCTAACTCCAGGCACTGTCTAGCTTGCCCCTAAGCACTATATAAATGTTAATCATTGCAATGTGCTAAGCACTTGGGATATGAAGAAAGGTTTAAAAAATATCACATAGAACCTTTCCCCAAGGAGGCTACATTTTAGTGAGGGAAGCAACATATAAATAACAATATACACACAAGCTATATATGGAATAGATGGAATATAGCCATGATGAAAGACATAGAATGAAAGGGTTGTGTTATGCAATGGTTCCTATGATTCAGTCCAACAGAGGACTGCAATGGGACAGCATGGGATGGCAGTCAATAGTAGCAGTGAGCTCACCCTTCAAGGAGTATGTTTCTAAATCCCCCTTCCATCTGGTTTTGCAGAGATCCTAATGTGGGCTAGTGTATCTAATCAGTATGTCTAATGTGAGGGCTATTTAAAGGGGATCCTGGGTATAGTTTTTGGGATCTTCCATACTATCCTTATTTCTTTTCCCCCTCCCTCTTAACCATTTTCTCAGGAGCTTGAGATCATGCTATAGACAAGATCTAAAGACTCATGACCTGTCAGCAGTTAATGGTCAAGTAGCACAGACAAGCAGGTGACAGCTCCCAAGATGCTCACCTCTGGAGTATCACTACATCTATTTATAAGACTGTTAACAATGGATGTTCTAAGCTTTTTTTTAAACATTCTCCCTCTTCTCCCCCTGAAAGTTTCCTTTTAAATGTCCATATACTGTGGTTTTAGGGAATGAGTCTCATTTCTTTGTCTTACTCCTCTAACAGGACACTCATGTAAACATGGGTTTAGAGTTTAAGTTTACATATAAAGAAGATCCCAAAGATCATAAAGTCTGGGCTTTTTACTTTACAGATGAGGAAACTGAGACCCAGAGAAGTTTGCTCAAGATCACATGGCTAGTGAGTAAAAGAGCCATGATTTGCACCTGAATTCCCTAATCCCAAATACATTAATCCTTCTGCCATACCCCAGTGCATCCTGGGTGCTGCTAATGGACAGTAAGGTATTTCCAAAAGTGAGGGGCAACCTTCTTTTTAAGGCCGAAGACTGGATAGTGCTCAAGATCATTGTGAATGATCCTTTCTCAATCAGTTTGCATGTGATACTTCATTCATGACCAGTATCTCAATGGTCATTGCCAGCCCTCTGTCCAGACCCTTCTTCCCTTAAGGCTAGAGGGACCTCTGAATTCACCAAGAGTGGGACAAAGAGCTCTGATTTAGCATCAAAATTTGATGTTGTTCAGTTATTTTTCAATTGTTCCTTTCTTTTCATGACCTTATTTGGAGTTTTCTTGGAAGAGATATTTGAAGGGTTTGTCATTTCCTTCTCCAGCTCACTTTATAGATGAGGAAAAGGAACCAAACAGAAATGATTTGTCCAGGGTTCAAGTCCTGACTTTGCTACTTAGTTTCACTCTAATGGTGTACAATTCACTTAATCTTTCTGGGTTTTTGTTTCTTCAATTGTAAAATTATGTGCTCAGAATAAATGACCTTGAAATAAATGTTCCCTTCAGCTCTAAATTGTGAGCCCATGAGTATATGATCCCATTCCAGAGTGAAAGTCTCATGAAGAACTTTAACCTAACAAGACCTGCTGCTTCTGTCTCTCCCCCTCCCAAAGTAATTCTCCTTCATCCCCAATTTTAGGGATCCATTGTTGCTGGAAACTGAGGCTCCAATACTTTTTTCCCCTTTACTTGTCTTTACTCAAACCTGGAGCCTTTTGTATATCTCTGTACTCTTATGCCTACAGGACTGCATCCTAGAAGATAGATAAGGATGGGAGAGGTGATCTGGAACATATATTCCTAGTTGAAAAATTAGAGTGAATTTAATATTATAGATGGTAGTTAAGTTCTATTAGCTCCTCGTGGGCTATCCAAGGAGCCTAGAGGAGGACTGTGATACAGGGAAAAGAGCTCTGGATGATTCCATGCCAATTCTAAAGGATTTATGGTGGACAATTCTATCCACCCATAGAGAGAGAACTGTTGAATTTTGAAGCAGATTTTTTTCACTTTCTTTCTTTCTTTTTGCTTTTGTTTTTAACATGGCTAATATGGAAATACATGTTTTGGATGACTTCATTTGTCTAAGAGCTATCATATTGCTTGCCTTCTCAACAGGAGAAAGAATGTGCTATGTACATGGAAATGTTCTTTTTTCCTTTCTCATTTTGTATTTAAGTTTAAAATGAATTTTTAAAAAAAGAATGGATGGAGGGAGAGTATTTGGAACTCAAAAAAAATAAATTGATGTTAAAAAAGAAAAGAATACCCTTCAGAACACTGCACTTGGAGTCAGGAGAACAAATTGGTTGTGAAATCTTGAGCCAGTCAATTTCTTTCTTGTCTTCCCCGGGATTTGATGACCCTTAGAGTCTCTTCCAGATAAAAATTCTGTTGTTCTGTAATTTTAACTCTTTTTTTTTTTTTTTTTTGCTTTTTTGCTGAGGCAATTGGGGTTAAGTGACTTGCCCAGGGTCACACAGCTAGGAAGTGTCTGAGACCAGATTTGAACTCAGGTCCTCCTGACTTCAGGGCTGGTGCTCTAACCACTGCGCCACCTAGCTCCCCCAATTTTAACTCTTTTTAATCTGAAAAAATATCTTTTTAATTTCAAGCAACACTCATGCCTTCCTGCATAAGAGCACTAGTTCAGGATTTAAGAGATTTTTTTTGAGTTAGTTAGCTCTTTTCCCTTCTTCTCTTATGCCTTTGACCTGCCAGTTACCATTTACCCCTTTTAGAGGGTAGACCCCATTCCTTCCATTATAGGTGCCCAGAAAATATCTAATAACAAGTAGGGGAAGGAAGAATCCATCTCTACTAAATATTCCCTTTCTGTTTTTTTTTTCATTTTGCCTTTCTATCATGGGAGCTGGCTTGAGTCAATGCTCCCTTCTTTATCTCTCAGTATTTTCACCATCTTCTGCTGCTCTAGTCCCTTTCATTCCTTTTCTTCCTCCCTAGCTGGTTTTCATGTGTTAATCTAGAATGCATTTCCTTCTGGATTAATTTCTTGGTCCTGTCCTAGTCTGGGTTGGGTCTCCTTCTCTATTCTTTTTGTATCCATAATTCTTTCCCTTCCCCCATTCAGGGTCATGGTTTCTGTTGGATGTAAGATACCAGAATTGCAGAACATGAGAGATCATCTAGTTTCTCCTCTTGGAGGAACAGAGGTTCACAGAAAAGAAACCTGAGACATCATCTAATCCATCATCATCTAATCCATCACTCAGTTTATGGGGGGTGGGGATGAGGGGGAACTGAAGACTAGAGACATAAGATATCATCCAATACATTACTCAGAGAAGGAAATGGGCTCATGGAAAGACAAGGGTCTGTCCAAGGTCACAGTTAATATAAGAGCTGAGATTTGAACCCAGATCTCGACTCCCAGTCTTGTGCTCTGCTCTGCACTGGTATCATTCCATATATTTTTTCCTCCCCTCTGAGCTTTTCCATTTGCTCCTGCTACTTCATTCCAACTGCTGCTATTTTCCTTCAACTTCTTATGCCACACATTTCTGCTTTCATTTCCAAGAGAGAGAGAAAGGTCCTGGTGTCAGGGCCATGTTTGATATTGGCAATTTAACCGGCAGATTTTTGGCCACCTTTGACCATCCATGAGAATGGACAGACAGGATCAGTGATGCAGATAATCCCAAACATCAGATAAAAATGAAAAAATCCCACTTCATCTCTGAAACACATTTAGCCTGCATTTTTTTTTTTTTTTTTTTTTTTTTTTTTATAGTACTGCTGCTTTCTTGACTATATTCGACTTTGGCAAATACTAGATGAGTTGTAATGTAATAAATGTCCAGTAGGTGGGGTTGACTTGGAAACCTGCTTTGGGGTTAACAATTTATGAAGGATAACCTGCAAAATAATATTGGACCACAGATCTAGAGCAGGAAGGAGCTCAAAAGCCTTCTAATCCAAACCCCATCATTTTACAGATGAGGAAACTGAGACGCAGAAGGTTAACTGGCTTGATCCTCAAGGTTATGTAGGTAGTAAGCTTTCAAGGTCACAATGGAACCCAGAATCTCTGACTCCAGAGTCAGCTCTATTATTATCAACCTGATAAGAGATAGTATGGAGTAGTTGATAGGGAGCCAAGCCTTGGAGGCAGAAAGATCTAGGCTGATGTCCCAATATAGTCACATACTGGCTGTGCTATTCTGGGTTTTTCTTATACTATATATACTATACCATAAGTTATACTATATATATATATATATATATATATATATATATATATAATATATATAATATATACTATACACACACATACACACATTATATATACACATACATACACACATATGTATATATACACATGTGTATGTATGTGTATACATATGTATACACACATACATACACATATAGAGAGATATATAGGTACTATACTATAAGAGTATACTATAAGTTGCCTGACATGCATTGGAAGAGGGAGTTTCCTCATCTGGAAGTCACTTTTTACTAATTAAATAATAGGTCCAGACCCTATCATATCCCTTTAAAGGAAAGGTTCCTAATCTATGGTTCATGATCTTCGTTAGCAAAATTAAGTCATTTTATTTTTCAGTTATATCCTACTCTTTACCCCATTCAATGTTTTCTTGACAAAAACAATGGAGGGGTTTGCCATTTCCTTTTCCAATCCATTTGACAGATGAGGAAATGAAAACAAACTGGGTTAAGTGGCTTGCCTAGGGTCACAGAGCTAGAAATTGTCAGGCTGGATTTGAACTCAGGAAGATGAGGCCTCCTGATTCCAAGCCCAGTGTTCTCTGCATAGTTTTTGATTAATAAAACCATAGCTATTTTCATTAACCTTTAACTCAAATTTAGCATTTCCTTCAATTATTTAAAGCCATCATTCTGAGGAGTCCATAGCTTCACCAGTCTTCTAAGGAGGTCCTTGACACAAAACAGTGTAAGCTAGTTAAAGTTTATCACTCCCATTTTCCAGATGAGGAAACAGAAGAAATATATGACTTCAAAACCTCTTTTTCCCTACTTTACTGCTCCGCTACACACAGAAATAGGCAATTACCACTACTTCTTTTTGATCTGCTCTTTATTCACTGGAAGAAAATGACCATGGTTTTCTTATTGTCTCCTTTTAACTAGGCTTCATCTTTCCCCTCATCCCAATCAATATTAGGACCATTCAAGGAAGGAGGTAGATTGGGCATGCAGGAATTAATGTAGGAGTCAGAGTCAATCAGGGAAGAAGATAGCAATATTTTAGTTTAGTTTAGTTTGTGCTTTAATATTTTTATTTTCCCCAGTTATATGTAAAACATTTTTATGTTTGTTTTTTTTAAAAGTTTGAACTCCAGATTCTCTCCCTTCCTCTGCCCCCACCCATTGAGAAAACAATATGAAGCTGTAACTTTTATATAATTTTAGTCCCTCTACACTCCTCCTCACTAATGATTTGTCTCTATTGGTTTTCCTTGTTGTGATCTGAATTACAACTTTGGTCCTTTCCCCACATCATTTCTTGCCTTTGTTCATTACTACCTTTATTCACAGCCTTTCAAATTTACTGTCATCCTGTAGGCTTGATGTTCAGTTCACTTGTCCTGACAAAGACAAGTGCTCCACATAGAGCAAGGGTTCTCAACCTGAGGTCTATGAACTTAAAAAACATTCTGATCACTGTGTTTCAATATCCTTGCTTTCCCTTGAAATACGATGCTTTTTATTTTATGCATTTAAAAACTTTAGTCTGACAAAAAGTTCAAAAGCTTCACTAGATTGATGACAAAGGGGTGGGTGATGCAGAGAAAGTGAAGAGCCTCTAATAGAGAAAATCATACAGAGTCATGACTGAAAGGAACCTCAGAGAGCACCCAGTCCGACACTTTCTTTTTCAGATTGGGTGCAAGGTCCTGAAGGTAGTAAATGGAGGAGCAGAGATTTGAACTTAGGTGCTACTGCAACACTGGTCTACCATGTCACTTCAGGGACTTGATTCTCCTTAACTTTTCTCTTATCAATCTTATATCTCAACAAAAACAGAGAAAGAAAATTATAGACCAATCTCCTTAATGAATATTGATGCAAAAATTTTAAATAAAATATTAGCAAAGAGATTACAGAAAATCATTCCTAGAATAATACACCATGACCAAGTAGGATTTATACCAGGAATGCAGGGATGGTTCAATATTAGGAAAACTATTAACATAATTGACTATATTAATAACCAAACTAACAAAAACCATATGATAATCTCAATAGATGCAGAAAAAGCATTTGATAAAATTCAACATCCATTCCTATTAAAAACATTAGAGAGTATAGGAATTAATGGACTTTTCCTTAAAATAGT
>JAJPUD010000038.1:806718-833534 GCA_023553655.1 Myrmecobius fasciatus | reverse complement strand
ATCTAGCATGTATTAGATTACCTGTCATCTAGGAGTGGGGGGCGGGGGGAGGGAAAGGAAAAGCTTGGGAAAAAAAGTTTTTTTGCAAAGGTCAATGTTGAAAGGTCACTCATATGTTTTGCAAATAAAAAGCTTTATTAAAAAAAATCTTATATCTCTTTCACTGGCTCTTCTTCTTTCACTTACTTTCTCCAAGACTTTATCCTTGGCTTTCTCCTCCACTATGCTCTCTCCCTTAGCCAATCATCATCTTCTATTATTTTAACCACTATAGGATGATAGACTTAGATCTGAAAGAGAGCTTAGAAGCCATCCAGCTCCAAAACCTCCTTTTACAGAAGAAAAACTGTTTTTCATGGCAAGTGGCATTTTTATATGGATATATCCAAACCATTACAGTTCTGACTTTCTTGACTCCTAGACCCAACTTCCAGATGCCTGATGTATATCTCCATCTGGATGATTCATCAGTACTTCAGACTCAACTTGTCCCTAACCATAACCGTTACCTCTGCCTCCAAACTGGATATTTTCTCTTACTTCCCTATTTCTTTGGATGTTACCAATGTCTTTTCAAGTTTCCAGGATCACAGCTTCAATCTACTTTGATTCCCATCTCTCACCCTCATATTGAATTAATGCTTATTTGATCTTTGCAAACTTTTTCAAAAACACCATCCCTCTTCCATCTCAATTGTTTCTTTTCCATTGTTCATTTCCAGTTTATGTCCTTATTACATCAGTGAGATTTCCCAACTGATCCATGTCCTCCCTGTTCTATACCCTTCAGTCCATCTGCCAGATTAATCTTCTTAAACCCCTGCTATGATCAGATCACTTCTTCCATTGAAAAACCTTCTGCTGTTCTCCACTTTGTATGCTGGCATTCAAGGCTTCTGTGATTCAGCTGCTACCAAACTTCTCAAGCTTATTTTTCCACTTTACTTCAGGCACCATGTGCCATCCAAGCTGGACAACTTTTTGGTTTTGCTATACCTGATACACTTTTCCTGGACTCTTCAAGTTGAAAAGAGCCTGAGAAACCATCTGCTCCTACCCACACCTGAATAAAACTCCCTCTCCAACACCACTGAGATGTGCTCATCCATTCCCTCTTTGTTTATCTCTAATGAGGGAAAATGATCACTTCCTGAAGGAATTCTACTTTGGAGAGTTCTAGTTCTTAGAAAGTATTTTTCCCTTCCTTATCCATTTCTTTTAATTCTCTTCCCCTGAGGCTAAATAGGACCAGTGTAATTCTTCTTTCCTGGAAATAGGTAGCTAGTAAGTCAGTAAACATTTATTAAGCATCTATTATGTGCCAAGCATCACAACTAAAGACTGGAGATATAGTTGTTTGTTGTTCAGTCTAATTGGACTCTTCATGAGTCCATTTGGGGATTTCTTGGCAAAGATACTGGAGCAGTTAGCCATTTCTTTTTCCAGCTTATTTGAGAGATGAGGAAATTGAGACAAATAAGGTTAAATGACTTGCTAGTAAGTGTCTGAGCCTGGATTTGAATTCAGATTTTCCTAACTCCAGGCTTGGCCCTCTATTCACTGTACCACCTAGCCACTTTCTGGAGTAACAGAGAAAAGCAAAATACAAAGTCTGACCTTAAGGAACTCACAATCCAATAGGAAGACAGCATGCAAACAGCTATGTATGAATGATCTCATATAGAATGAATTGGAAATAATTGACAGAGGGAAGGCACTAGAATTAAGGGAGTTGGGAAAAGCTTCTTGTAGAAGGTAGGATTTTAGCTCTTCAAATAATTAAATTCTTATTTGACCAAGACTTTTTTCCCCTATCCCAAGTGTGCCCCCCACCATACACACACAAACACAAATTTCCCCCTCAGGCTAAACCTCTTCATTTCCTTCACAACCTTCATATAATATGACCTCAAGGCCCTTCTCTATCCTGGTTACCATACTTGGCCATTCTCCATGTTTCCACATCCTTGCAATAGACACTTAATTGGTCTCCTTGCTTCTAGTTTCTTTTCCTTTTACAATCTATCCTGGACAGAACTTCCAAAACAATGTACTCAGGTTAGAAGTCTGACCCTTTCTTATCTCAGTTCAAAAGCCTTCAGTGGTTCCCAGATGTCTCTATTATCAAGCAACTTATTAATCAACATTGTAATGTCAAGAACTGAACCTCTTTTTCCTGGGTATAATCTGACCAGTGCTTAATGCAATGATTTTAACCCTTTTCTTTGTCCTAGATATACTTCTCTTAATGGAGCCAAGCCATTTTTTGTCTGCCATATCAAACTATTAATTCATACTAAGTTTTCACTAAAATCTCCCAGATATCACCTAGGCAAATTGCTATCTGATCACACTCTCCTTACTTTGTACTCATGAAATTGTCTTTTTGAGCCAAAGGTAAATATTTACATTTCTTTCTATTACATTTCAGCTTTTCAGATTGGGCCCAATATTTCAATCCTATTCATATCTTTTTGGATCCTAATTCAGTGTGCTATCTATTTTGGCTGTGTGCCATTTGCAAATCTGAGAAATATGTATGAACATATTATAAAGTATCATAGACTTTCAATCCCAGAAGAGTTTGTAGCTGACAGATAAATGAGGTCAGAAGGATTACTCACTATATTTCATGCTGTTACCCTTCAAAGAAGGATTAGCTCTGCCACTCTCAGCTGTGTAGTCTTTGGCCTGTTGCTTTTTCTCTCTGAGCCTCAGGAAAATGAGGGGATTGAAGCCCAAATCCTCTAAGATTCTTTCCGTCTCTCATATTTTATGGAGCTAACCCATTTAGAATGAACAGGAGACACTTGCCCTTCCACCTCTCCTTTCTCTTGCCTTCCGCAATACTGAATTAATGAATCTATTATCTATATAGCAGATAGGCTGCTAGAAGGCCTAATGAATAGAGATCTGGACTTGGAGTCAGGAAAATTTGAATTTGAGTCCTGACTCAATGAATGCTTACTAACTATATGATTATGGGCAAATCATAGTTTCTTCTGTAAAATGGTGATAATAATACCACCAACCTTGCAAGTTTGTTATAAGAATAAAATAATATTTGTAAAATGTATATGTATACATACATACATGCACATATACATGTTTTTTTGCATACACACACATATATACACATAAACACATTTCCAGCTTTATAAATCTTAAAGTGCCATAAATGTTTTAGTGACAGAAATTGGTATTATTAGTAGGAAGGTCCTTGATTATGAAGTCAGAGAACATACATCAATGCCTTATGACTTAATGGCTGAATAATCTTGAACAAGTTTTCCTTTACTCATGAATCGAATGTCTTCTCTTCCATTTCTGCTTGTCTGAATCTTATACATCCTTCAAGACTAAACTGAAGCAGCATCTTCTCCATGAACCTATTCCAGCTCCTCATCCTACCCTCATCCTTCCAAAGCCTTCAGATGACCCTAATACCCTTTCAAACTATCATCTTCTCCCCCTGTTCTATTCCATGTACCTAGACTTACACCATCTCCAATTCTTTGATTATTTACCCACTTCTCAAACCTTTATATTCAGAAATCTAGAGGAGGAAGAACTGTAGACAAATCTAGTGTTGTCATCTCATTTTACAGATGAGGACATCAGGCCCAGAGAATTTAAGTGAATTGCCCAAGTGGGAGAGGCAAAATTTGAATCCAGATCTTCCTGACTCCAAATCCAGTTATTCAATGCTTGTTGAACTGAATTCTCTCTTGAAGAAACACCCACAGCACTAGATTCATACTTGTTATTAAGTATGCTTTGTACTGTAATTATTTTTTTCTGAAACAATTGGGGTTAAATGATTTGAATAGGGCCACACAGCTAGAAAGTGTTAAATGTCTGAGGTCCAATTTGAACTCAGGTCCTCCTGACTTCAGGGCTGGTGCTCTATCTACTGCACCACCTAAATGCTCCAAACTATAATTATTTTTAAAATTTTGTTTATTCTATTCTGAATTTACAAAATAAAACAAACATTTCTATAAGATAGTAGAATAGAAAAAAGATATTTGTACATGAAATTGCAAATCTTTCCTTTAAATGTATAATAAAGTTATCCTGTAACTTTCTTCCCCCCACTACATTTCTGCTTTCTCCCTCCCCTCCAAATACTCCATTTAAAATAATTCTAGATTATATAAAATACCTGGACACCTGCCAAAAATAAACACAGGAACTATATGGACAAAATTATTTAAAATTTTTTTAAATATAATTTTATACCATTTTTATATAAATAAAATCAGATTGAAATAATTGGAGAAATATTAATTGTTCATGGATAGGCAAGGCTAATGTAATAAAAACAATTTTACCTAAACTAATTCATACATTCAATGCATAAACTATAATTTTTTTAGTTATGAAAAACAATAACAACATTAATTTGGAAGAACAAAAAGTTAAGAATATCAAAGGAACTAATAAAGTAGAAAGGAAGTAGGTGTAGCAATACCAGATCTTGATCTATATTACAAGGATGTAATTATCAAAATTATCTGGTACTGAATAAGAAATAGGAAGATTTTTACAGCAGCAAACAAATCTAATTATTTTTGTCTCATTTCTAATATTAGACTTTAATCTTCATGAGGGCAAGGACAAACCTCATTCATTTTTATGTCCCACATGGTGCCTAGCATATAGGAGATGCTGAATAGATTTGCTTTAGTGAATAAATGAATGGACTTATAAGAATGACCTTGAGTCATCCAGAAAAGCATAATTTTGTTCATTTTGTTTTGTCTAGAAAGTAGAAAAGTGTGTGATATATTATTGAAAGAGCTCTATCAAAAATGGTGAGGGGGAGGGGAGGAGCAAGATTCTGATGCTCAGTGACATTAACCAGCCTTTTCTCTGAAAGCTTAAGTGCTCATTATGACTCATTCATTCCCAGAGGATTCATAGAAGCAGAGATTTAGAGCTGGAAGGCAAATTAGAGGTCCTTTTGTATATGTGAAGAAATTCAAATCTTGAGAGATTATGAATGGACAAAGGTCTGACATAGGTAAGTAAGAGGGGGAATTTGAGTTCAGACTCTCTTATGCAGTGGTCTCTGTACAAGTCACTTCTTTGCTCAGGAAGGTACAATAGCTCCCTCTGTTATATAAACTCTCTGAATAAGAGGGCCAAATATTTATGACATTAACAAATGCATTATTTGGGGAGAGAGAAACACACACAGATATAGAGACAGAAACCCAGAGAGATGAGAAAGACAAAGGGACAGAGATAGAGAGTGACAGACACAGAGAGACACACTGAGAGACAGAGACAGAGAGAGACAGAAACAATGAGAGAGACAGAGACAGAGAGAGATTGAGAGAGAAGCTGGGAGAGACAGAGGCAGAGAGACAAGCAGGGACATAGACAGAGACAGAAATAGAGGCAAAGAAAGACAGAGACAGTGACAAAGACAGTGATAGACAGAAACAGAGACTAGAGAGAGACACACAGAGAAAGACAGAGACAGAGAGAGAGACAGACAGAAAGACACAGAGACAAACACATTGAGAAAGACAGAAAGACAGACACAGAGATAGAGACAAAAACAGAGAAACAGAAATTGAACTAGAGACAGGAATAGATTCAGAAAGAAAGATTTGAGACTGTTATTTCTATTGCCATGATGGACAAAAATGCCTGTCACCAAATTTTGATTTGCTGATTCTCAGTCCTTTGTTACTGTGGCTCAAAATTAGAAGTACCCTGTATTATAACCATTTGAGCTCTGTCCTTCTGTCCATTGGTGGAACAAAGTTCCTTTAGAATATTCCACATATTCTGTATTCATTTGCTACACCAAACAGGATGCAAAACCAACTTATGACAGTTTTCCATAGGAGAAACAATAAGCAGATAATATAGAGTGCCTGGTCAACAAGGGTATTCTTTCCAGCATAGTTTCATGTTCCCACCACATGTGTTTTTGAGTGCTCTTCTGCAGGATTCTACTGTCCTATATAGGAGACTGGTTTACTGAGCAGTGGCAGAAACCTGAGCATGTCAAATAATATGAATGGTGTACATGTTTTGGATATTTGAGCCATTTATTTCCCTTTCTCTTTAGAAAACCATCAGAAGCAGGAGGAAAAGGAAGATAAGATGATGATGAAAAAGATGATGATGATGATGAGGGAGGAGGAGGAGGAAAAGGAGAAAGAGAAAGAAAAAGAAGAAATAAGAAGGAGAAGAAGGAGGAGAAGAAAGAGAAGAAGAAAAAGAAAAAGGAAGAAGAAGAAGGAAAAGGAAAAGAAAAAGGAAAAAGAAGAAGAAAAAGGAAGGAGAAGAAAAAGAGAAGAAGAGGAGGAGGAAGAAGAAGAGGAGGAGGAAGAAAAGGAGGAGGAGGAAGGGACACAGAGAGGGAGACAGAAAATGAGACCTACAGAGAGAGACAGAGACAGAGAACAGGGACTGAACTCTTTACACCTATAGAAAGGAGCTATTGGAATCATGGATTTAGAAAATTTGAGTCAGAAATGAAGAAAATCCCAGAGATGTTGTCTGTTCCAGAGGCCTCATTCCACAGAGAGGGAAACTAAGGATCTAGAGAAGCTGTGATTTGCCCAACATCACATTATCAATTAATGATTGGCAGAATTGGAAAAAGAACCCAGGTCTTCTGACTTAGTCAATTGTTCCTTCCACTATCTCCTGAGTTTTATATATGCCATACCAACCTAACAGAAGTTTTAGGATCCACTTGAAGTATGTCTAACCAGAGGAGTTGCACTCCCTCTTAAGAAGTCTGAGGAGCAGGGGAGATAGTTGGTTCAGTAGATAGAAAACTGGTCATGGAGCCAGAAGAACCTGAGTTCAAATCCAGCCTCAGATACTTATTAGCTATATGACCCTGGGCAAGTCACTTAACCTCAAATTTTCTACAAAAAAAAAGAAGGAAAAAGAAGGTCCAACAGACTTCTCTGCTTGACATTGAATGCCTCTTGTAACTTGGTTTAATTAGTCTCCTCAGGCTTTCTTTACTTCCTCCACTTTTGACCAGCAGCTCAACAGAAACTTCCTTTTTTATATAAAGCTTTTTATTTTCAAAACACATGCATAGATAGTTTTCAACATGCACCCTTGAAAATCTTGTGTTCCAAATTTATTTTCTCTCTCCCTTTCCCTAGAAGCAAGTAATCCAATATATGTTAAACATGTGCAATTCTTCTATACATATTTCCACATTTATCATGCTGCACAAGAAAAATCAGATCAAAAAGGGAAAAAAGGAGAAAGAAAACAAAATACAAGCAAACAACAAAAAAGTGAAAATATTATGTTGTGATTTCCATTCAGTCCCCAGTCCTCTCTCTGGGTGCAGATGGCTGTCTTCATCACAAGACCATTGGAACTGGCTTGAATTACCTTCAATGACACTTCCAACACGAAATGAAATCTTTCCTGATCCCTTCTTTTTTCCTAATGGCAATATTTCTTCTGACTCCCTCCTCTCCAAAATTAACTTGCATTTACTTTGTATATATTTATGTGTATATATGCTATTTCTCCTCATTGAGTATAGAGGAAGGGAGATCTGTGAGAAATATTGGGATTCCTAAATGGACCTTATTTTAAGATGACTGATTGGCTATGTGGGGTGAGGAAGAGTGTGGAGTAGGGAATGAACCCAGGGTTGTGAATCTATGAGTGGAAGGATGATGGTGCTCTTGGGAAAATAATGTATTCCATTTTGTACATGATAAGTTTGATTTGCCTGTAGGGTATCCAGGTGGAAATGTCTCTTTTAATGTATCAGAGCATGGAGACTCCCCCTTGGCAAGAGTAGTCTTAAAGAAAGAGTCAAATTAATGTTCTTAGTCCTAATGATAGACAATTAGTAAGAAGCAAAGGATGATGAAATGAGAACCCAGAAGGTGAGAAAGATTGCTTCTACAAACATTTCTAATGTAAATTGCACTACAAAGACAGGAGCCTAGGGCACCATCTTTCTCTGCATTGGAAAAACAAGCTAAACAAAAGCTTTTAACTTATCTAATAAATAAATGAACATCAGCCATGGCTCACTGTAGAAATGTTACTGTAACTACTTTAACATAATGCTGAAAATAATGACAGATTCGGTTATTTGGGTGTAACCATGAGACAGTTTGGTGAAAATAAGGTTATTAAAATCAGTTGTTCCATTAAATTGATTCATTAATTCAAAGCAAGGCAGCTAAGGTGGTCTGTTTAAGTGCCTACAGACTGGTTTAACTCAAACAGTCAGTGGTTTGAGCATCTCATAAGTAAGTGTCATTGGATTCCTGACTTTGCACCTGAAGGAATTACTTCAAATGCTTTCTTACAGAAGTTGCTGTTTCTATTGGACATATTTCTTAAGAACTTCACAGACCGAAACAAAGTTCATATATATATATCACAGAGATATTTGTGCGGGGAGGGGAGTAGCAAACACTTGGAAACAAAGGGAATATTCAATGATTTGGGAGTAATGGCTGAAAAAATTAGGATATGTATGTAAATACAAAGGGAACATTATTATGCAGTAAGAAATGGTCAATATGAGAAATTCAGAGAAACTGGTAAGATTTGTATAAACTGACACAGATCAAGGAGGGACACTCTGGAACAACATGCATACTTTTTTTTTTGGCACAGAATAGTGTCATTTTTTGCCTCTTTTTGTGTCCCCAGCACTTAACTCACTATCTGGCTCAGAGTAAGCATTCAATAACTGTTTATTGAATGTATAAATGTATATTGGACTACTTGCCATCTAGGAGAGGGTGTGGGGGAAAGGAGGGAATATTGGAACACAAGGTTTTGCAAGGGCTAATGTTGAAGAATTGTCCACACATTTGTTTTGAAAAATAAAAAGCTTTAATAAAAAAGAATATGTGAATGAATGAAAGCATCCCTGCCTGTTATTATATATCGAGTGCTGAACATCATGATCTAATAGGAAAAAATAATGGATTGAATTCAGAGGACTTGGGTTCAAATCCCAGATCTGATGCTTAACCACCTATCATGATCTTGGGTGAGCCCCATAACTCTCTGGGCCTCAAAACAAAGCAGATTAATTTACACCCAATGTTTACATAAATCCTGATGTTACCCTTTCTCTATAGTGACTAATATAACAATTTAGAAAACAAAGCCAAAGAATTTCATAGGTTTTTATAGCTGAAAAGAACCTCAGAGACCAATTAGTCCAGGAATTTTTAGCCCTTTGTTAAATAAAAATTGGTCTGGTCAAATTGGCCTTTCCCCCCTTCTTCCATCTCCCAGACTGTCCCTTGGGTCTGGAAGGCATTCCCTCCCCACTTCTAAAGCTCAGCTCAAACAATACCTTCTGCATGAAGCAATAATATCCTCCTCACCTTTAGTGTCTGCCATCCTTTCATGTTATTCTATATGTACACATATCAGCTCCTTTTATTTTTCCACATTTAGTTTTATCGATGTGCTTTACTTCCACATTACACACATTGACAGATTATCCAGATTTTTTAAAGGCAAGATGCCAGTTTAATTTTTAATATTGTATCTCCAGTATTGAGTGTATTGCCTCCAGCATATAGAATAGGAGCTTAATAAATGCTTGTTGAGGGATCAGCCATTGGGAAACCAAGAGACAAAGGATCCTTACTTCAACAGCTGCTTTCCTTAACCTCAGAGCAGAGCAGCATCTGCCTTTCTCTGCTTCAGATAGATCTGGCAGGGTAAGTATTTTTCTCCTCATCCATGAGATAGCTCTCATGCTGTTGGTGTAGGGTCATATTTGGAAAGGCGGCAGTGAAACTCCCAGTGAGCAAGGAGTAGCTTTCATTTCCCAGCTTAGAATGTCTATAAAAACAAAATCCTTCTAAGGAAGTTAGGCCATGACTGCAGCAGTGTGAGCACTGGGTTTGTGTGCTCAGGGTTTTTTCCCCCTCTCTTTTCATGTTTTTTCTAGAGTGGCAAAAATGACTCTAATGGAATCGGAGACAGATTCTGCTCTTGCTTTTTCTTACCACTGGCTGACTTCAGTAATGTTTGTGTGTGACTGCCTTGGGGGAGAGAATTTATCTCAAATCCTCAAAAAATCATCATAATACCAACTACTGGATTCTTGTTGATTCTAATCTGATTTGAGCATCAGAGATCAGAGGATCATAAATTTAGAACCAGAAGCAACCATTTGGCTCAACTCTCTTATTTTATAGAGGAAGAAACTGAGATCCAGAATTAAGTCGTGGAGGTATGGATTCCTTCAGGAATCTGTAAACTTGATTTCTCTTTTTTAATTTAAATTTAAAAATTTAATTTAATTCTCTCTTTTTGGTGATGTAGTTGGAGTTAAGTGACTTGCCCAAAGTCATATAGCTAGTGAGTGTTAAATGTCTGACAGATTTGAACTCAGGTCCTCCTGAGGGCCAGTGCTCTATCCACTTCAACATCTAGTTGTCCCCCATTATTATTTTAAGAATGAACTTGGAACAAGGCTTTCAAGAAACCCACAGAAAGAAAGTCCTATAGTTTTATAAGCAGAAGTTAGAGTTTTGTAGCTCAGCATTTTTCTGGGGTTCTAATAGTGAACAGAGACTCTGGTTAGAATGTAGGGCTCATTCAGGCTTGGGGGTTATTTTTACTTTTGCTTTATCTAGGGTTTGCCTTTATCTTGGTTTGGTGGAAAGAACACTAGATTTGGAGTCCTATGACCTGGGATCAGTTCTTGGCTTTACCACTTGTTACCAGTGTGACTGTGAGCAAGACAATTAACTTTTCTGGGCTTCAGTTTCCTCATCTGAAAAATGAGGGGGTTGGATGATATGGCCTGAAAGGTCCCTTTCAGCTCTAGATCTAGAAGATACAATCCTTGTCCTATGACTCAGGGAGAAAACTTCTTTCTATTCCACCATGATGGTAATATTTATATAACAGGTGAGATGGGAATACTTGTTTTATTGCTGAAAGTTCTTTTTATGGGAATTTGGTCATTCTGGTATCAAATGAAGTCATTCTCTGGAATGAATGAGAGCTTAGGAATGGTTCAACCATTTTCTAAAAAGAATAAGCCTGCCCTAAAATATAGGCAGTTTTCAATCTGCCCCCTCCACCTTTATTTAGTGAAGGTTCGTGTTATAATACAAATTTAACACTAAGAATTATTCTTAAAGTTATTAGTTACTGGGTTTTAGAAAGGAAGAAGGGTTTATTTAAAAGGATTTTTATAGTGAAAAGTCAAGACAAGGGTCTTAAATTTGCATATTCTCCAGTCTGAAATTCTCCAAAGGAAAAAAAAAAACTTCAGATCCTTCAAAATATGTAGGAAATGAAAATGAGGTTTTTGAAAGTACTTCACAGGAAACAGGTCAGGGAAATATTCTGTTCAGTTTGGCCTTATGAGTAGGAAATGGCCCAAAAAATACATCAGGGTGGGTTCAAAAATATTTTAAGGGTTAGAGAGTGGGGAGAGGCATAGTAATGCCAGTTTGTAGAATAACTGATGAAATCTGGCACATTTGGGCTACATCCCTAACCTTTAGGGAATGATGGGAGAAAGGGCAATGATCTCATTCACTCATGCTAATGACCTCCCTGATTTTCTTTTTTTAGTCCCAACTAAAATACCATTTTCTACAGGAAGATTTTTTCCTAACCCCTTTAAATTCCAGTATCTTCCCTCTATAATTTTTTTTTTGCATTTACCTTACTTTTAGCTTGCTTCATACATATTTGTTTTTATATTGTCTCCTCCATTAGATTGTGAGTTCCTTAAGGACAGGAATTGTCTTTTGCCTCTTTTTGTGTTCCTAGTACTTAGCACTTGCCTGGCAAGTAGAAGGCACCTAAATGTTTATTGAATGAATGAATAATATCCTTGTCAGTTGTTACACACAAATGCTGAACATTAAGGTCTATTAGGAAGAAATATGGATTTGATCCAGAGGGCCTAGATTCAAATCCCAGATCTGACACAACTACATGTATGCCCTTGAATGGGCCCGATAACTCTCTAGGTCCCAATTTCCTAATTTATAAAACAAAACAAATAAATCTACATAAAAGCCTACATAATTACTGATGTTACTATTTCCCTCTAGTGACTAATATAACAATTTAGAAAGTAAAACCAAAGAATTTCCTAGTTTTGTTTTGTTTTTTTTTAATAGCTGAAGGAACCTTAGAGACCAATTAGTTCAATTTTTAACCCTGTTTGTTCCAGATCCTGTTGACAACTTGGTAAAATCTCAGAAGGCATAAAATAAAATATAGAAGACTACAAAAGGAAGCCAATTATATGCAAATAAAATTAACAGGGGATTTTTTTTTAAGTTTAGAGACCCCAGATCAAGGATCCCTGATTAAACCCAATCTTCTTTTTCACAAATGAGGAAACAATCTCAGGAAAGCAAAATGAACTGGTATTTATGGTGAGGTTATCCAACTCTAGCCATCATGTCTCTTCCACTATGACATATCGATTAGACAATATAAGCTTAAATTAGAAGATAAAGTTCATCATATGGGATCCTTCAGACTACACTTTCTGACTTCTTCACATGGTACAGATACCTCTCTTTTCATCAACCAGCTTCTGCTTGGACCCTGAAGAAGTCTGGGTAGCAGGGAACCCACTGACTCCCTGGGGAGCCCATTTTAATTGTTCAAAAAAAGGTTTTTTTTAAATTTGTTGAGCCCAAATCCACTTCTCTCTAGTTCTTTATCCACATTGCTTTTACTTTTGCTTTCTGAAACCAATCAGAACATTTTGGAAGATTAAAAAAAAACACTTAAAAAAATTAGCTCTCATACCTTGTCCCCTCCCTCTTTCAAGTCTTTCCCTCCCCCTAGAGATTAACCACTTCCAGTCTCTTAATCCATTCTCACTCATATCACCAACCTGGTTGATTTTCCTATATATAGCTTCCTTGGATGCCCTTACCTTCTCCAGGTATTCTATTTTATTGTTGGTCAGTGCCAATCAGTTGGTCAATCTATTACCATTTATTAACCTTTCAGCTAGCCTTTATTAAGTACCTGATACATGCTAGGCACTGTGCTAAGAAGTGGGAACACAAAGAAAACTCATAGCCTAATGGAAGAAACACCATGTAAACAACTATGTACAAATAAGACATTTATAGGAAAACTTAGGAGTAGTCTTTCATAATTTTAATCAGAATGTCTTCTTGTGTAATATAAAGCATCCAGCACATTGCTGGATATGCTGCTTACTTATATGTTATCATTTTTAAGCCAATTTAACTCTCTTTCTGATTTTTTTCCCAATGTTCTGAGCCTCCTAACAATTCAGCTCCAAACTTTTCTGCCTACTCAAGAAGATGCCCATCAGTACTAAATGCTAATTGGAGGAGAAAGAGAGAAAGTCAGAGAGAGAGAGAGAGAAGAAGGGAGGGAGAGAGAGAGGGAGTGTGTGTGTGTGTGTGTGTGTGTGTGTGTGTGTGTGAATAAACAGAGAACCAGTTTGGGGGTTGCAAAGACCTGAGTTCAATTCCTTCTCTATCCCACATTGACTGTGTGGTCTTGAACAAATCACTAATCTCCAAGTGTCCTAAATCAGGGCTTCTTAAACTTTCTCCACTCACATATCCTTTTCACCAGAGAATTTTTTAATACAATCCCATGTATATAAGTAAATTAAATAGGTATACAAATCAAATATTTACTGATAATAAATAATAAAGAAATTTATTTTAAACCACTTCTTTAATATACATATTACTATTTATTAAATACAAAAGCAAATTTGAATCCTGAGGTGGATGTACTTGTTTATTTTTACATAAAGAATTAACTCTTGGTGGAATATTTGATATCTTCTACTGTTGTCAGTAACTACCCCTTTACCCACAGTTTAAGATCTTTGCTTTACAATTGCAACAGACTTGTGATAGAAAGTTCCATCAGCACCCAGAAAGAGAACTATGGAGAATGAATGTAAATCAAAGTATACTAGTTTCATCATTTTGTTGTTGTTTGTTTGCTTGTTTTTTTCTTTTTCATGTTTTTTCCCTTTTGATCTGATTTTTTTTTTGTGTGCAGCATGATGATGAATATGGAAATATGTTTAGCTGAGTTGCATCTATATCAGATTGTTTGCTGCCTCGGGAGGGGGGAGGAACACAAGATTTTTCAGGGGTGAATGTTGAAAACTGTCTTTGAATGTATTTGGAAAAATAAAATATTATTTTTAAAATAATAATATGTTGCGATCCAGATTCAGTCCCCATCGTCCTCTCTCTGGATGCAGATGGCTCTCTCCATCACAAGTCTATTGGAATTGCTGTTAATCATCTCATTGTTGAAAAGAGCCAAGTCCATCACAGTTGATCATCACATAATCTTATTGTTGCTGTGTACAATATTTCTTAGTTCAACTCACTTCACTTAGCATCAGTTCATATAAGTCTCTCCAGGCCTTTCTGAAATAAGCCTGCTGATTGGGGAAAATAAAACCTTATATTAAAAAGAAGCTTTGTTCTAAGCAAAGCTTTATTTTATTTTGGAGGCAAATCTGACAGGATTATACAGCTATTAAATGTCTGAAGTCAAATTTGAACTCAAGGCCTCCTGTCTCTGAGACGAGTGCTCTAAGTGCTGCTATTTAGCTGTCTTCCTCTAAAGCTTTTAACTGCAGAGCAGTAGTTCAATAAATATTATTAAGCACCTACACATGATAGATATTGTGCTAAATAGGTAGGATACAAAAATAATTCTTAGAGAATCCCTGCCCTCAAGAATTTTACTTTTTTTTTTTTTTGCTTTTTGCTGAGGCAATTGGGATTAAGTGACTTGCCCAGGGTCACACAGCTAGGGAATGTTAAGTGTCTGAGATCAGATCTGAACTCGGGTCCTCTTGACTTCAGGGCTGGTGCTCTCTCTATCCACTTCGCCACCTAGCTGCCCCAAGAACTTTACTTTGTAATGAGAAAAGTGCTGATCTGCATGAGAGGGAGTTTTCTCATCTGGAATTTCCTATACCAGTGAAATTACAGGGTAGGACCCAAATCAGAAAATTAGTATTCTCCATTCCCTAAATGATAGCCATCCCTGAAATGTCCAGTTCTTTGTCATCACAAAGAGAGATGCTATAAATATTTTAGAAAATCTAAATCCTTTTCTCTTTTCATTCATCATCTTGGGAAATAGACCAAGTAGTGCCATTGGTGGGACAAAGGGTAAAGGCAGTAAAAAAAAAGTTGCATTATAACTTTATTATATATTTAAAAGGAATAGTAAGTTGTACATAATAGATTTGCAGTTTCATGAGCAATTATCTTTTAAAAGATTATACTCTGTTATGGAATTGCTTATTTTATTTCTTAAGTTCCAAATAAAATAAATATTGTGAAAAAATAATATTAGGGCAATTCACAGCTGTGGAGCTGATTGGGAGCTGGGGAATGGCCTTTGGGGAGTGTGAAAGTGCCAAACAGAATCTTAGTAGCTAGCAATGTTTTTGTAAGATTATATTTACTCCTCTGAGCTCCTAAAAGGAGGAAAGGAAATGTCTTCAGACATTTATCATGCTCCCATTCCTTAGTTGACTCAATTGCTGTGCATTTGACAACATTGAACGTAAATCAAGTCTACTTTGCCACTGAATTCCATAATCATCCCAGATACTTATGGTTTATCTCCCTCTCTGATTGGTCTCCAATGGCCCATGGCTTTTAACACTTTAGCTCTAAGTTGTTCTCTCTCCCCAGAAGCTGCTTCTTCAAGTATTTCATGATCTGTAAATAAATAATTATAAATACTTAAATGCTTGGAGGGAGATTACTCTGGAGTCCTGGGGTGCTACCTTTGGGGAACAGAAGTCCTTTTGTTGAGTATTTATTTCTTTCCTAATCAGTTCAATTCCATTTAATAAACCTGTATCCAAGAGCTTCAAATGTACCAGGAATAAGGTTAGTCACTACAGAGACAAAGACAAAAAAAGAAATAGTACCTGTCCTCATGGAGCTTATATTTGACTGGGGAGTGGGGGAGAGCTGGGGAGAGCAAACACCATGTAGGAAGAGAAGTTAATGGGAAGTATAAGGATAGTAAGTGGACTTGTGGTTTTGTTGGTAGAAGGAACTCCTTGGATGAGAAATCTCCCTTTATTTGAGCAACTCTGGATGTTCTCTGCAATTTGTGGTGTGTGAAAGTTTCCTAGAACGTGAACAAAAGAATGACTTGCTTAGGATCATACAGCATGTGTATGTTGAAAAGTAAGTTTAGGTAAGTTCAAAAGCTTAACTTGAACCCAGGCTATCTCTTATACTATACCTTCTCTTAGGGACAAACAAATTATATTCAAAGTCATTTCAGGAATACTCTAATAAACCCAAAGTGGAGATCAACATAAAAAAGTGTAAACAAGGAACTTTTAGAGGACAGGAACATTAACAGTTGGGTTGATGAATTCAAGCATTCTCTACTAAACAAAAAAAAATGAATTCTAGAGGAAGAAGTGAGGAGAGGGGACGATTTAGGCATGGGGGACCCCACCTGTGGGAAGGCATGGATTTAGGAGATGTATGATGTACATTATGTAACATTAGATGGGAAAATTAGTCAGTTTTCCTGGAATTTTCTGAAGGAGAATAATATGAAAGAAGACTTGAAAAATAGATGTGAACTAGATTGTGTCAGGTACTGAATGTTGTTTTAAAATCTGTTCTGTTTTCTAAGTTTGGAGGTCATTTGTGGGTTATTTTCTCGCAAGGCAAACTCATAATAAGCGTTCAGCTCATAGATGAATATTAGAACGCATAGGAACTTCCTACCTAGAAGCTTGGTTCTAAGTAAACATAACATTAGTCACTACGGTACTGGAATGGTAGGGGAAAGGAAGGCACTGATTTAGCTCCTCAGGAACAATTTTTGACTTGAGTCTAGGAAAAACAACAAATAATATTCCCATGGGATTTTATGGTGTTACTTTGGGTTTGTTTCTAGCACATTAATGATACCATTACAAGATATTATTGAATAAAGAAACACTAGGTGGAGTAGACTTGTGTGGGCTTTCTCTGTGAGTATTTTTATTCCATTCTATTCAGCCCATTAGCTGCAATGAACTGGAAATAGAAAGATTAATGTTACTAATTAATTTTTTTTTACAAATAAAAGTTTAAGGGGAAGGTTCAATAGAAGTATACCCTATGACTGTGCTTATGGATCTTCACAGGTCCTAAACAGAAATCCATGGTATTAACCAAAGTAATTATAATAATCAGCCAAGGTTAATTAAAATGCAGAGTAACATTTGGGCAAGAATAAAATCCACTTTGGAGGTCTTCCAGAAGTACATACATTTGTGCAGCTACTTAATGCACACAAGGGTTTGGTCCTGACAAGGTATACTTGTGGATGCTAATCAGCGTTGGGCTGTCTTTGATTATGTTGCTGAAAATCCTTCTTTTTAGACTTTAGGGCCATCCTCAGAAGATCAGTCCTACTGTAGCTTTGACCTAATCTGGGGGGGGTAATTACTTTGTTATTACTGTCCACCCCATTTGCCTTAACTGGTACAGACTTACTAATTAAAATAATTAATCAAAGCCCCAAGAAGTTAGGATCGTCTGGATACTGCCTAGAATTTCTTTTGTCACTGAAGACTGTATTCCTTCAAGCACCACTGCCTGTGTGGCTGGTCTGATGCATTCTCAACCATTCTGTGATGCTCCTCAAGTGAAGTAAGAAAAGCATCCTTTCTCCTCCTCTACCTCCACTCCACCACTGACCTCCTTATCTCATCGCTCCTGCCCAGGGTGAAGAAGGGATGGCAGAGTCATCAGCCAATGGCCTCTGGGAGGCAAACCTTAGGCAAAATTATGGAATTCACTGTTTGTCTTTAGGGAGAAGAGTTTTCCATATTATGGAAAGATTATCTGAGATCAGAGGACCTGGATTCAAATCCAGCCTTAGTTGGTTACTATTATATAATTTTGGAAAAGTTATTTCATCCCTCTGGATCTGTTTCCTCATTTGTAACATAAAAAGGTTAGCCCTGGCCTCTAAAATCCATTCCATCTCTGTCTGTTTCTATGATCTCAACTATACAAATCTCTTCAGAAGACCTTTTGCCTATATACCTTCAGCATACCAGTACCCATTTACACTCTCCCCCTTCACCCCACACAAAGAATACTCTAAGGAAGAGAGATTTAATATCAGTCTTTTGCTCTTTAGTTTTAATTAAGCTTATTGTATTCTTATAAAAAGTGGGAGGGGAAGGAGTGCAATTTAAGATGTCTCTGGATGGCACAGGGGATAGAGTACTGGACTTGGAGTCGAGAAGACTCATCTTCCTGAGTTTAAAACTAGCTTTGGATACTTCCCAAATGAGCAGTCCTGGGCAAATCATTAAACCCTCTTTGTCTCAGTTTCTTCATCTGTCAAATGAGCCGGAGAAGGAAATGGCAAACCATTCCAGTATCTTTGACCCAAATGTGGTCAGGAAGAGTCAGACAAGACTGAACAATTGTCAAACAAAGTTCCATTTCTTTCGTTATAGGGGCTTTAGTCTTGAGGTACTTAGTATAGTGTCTCTCATAAACAATAAGTTCTTTAAAATGTCTGTTGGATTAAATTGAACTAACAGGAGTTTGTGGAAAAGGGATTTGGAGAACAAAGGTATCCCTAAAATCTTGTGATATAAGCTGCCTATGTTAGTGTGGAATACAGTAATACTCTGGGGAAGAGTATGATACTGAGAGCTACTCCATTCCCACCTGTGCAAAGGTGGGTAGATGAGTGTATGGAAATGTGTTCTCTCTTTTCCCCAAATGTGCACCAGTAAAAATGCTAAACCTGTAGACAAAGAACTTGTGCTCAAATTCCATTGCTGATATTTAACTCTCTGTGTGACTTTGGGCAAATCCCTTCTTTTCTCTGAGCCTCAGTTTCCTTATCTGTAAAATAAGGTAGTTGGATTTGATAGATTCTGAGATCCCTTCTTGTTTGATCTTTATGTTCCTGAGGAATTGGACAGGGAAGTGACCTGTGCTTTAAAAGGTCCCTTCCCTTCCCCATGCCCCCTTTCTCTGAAATAAAAGGATTGTATTAAATATTTCTAAGGCCTTGCCAAGTCCAAATTCTATGTTTTAGCCAAATGGATAACTTTCTCATCCCATTCTCATCCCACGCTCTGTCTCAACTGTCACTTTAGTCATCTTTAATGGCTAGAATGGATTCCTCTTCTTCCCCTTCTCTACCTACTAAAGATTCCCATTTAAGGACAAATTCAGACATGCTCTTTTTTATGGAGATGGACACTGGTCCATCCCATCTCATCCCAACCTATCCCATCCTATTTCATCCCTGCCCACCCACTCCTTTTTCACCAAGTTAAAAGATATCTCTCTTTCCTCAAGTTTTCTGAATTCTCAAATTGTCTGAACCTGTCATTTGCATGTCTTATCTGTCCTTTTAATAAATAAATCATGAGACAGCTTGTCTTGGAGAAAAGAACATTGGACTTGAAGTCAAGAAGACCTGAGTTCAAATATTGCCTCAAACATGTAGTAATTATGTGATCCTTGGTAAGTAACAACTTCTCTCAGCTCAGTTGTCTCATGATATATGATCTATCATATGACTTTAAGCACACACATATGTGAACTATTCATGATTTGAGAACAAACCCTAACTCCCAACCGAGTGGTTTTAAAAGACACATATAAATTAATGGGAAATAGGATTGAAGTAACTTAAGTCTTAACAGAGCACAGATATGACCATGCTACTGTCTTGCTCAAGAAGCTTCAATGACTCCCTATTGTATCTTAGATGAAAGAAAACCTTTTTAATTTGGCATTTAAAGCCTTTTACATTAGTGCTCCAAGCTAGCTATCTCTTTTGAGGATAATTTCATATCATTGTACCCCTTGAACAAGCCAGACTAGCCTTTCTGCTTTTCCCCCCTTATGTACCATTTCATTATCTTGGTGCCAAAACCCCAAGCCTAAATTGTTCTCCCTCCTCATTCCTATCGCTTGGAGCCTCTAAATCTCATTAAGACTCAACAATGCAAAAAAAAAAAACTTTGCTTTTTTAAACATATATTTTATACTTATATGGATACATGTTTACCTCAATAAAATGTAAACTCCTTGAGGGCTGGCACTGTTTATATTTGCCTTTATGTTCCCAACACCTCAAATAGTAGAGGCTATAACTTTTTAAACTTTTTGAGTCCTGAATGTTTTTGACATCTTGATGAAGACTATAGATCCTTTCTCAAAATTATATTTATAAATAATTGAAGATGTTAAGTTTCAGTTAGAGATGTAATTTATTTTTCCATCCTAGTTTATGGACCTGGAGATCCATAAGTTAAGAACCTCTTGTGTAGGCACTTAATAAATGCTTTTTGACCAATTGATTTGTTGTTTTTTCCTTCCTTGAATAATTTGAGGTTTTAGACTGAAGAGTTTGCCCAGAGTGGGGAATACTATATATTTCATTTGTATTTCCACCACATTCTCAGTCCCACAAGCTTTAATCTTTCCTTGCCCTTTGGCTAAAGGTAGAACTTGGAGGGTTCATACACAGAAATGAATTACTTGACATAAAGCAAAAAGAATTTTAGAGCCTTCTGTGCATCTGGACAACAGCCCCTGAGCACTCTGCTTATCCTTGGTACTGGATCACATCTTAGCCCCAGACTCCTCAAAATGAGATTATTTCAGGCTCACTGATCCCACAAGGAAATATAGAATCCATGTGGGAAGAAAATCACTTTGTATCTGGATCTCAGAGGACTCTTTCAGTAAGACCAAATCATTATTCTTGCTTAGTAGATAAGCAAATTCAGTTTTAAAGATGGACTTTAAGGTCATGCATCTCATGAACATTAGGAACAAAGCCAGGGTATCTCTTTCAGAGTCTTAAGTGCAAAACTTAGGATAATGCTAACATTTTTATATTATTGTATGGAATATGCTTCCCAATTGGAAAATATTCTGTAAAAGTGAATAATTCATATTGAACTCTCAGAAGTAAAATTCAAAGTCCTCTATCAACCTGAGATTCAAGGTCCCCACAATCTAACCCCTGCCTGCCTTCCCAATTGTGGCTCCTTTTATTCCCCTACAAGAGGAATGAAAGTAAAGTTGAAACTTAGGCCAGATAAATCTACCAATCCTTTGTTTTCTCTGTACACCAATGTAGCAGGAATTAAGGAAGGCCCCTAATTCCAAATTCTGTTTTAGTCATGCCAATTAATCTCCTGGAAGGCTTAGGGGATGGAATGGTAGACTGAGTCAAGCAGACCTAAGCTCCAACTCTGCCTCAGACTACTTGTGTAATCCTGGAAAGCCACTTAATCTTTCCTGACCTCGGTTTCTTACCCTTAAATGGGGCTAGTAACAGCATCTACCTCACAGGCTTGTTATGAGATCCAAAGGAGATATTTCTGTAAAAGGGTTCAAAATTCTATGTAAATTTAGCCACAATAATTATTACTGTGTCCCGTTGTATTAGCTCTAGTGGCTGCCTATTGCCTCCAGGATAAAATTTAAAGTCCTTTCTTTGGCACTTAAAACTCTTCACAACATGGATCTTTTCTATTTTTCCAGTCTCCTTACACTTTACTCCTTAACACCCATTCTACAATCCAGCTATACTGGCCTTCTTGCGGGTCCTTGAAGATAACCCGTCATCTTTCATCTCCATGCTTTTGCACCGATTTTCCTCCATGCTTGGAATGCTCTTTCCTCTCTCCCTACCTCCTCCACTTAACTTTCTTTGGCTTCCTTCAAGACTTAGCTCTAATTCTTTCTTTTATAGGAGGCTTTTCTTTGTTCCCCTAGATGCTAATATCTTCTCCTTTCAGATTACCTCCTGCTTACTCTTTAGATATCTTGTACGTTCTTGCACACAGAAACAAGAAAATTATGTGATGATCAACTGTGATGGATTTGACTCTTCTCAACAGTTCAGTGATTTAAGGCAATTCCAATAGATTTGGGATGAAAAATGCTACCTGCATCCACAGAGAGAACTATGGAGACTTAATATGGATCAAAGTGTAGTATTGTTCACCTTTCTATTTTTTTTCTTTTTCATGTTTTTCCCCCTTTTGGTCTGGTTTTTCTTGTATAACATGACAAGCACAAAATTATGCTTAAAAGAATTGTTCATATCAGATTACTTGCTGTCTTGGGGAACAAGGAGGAAAGAAGAAAAATTTGAAACACAGTCTTACCAAAATGAATGTTAAAAACTATCTTTACATGTATTTGGAAAAAATAAAATACTCTTTTAAATTTAAAAAAAACAACTAGCAAAAGAAAAAAAATATATTGTATGTTCATAGTAATTTACATGTTGTCTCTCCCATTAGCCTGTGAGCTCTTTAAGGACAGGAACTTCTTTTGCTTTGTTTTGAATCCCCAGATTTAAGCACAATGCCTGGCTTATAGTAGGCACTGATTAAATAAATCCTTGTTGAATAACTGACTGAATATAACATGCTTGTTTCTACTTCAACTTCAGTATAATCTTGGAGTTGCTCTAGGCAGCTCTCTGAGACTATAAGCAGCAGAAATAGTGATACTCTGTATTTTAGAGGAAAGCTCTCTACACCAATGAAATAAGAGACTCAGTTTGTATCTTACTCTTCCAGAAAATTTTCAGGAGTGGGAAGCACTTTACTGCTTAGGCATAACAGATACATTGATCATATTTATTGCCATATTGCTAAAACATCCAGAGTTGGGTATTATTCTTTCTATGGTAGTTTCTAATATTCTTCACTTAGCTGTATTAAAATATTTCCTTCAAAAAACCCTCCAGGCACCAAGAATGATGAAGAATTGCATTCATAGGAAGGGAAATTATTTCATTTCTTTTCTAAATAAAGCACTTTGCATTTTGTTAGTGGTGGGGATCAGTTAATGGGTATTCCTCAGTCTTTTTTGAAGCAAGGCATAATTACTTCCTATTGCATTTTTGGCAATGGAAATTCCCTCCTACATTGGGAAAAAAAAAGCTGCCTCCTAAACTTTCATTACCCATTTTCTTCTCGCTGAGTTTACAGCCCTCTTGATGAGAAGTGGGATGGCAGTTTAACTAGAGCACTGAAAACGTGCAGTTCTCCCCTAAGCTGGCAATAGATCAATAAACCTAGGGTTTGAGTTTACAGATGCCAACTTTCTGTGAAAATCTGTGGTGGCAGAGGAGTAAACATTGCAGCATCCTGCCCGAGTCCCACCTGGTGCCTTATCCTTCTCTTCCAAGCTGTCCAGAATCTCAGAAAGAACATGCACAGCTTCCCACTGCCCTGGTGGTGAAGCATCAGCTGTGGAGGCTATAACTGGGACAGGACATTACCCCAGATTAGGGATGAGGAAGGATGTCATACAGTGATGGGTCAAAAAGTTTTGAAGATTGGTTCTTTTGCTTTGTTTCCCAAGGGAACTCCAGCTCTTGAACTTAAAGCCTTGAGAGAGCTGGTGCATGAGCAGAGCTGAAAGTGGGGCAGTGCCAGCTCTGTGCGTGGGCAACAAATGAGTCACAATCTGCCTAACACCAGAGGGAGAGCCAAGAAGCCAGTGTGATGTGCTGGATTTGGGTCATGGGACCTGGATTCTGATCAGAGACAGTCCACTTTCTACTTTTGTGACCTTAGACATGTCCCTTTCCTGTTGTATGTGAAATAAAGAGGGTGGTCTAGGGATTCTGTGACTCTCATAAAAGAATAAACAGAAACATGGAGGTGTGGCTAAATCACTTTTTTAGTTGTTGTCCAGTCATGTCTAATCCTTCATGACCCCAATTGGAGTTTTCTTGGCAAAGATACTAAAGTGGTTTGTCATTTCCTTCTCCAGCCCATTTTACAGATGAGAATACTGAAGCTATTAGTTTGAAGTGACTTGTCCAGGATCTTACAGCTGGGAAATTGTATTAAGTTACATTTGAACTCGGGTCTTCCTGGCTCTAACCAGGTGGGTTAGAACACTATACTTGGAGTCAAAAAGATCCTAGTTCAAATTCCTCCTCAGACCCTTTAATAATTGTGTGTCCAGAGACATGTTTATTTTACCTCTTTGTCCCCATTTTCTTTACCTGAAAAATGAGGATGCTGGCTTCTAACTCCTAGACATTTTAACAGTTTTAAATCTATAATCCTATAATCTCAGGAACATTAGAGAACACTGGATTTGGGCTTAAATTTCAACTCTACTATTTACTATCCATGTAATCTTGGCTTTCTCTTTCTGGAAATGGACAAGCATTCATTCATTCATTCATTCATTCATTCATTCATTCATTTATTTATTTATTTATATTTTATTTTATTTATTTTTTTTTTTTTGCTGAGGCAATTGGGGTTAAGTGATTTGCCCAAGGTCACACAGCTAGGACAAGTTACGTGTCTGAGGCCAGATTTGAACTCAGGTCTTCCTGACTTCAGGGCTGGTGCTCTATCCACTGAGCCACCTAGCTGCCCCTGGACAAGCATTTATTAAGCAGCTTCCATGTGCCAGTCATTTTACAAATATTATCTCATGTGATTCTCATGAAAACTCTCTGAGGTAGTTGCTATTATGATTTTTGTTTTATAGTTGAATAGATTTGAAGCAAACAGGTTAAATGACTTGACCAGTCACCTAGCTAGTAAGTGTCTGAGGCTCAGGTTTTCCTAACTCTTAAGAACCAGTGTTATATCTACTTGGCACCCAGCTGCTTTTAGCTGGATCACAATATATTTACTGTGCAGTGAAGGGTTTGAATGGGAGAAGATAATAGGTACTGTGTTTATTGGGATGAGGTCTTTCTCCTATAAGTCTAAACTTTTCTCCTGCTATAGTGATTGAGCTAGGAAATTTGGAGAGGCTCTTTATGTTGAGGGTGTGGAGTCTGAGTTACGCATGTCCTTAAAACTAAGGCTTCTAGTTTTTTCAGGAAAGATACTATGGAGATCTCATTTGCTCCCCTCAGCTTTCATGAAAGAGGCAGCATGATCCAATGAAAATGAATGGTGAATTTGGAGTTAGAATTCCTTTAAATTGAATCCTAGTCCTGGTACTTCTCACATGGCTTGAAAGTCATTAAATGCTTTTACCTAGCATGAAAGTACAGCTAAGGTGGTGCAATAAATAGAGTCTACTTACTAGCTGTATGATCCCAAACAAGTTATTTAATCTGCTTCCCTCAGTTTTAAAATCTGTAATATGGGGATAATAATAGTGGTGATGATGATAGCATCTACCTTCCAGCATTGCTGTGAAGCTCAAATGATATCACTGTAAAGTGCCCAGTAGAGTGCTTGGCCCATAGTGTTATGTAAGTATTAGTCATTTATTCTCTCTGGACCTCAGTTTCCCTCTCTACAAATTAAGAAGCATGGACTAGATTCTAGTGCCACTGGAGAAGGAAGTGCCAAACCACTGTAGTATTTGCCAAGAAAGTCTCCAGTGGGTTGGATGTGACTGAAAAAACACTAAACAACAGGAAAGTGCCTCTTCTAGTTCTAACTCTAAAATCCTAGGCTTCCCTCTCCTTACCGCCTTAAGAAAGTCAATTCAATAACTCTAGTCCTCAGTTTCTTACTCTGTAAAACTAGGGAAGGAATACATTGGATTATCTGTAAATTTTCTCTTAGTTCTCCATCTATGGAACTGAGCCCGGAGTCTAGAGAGGGATATCAGGGTGGGGGTGGGGTTCAACCTCAGCTCCTACCCTCCTGTCCCACCCTTCCAATAAGGCTCCAATAAGACTATCCTATTAAGCATAGCCACTGTGATCTGGTGCTGTTCCCAGAGGAAGCATTTCAATCCAGATGGTGTTCTTCTTGTCAGGGGCTGGCCTAGCATCTCCTGTCATTCTCTGACATTTTGCCAATAACTTTGAACTTGTCTTTTCTTCCTCTCCCTTTCCTTCATTAAAGGCCAAAAAAAGCGATTGAATCAGACCCTTTGAAAGATCTTACTATACCACAAAGATATTTCCCCCCTCCTTCCTAGAGAAGAAAATTGATTGTAGGAAAGATGAAATAAATCAAGAAATGATCATTTCTTAGAGGGAAGAGAGAAGAGACGCCATTCCCAAAACTAGAATCAGGAGGATGTGAATGGAGCTTTAATCAGCTCCTGACGTACAACATTGGGAATTCTCCCCCAAAGTCACTATTGCCCATTCACTACAAAATTCTCTGGAGAATAGCCTGCCTCCTCTTAGCAGTGGAACTACCCTCTGCTGCCTCTCTCTTTCATCCTCCTAGTCCACCCATCACCCCAAACTGAAATTGCTTCAGGCACAAGTTCACATTAATCATGGCTCTGGTCCCCAGGAAATCCAGTGAAACAATGCCCTAAAAAGATTGTGGTTTATGTTACTGTCATTCCAGCCTAGCTCCAGTATCTATTTAAGCCCCAAATCCCAGAAAACACTGGGTTACTATAATTCTTTTGTTTAAAAAAGTATTCAAGTGTGACCTTGCAAAGCTGAGCCTTAGAGCTTGTGATGGGGCTTTTGAGACCACACAGTTAGACTTGATGAAAAAAGTATTAGGCCATAGGAGATAAGAGTTCTGACCTCACGAGTCAGGGAAATCCTGCCTCAGACACTTATTAGCAATATGACTGTGCAAATCATTTAACATCTCTGAGCACAATTACCTCATCTTTCAAATGAGGTGATTGGACTTGATAACTTCTAAGAATTCTTCCAGCTCTGAATCTAGGATCCTATAGAATTTGGAGGCCCAGAGATCTCTGGCAAGTGTTTGGTAGCATCAGTGCTAGAATTTTCCCTCCTTTTCTTCCCACTTTTTCCTTCTCTCTCTCTCTCTCTCTCTCTCTCTCTCTCTCTCTCTCTCTCTCTCT
>JAJPUD010000038.1:756275-806708 GCA_023553655.1 Myrmecobius fasciatus | reverse complement strand
TCTCTCTCTCTCTCTCTCTCTCTCTCTCTCTCTCTCTCTCTCTCTTCCCCTCCTTCCCTTTCTCTCTCCCTCCCTCCCTCTCCTTAACACTCTCTCTCCCTCTTTCCTTTTCTTTTTCCCTCCCTCCCTCTCCTTCACTCTCTTTCTCCCTTCCTTCCTCCCACTTCTTCACTCTCTCTCTCTCCCTCCCTCCTTTCCTTTTTTCGTCTCTCTCTCTCCCTCTCTCCCCTCTTCTCTCTCTGTCTTTGTATCTCTGTCTCTGTCTCTACCTTTCCCCTTTCCCCCTTTCTCTCTTCAGGCAGGACCAGAAAAAAGTCCTTTAGTAACCACGTTTCAGACAACGAACCTGTGGCTGTAAAGATCTACTTTCCTTTAATCAATAAACATTTGTTAATCACGAAGTCAGTTAGATAGTGAGGATAGAAAAACAAAGAGAAACTTACATTCTATTGGGGAAATTATATGTAGATATTTGAAAATAGACAAAGTATTAATTAGGGTTCTTGGGAGCTAGTCTGGATCTAGACTTGGAAGGAAATGAGGGATTCTTTTTTTAAAAATTTTATTTTATTTGCAAAACATGTATGGGTAATTCTTCAACATTAACCCTTACATAGCTTTCTGTTACAAATTCCCCCCCAACTCCCCAGCCCTCCCCTAGATGGCAGGATATCCACTACATGTTAATTATGAAATTAAAACTATTTGTAGTCATATGAAAAGTTGCTCCAAATCACTATTGATTAGAAAAATGCAAATCAAGACAACCCTGAGGTACCACTATACACCTGTCAGATTGGCTAAAATGACAGGAAAAGTTAATGATGAATGTTGGAGGGGATGTGGGAAGGCTGGGACATTGATGCATTGTTGGTGGAGCTGTGAACGGATCCAGCCATTCTGGAGAGCAATTTGGAGCTATGCTCAAAAAGTTATCAAACTGTGCATAACCTTTGACCCAGCAGCATTTCTATTGGGTTTATATCCCAAGGAAATGAGGGATTCTAAGAGACAGAGGGGAGGATGGGGGAGTCTTCCTGGCAGGAGCATGGCTTGGTCAAGGGCACAAAGATGCAGGGAATGTTGGATGAAGGAAGACCAGTGTGACTACAACATAGAGAGCTGGAAGTGGAGGAAAGCATAAGAAGTTTGTAAGGATAGATTAGAGCTGATTATAAAAGGTTTCAAATGCCAAATAGAAGTTTTCTCCTGTATAAAATGGGCATGCCACAGTGCTACTGACCTCATTCAGTGATGTGTAGGTAAAAAAACAAAAAACAAAAAAACAACCAGCTTTCTGAAGAAAAATGTGCACAGGACATACCTTTAAGTTTAATATATACTATTACTATCTCTTTTTTCATTACTTTCTTTTTTATTTTTTAATTAAAGCTTTTTATTTTCAAAATATATACATGGATAATTTTCAACACTCAACCTTACAAAACCTTGTGTTTTAATTTTTCCCTCCCTTTACCTACCCTCTCCCCTAGATATGAAGTGATCCAATATATATTAAACATGTGCAATTCTTCTATAAATATTTCCACAAATATCATGGTACACAAGAAAAATCAAATCAAAAAGGAAAAAAAATGATAAAGAAAACAAAATGCAAACATACAACAACAAAAAGAGTAAAAATGCTATATTGTGATCCACATTTAGTTCCCATAGTCCTCTCTCTGGTTATAGATGACTCTCATCATCACAAGATCATTGGAACTGGCCTGAATCATATCATTGTTGAAGAGAGTCACATTCATCAGAATTGATAAACATATAATCTTGCTGTTGCCATGTACAATGTTCTCCTGATTCTGCTCACTTCACTTAGCATCAGTTCATGTAAGTCTCTTCAGGCCTCTCTGAAATCATCCTGCTGTTCTTTCTTAAGTTGAGACCATATGAAAATATCAGATCAAGCCCTGATTTTTAGATTAGATTTCCAAATTAGAATTTCAAATTCTTCCAGAATACTATCACATTATACTTGAATCTTTCTTTAGCCTAGGGAAGCAAAATGGATGCATGCATCTCCCCTCAGAAAAGTGTGTGTTCCCCTGTGTGCATATGCATGCATGTGTGTGTGTGTGTGTGTGTGTGTGCTCATATATTGACTGAAGAGCTAAGTTTCCCAGAGGCACAAATCCAGAGCCAAATCATTTACATTATCAGAAGGGTACCAGTGCAAATGCTGGGATTCTGAAGGCAATCACATTTAGAAAAGAATCTTCTTGCCATTTTCTTTTTGGAAGAAAAAATGTTTTTTCTCTTTCTTAAAAAAAATCTTTGCTCCAAGAGTTAGCTAAGGTAGGTAGCAAAGGGAAGAGAAAGGGGTATATTCAGAACTGAAGATGATGCAAAAACAGCTAGCATTAATAAAAATAATATAACATAAGAAGAGAAATCTATTTCTTATTCCTCTCCCCTGGGAAGACAGGATTTACATGGATAGAGCCAACATACAAACAAACTCATAGGCATCATGGCTCATGGGGGTCACAAAAAGTTGATCGTGACTGATTAAAAAACATTAATGTGACAAGAACTATGTAAAGTGCTAGAATTACCAAGAAAATCAAGGGAGCTCACATTGTAATGAGGAAATGCACCCTGAGAGACAGGCTCCTTTGCTCTGTTTCCCTCTCCATTGCCTTTTTCTGTCTTTTTCCAACACAGGAATATAAACAACTATAGCCCTATTGTAGTGAACAACTCCAGAAATATCAGAGGATTTGTTTGTGGGATTCTTAAACTTATTGTTGTCATAGATTCCTTTGCAGTCTGGGAAAGTCTATAGACCCTTTCCCGGCATGATGTGATTAAAATAATCAAATGAAATGGCACATTTCAGTTAGAGACTAATGAAAAGAAAGATATATTTTTATTCCTGATCCAAGGTTATAGATTCCTTTAAATCTCTCTGTGGCTACAAGAAGTCTGTGGACCTCAAGATGAAAACACTCAGTTTAGCTTAAAATAGGTACTGTATGTTTGGAATTTTAGAACCCAGTTTTGGTTCTGCCACTAAGTTTCTGTATGACGTTGAGCAAGTCAATTCCCCTAATCTGGAATTTAGTTTAGTTCTGAAGCAAAGGAGGTGGATTAAATGATTTTCATGATTACTTCTCTCTAATATTTATAATATATAAATTTATCTTCAATTATAATACAATATATATTTATTATTATAGCACAACATACCATGACACTCTCTGATTTAATGTACTATCATATGTATATAATGTGTCATAGTAAATAAGAGTTGGTTTGAGAGTCACAGAGACCTGGGTTCAAGTGCTACCATTAACATTTGAATCTGCTCTGTGCCATGGTCAAATTCCCTAACTTTTTGGTGCACCAAGTATCTCCCTGAAATTATCAGTTGCAGAGGTGCTGATCTTCATTGGTAGAGGGAGTTTTCTCACTAGGAGTTCCCTATATCCCCAAAATCATGGGTTTAGGCCATCATCTCCCCCCAAACAAACAAACTACAATCAGAATACATTTATATAATATACTTAGCTGAAGGGCAATGAGGCATTTTGGATTGAAGGCCAAATGTGGAGTTAATAAGACCAAGGCTCAAGTGAAAATGTAACTATGGACAAGCCATAACAATTCTCCTTCCCTAAGTCAACTGTCTAAGACTAAATGGTTGATCTGTGTTGGTAGAAGGGAGTTCCCTTGCCACTGGACTTTGATGACTCTGGAGGAGAGAGTGAGATGGATGAGTTTTTGCATCTCTGCTTTATTTGAATCCAATTGACATGTGCAAGTGAAATAATTACCTTCATGATGTCATTGGCCTTAGAATGAAGGATCAATAATAATAACGACCATATTCAAATGAAATAATAATGGATAGTGACCTCTAAAACTATCTTCAATCATAGAGAATGGAGTAGGCTGTGTATTTATCAGTAGGAGTTAATTGGAAAATTAACAAACTGCCTTCCTAGTCCATACCTGTCAATAAAAAAAGGTTCTAACAAGAAACCTTAGCATACTGCTTAATGGGCATGGACAACAAGCCACCAGTATTCTGTGAGTAAGGCAGGAGTGTATGTTTTGAGTTGGGGACTGATGGTGGTCACATAATTACAAGCAAACCCAAGACTAATGATGCTTTCAAAAGAAATCTGAAGGATAGATTCAGCAGGCTGCAAGGATACAGACTGTCAGTGTGATTCACTGAGTAATTACAGAATAATACAGTGTAAACTATTAGGAAATAATAATAATAAGTCAGGATTGACTCATCTCTTTGAAAACTTGGGCCTGACAAACCTGCCAGGTATTTGTTATCTCTTCTGGGCTGTGCACCAATGTACCGTGAGCCAAGGCAGGCAGCTGAATTCAAACGAGACAGGTCTATTATCCTTTTTTACATTAAAACTGCAAGAATATGGCAGAGGAAACAGGAATAAAGTTAGGCTAATATCAGCGCCCGTTTTCAGGTAAAATGATAATTGTCAGTCACCTGGAGTCCTCCAAGATGAAATGTTCTCAGTCCAAAATAGAAACAAAAAGACAGTGATGGTTTCAGGATAAGGGAAAATCAAAGCATGCAAAGAAAGACATTTGACACAATAAGTGAAGTGGGTATATGGAATTTAGGAGCCAGATCATTTGAATTGAACACCTGTTTTGTGTCCAGCACTGTGCTAGGCTGATGGGGATACAAAGTCCAAACACTTAAATTAAATAAAAAAACAAATAAACAAAACCAAACAAAAAATCAGTTCCTGCTTTCAAGGACTTTATATTTCACCAGGAGAGATGAAATATTTATGTCAATTCAATTAGGCTTCTATTTTAATAAGAGGTTTCTAAGTTCCTGAAGCTGGGGATAAAAAGGTGAGAACAAACAGTCCTTGTTCCTTAGGGAACTTACATTGTTAGTGGAAGGACGCAAGAGGTACCCAGATAAGTTAGTACCAGATATACACAAAAATAATTCAAACTAATTTCAGGAAGAAAAAGGATGGGGAGGAGGGAGGTCAAAGATCAGAAAATACTTCAAGTAGGATGTACCAGTATATCTGAGCTTTGAAGGAAGCTAGACAGTGTTGGATGACTCAGTGGATAGTGTTAGCCCCAGAACCAGGAAGACATCTTTCTGAGTTCAAATTTGACCTCAGACACTTATCAGTTATGTTACTTTAAATCTTGTTTGCCTCAGTTTCTTCATCTGTCAAATGAGCTGCAGAAAGAAATGGCAAAGCACTGCAGCATCTTTGCAAAGAAAATCCCCATTTGGGATCACAGAGAGCCGGATAGGATTGAAAAACAACTACATAAAAACAAAAGAGTTTCTACAGGAGGGAGTAAACAAAAAGAATCTACAATGGCCTGTGCAAGAGACTATACAATGGTAGGAAATGAAATATATTACATGGAGAATAGTAAAGAGACTAGTTTGACTAGAATGGAGAATTTTCACCAGATCATAAGATAAATAAAGCAGAAAAGAAAGTTGGGAGTTAGATTACAGAGGATTCTAGTGTGGAGGGTAGTTTGTAATATGTGCTAGAGGCAATAAAGAGCAACAGAGATGATTTTTAAGTAGGGAGTGATATACCCATAGTTTAGAAATATCAATATGGCAACTGTGCAGAAAATGTGTCAGAAAGGGCTGAGACTGGAAACTAATTAGGAAAAGGGTATCAAAATAGTCCAGGAAAGGTATGATGAGGGCCTGAATTAGGATGCTGATTGTATGAATGGAAAGAAGAGGATAGACATGAGATATTTTGATTTAAAGACTTGGGAAAGCTAGGAATGAAGCTCTTTACAGACCAGAAAGCCTCAGACTTGAGGAACTTTTGTCCTAAAGGACAAATGGTCCAGTGGAAAGATCAATGACTAGAGACAGAGGATCTGCATTAAAATCCCAGCTTTGATACTTTGTGTAAGTTACTTAATTTCTCTGGCCCTCAGTTTCCCTAACACCCTAAAATGAGCGGGTTGGATTAGACGGCTTCTGAGTTCCCTTCTATGCTATGAGATAGCATATGGGGGTGAGGTGGTGGGGAGGGAAACCAACCATGAATTTATTTTACAGAAGTCAGATAGGAGAAGTCAAAATCTTAAAAATAGAGATATTTCTATTATGTACTAGATTGTGGCCATTACTGGTGATCTGATGAAGTAGTTTCAGTGTAGTGAACTTTGCAAATATTCCTTACACAAGATAAGACAGGGGTGGGGAGTGGAAGGGTAAGTCATAGGAACTGTGACCTCCGGATCAGAGATAGACATATGTAAGACAAGTCATTAAATGATTAATGGCTGCCAGGGGCTTCTAGCTCTCCAGCCAAGACCTTAGAAGCCATCTTCTGCAATCTCCTCATTTTACAGATGAAGAAATCCACACTCAAAAAGGATATGTAACTTGCTAGTAAGCAGTTGAGGCAGGATTTCAATGGAGGTTTTCCTGACTCCAAGTTCAGAATTTTATATATTGTGGCAAGCTGCTCCTCACAGGTGGTCAGAACTAGCAAGGTGCTAGCAAGGGAAAAAACAAACAAATGAACCGTGTAGCTATGACAACTCAGAAGCTGGGACATCAGGTAGCTAGAAGCCATAATCATGTCTGGAGGGACAGAAAGAAGTCAAAGTCAAAATCAGCTTGGGGTAAATTAGCTCCATCCAGAACTGACTTTTGACTTCTTTCTGTCCCTCCAGAGCAAATCAGCTCTGCCTGGAGCAATAGCCAATCATTGAGAATGGGACAAATTTTTTCTTTTTTTTATTAAAGCTTTTTATTTTCAAAACATATGCATAGATAATGCTCAATATTCACCCTTGCAAAATCTTTTCCTCTTCCTTTCCCCACCTCCTCTACTAGATGGCAAGTAATCCAATATATCTTAAACATGTGCAATTCTTCTATACGTATTTCCACATTCATCATGCTGCACAAGAAGAATCATATCAAAAAGAAAAAAATGAGAAAGAAAACAAAAAGCAAGCAAACAACAACAAAAGAAGTGAAAATACTATGTTGTGATCCACATTCAGTTCTCACAGTCCTCTCTCTGAGTGTAGATGGCTCTCTCCATCACAAGATCATTGGAACTGATCTGAATCATCTGATTGTCCATCAGAAGTGATGATCATATAATCTTGTGATTCCTGTGTACAATTTTTTTTGGTTCTGCTCATTTCTCTCAGCATCAGTTCATGTAAGTCCCTCAAGGTCTTTCTGAAATCAGCCTATAGGATAAGTAGTGATAGTGCTTTTGTTCCAGGGAAAGAGGCTGTGCAGTGGGCACAGGTTATGGCAGTAGAAGAAGAGGAACCTAAAATCATCACCTTAAAACTAAAATTGACCTTCAAGGTGACTTAATTGAATTTATTTTATAGATAGAGCAATTGGCACCCAGTAATGTTAAACAATTTGACCAAGATTATGAAAGGAGGAAACACTCAGGAAAGAATTTGAACGCTGGTCCTCATGCTCCAAATCAAGGACTTTTCCCATTGAACTATACTGAACTTTCTGATATTCAGCTTAACATCATGTAGTATGATGGGAATCAAGAAACCTGGATTTGATTTCCAGATCTCTCACTAATTATGTGGCCTTGGGCAAAGCACCTCACCAACTAGAGCTTTCATTTCAAGCAATTAATTAACAAGCCTTTTATTAATTAAGCACTTCTCCGTGTCAGGCACTGAAGATACAAAGAAAATCAAAAAGAAAAAGTCTGTCTTCAAGGAATATACATTCTAATTTTTATCCCTTTAAAATGAGAGGATTACGAAAAATCAAAAGAAAATGAAAAGGATTCATATATACAAAAATATTTATAGCAGCTCTTTTTTTGTGTGTGTGATGGTAAAGAATTACAAATTGAGGAGATACCCATTGATTGGGGAATTAATGAATAAGTTGTGATTTATGATAACAATTGAATACTATTACTATGCTATAAGAAGTGACAAACAGGATAGTTTCAGAAAAATCTAGAAAGATATATGAACTGATGCAAAGTGAGCAGAACTAGAACAGTGTACACAGTAAACAGCAATATTGTAATCATGTTCAACTGTGAAAGACTTAGCTACTCTGATCAATACAATGATCTGTGACAATTCCAAAGGACTCATGATGAAAAATACTATCTACCTTGAGAGAAAAAACCTACAAACTCTGAGTGCGTATCAAAGAATATTTTTTTCACTTTATTTTCCCTTTTTTGTGTGCTAATATGGAAATATGTTTTGCATGACTTTACATGTATAATTGGTGTCTTCTCAATGGGTAGGAGAGGGGCTGGTGGGAAGGAGAAAATTTGAAACTGAACATTAAAAAAATGAATGTTAATAAATACAATTGAAAATAAAAATATCAAGTTTATTTTAATATAGCATAAAAATAAAATGAGGGGGTTGCATGGATAACTTATAAGGTTCTTTCTCCATCTAACCATTCAGAATTTCTTTTTCCTCTCTAAGTAAACATTGCCTGGTTTTGTTTATAAACTGCTGTCTGATCCAGGAGTCAACATGCTGGAGTAAACAGTAAGTTGCCATAATTCTCCCACATTCACCCCTAAACAACCATAAAATAACACTGCAAAACAAATCCTGGAACAGCAGAATCAGCAGAAAGACAGGGTAAAATAATCTTTTAGTCCAAGAAACTTGGAAGATCAACAAGACAGACATATTTCAGTAGAGTAAAAGGGAGCACAGTCCAGGACAGAAGTATCTTAGCAAGCCAGCAGCAAGCTTCACATCAGCAAACCAGTGGGAGATCCTGAGCCCCAGTATGATAAATGCCAATAGCAGGACCTCCCCCTATAACATGCCTAATCATATCCAGGGGAATGAGCAGAATCCAGTCCTGAGTTTTAATAAGATTAAGGGTGAAGAAAGGAATTCCCATTATCACCATTATTCAATATAGTACTAGTAATGTTAGCTATCAAAATAACAGAAGAAAAAGAAATCAAAGGAATTAGACCAGGTAAAGGGGAAACAGAATGATCACTTTTTGCAGATGATATGATGGTATACCTAGAGAATTCTAGAGAATCAACTAAAAAATAAGTTGAAATAATCAATAACTTAGGCAAAGCTGCAGCATATAAGATAAATCCACATAAATCTTCAGCATGTCTTTATATAACTAACAAAATCCAGCAGCAAGAGATAGAAAGATAGATTTTATCTAAAATAATTGTAAACAATATAAAATACTTGGAAGCCTATCTGCCAAGCCAAATCCAGGAAGTACATGAATACAATTACAAAACACTTTTCACACAAATAAAATCAGATCTAAACAATTTAGAAAATAACAATTGCTCATGGGTAGACTGAATCAATATAATAAAGACAATTCTACCTAAGTGAATTTACTTATTCAATGTCATAACAATGACACTATCAAAAATTATTTTAGAGCTATATTTATAGCTTTCTAATATAATTTGAGACCAATAATTTGGTATTGATAAGCCACCTTCCTTTTATTTTTTCATTAATTCCCTTGATATTGTTGACTTTTTGTTCTTCTAGATGAAATTTTTTATTTTTTTAGCTCTAAAAGTTATTCTGAACTAAGAAATAGACTGATACAACATGACTAATATGGAAATATGTTAAAAATGATTGTACAAGTATAACATCTATTTGATTGTTGTCTTGGGGAGGGTGAGGGATAGGAAGAAGGGAGAAAAAATTGGAACTCAAATTTTATAAAAATGAATGTTAAAAATTATCTTTATATGTAATTGGAAAAATAAAATACTACTGAGTAAAAAAGACTTTTTTTTTTAAAAAAAGAAACAGAATAACAGATCAGTGGAATAGATAGGTATACAAGACATATACAGTGATAAGTCATCATAGTAATCTAGTGTTGGATAAACCCAAATCCCCCCAGCATTTGGGATAAGAACTCACTATTTGATTAAAAAAAACTGCTGAGAAGATTGGAAAACAATAGGGCAAAAACTAGGTATAGACCAACATCTCACACCACATACTAAGATAAGGTCACAATGGATATGTAACATAGACATAAATGGTGATATAATAAGGAAATTAAAAGAGAAAGGAATAATCTGTCAGATCCAGGAGAAAGGATTAGTTCATGACCAAAAAAGAGATATCACTACAAAATGTAAAATAGATAATTTTGATTATATTAAATTAAAAAGCTTTTGCACAAACAAAACCAATGAAACCAAAATGAGAAATAGAGCAGAAATTAGAAAACAGCAAGTGTCTCTCATGAAGGTGCCCAAATATATAGAGAACTGAGTCAAATTTATAAGAATGTAAGTCATTCCTCAAATGATTAAATGGTCAAAAAATATGAACAGTTTTCAGATGAAGAAATCAAAGCTACCTATAGACTTAAAAAGAAATGCTCTAAGTCATTTTAGGTCAGAGAAATGCAAATTAAAATAACTTTGAGGTACCACCTCACACCTATTGGCCAATATGACAAAAAAGGAAGATGACAAATGTTGGAGAGGATGAGGGAAAATTGGACACTAAACCACTGTTCATGAAATTGTGAACTGATTTAACTATTCTGGAGAACAATTTGGAACCATGCCCAAAGGTCAACCAAACTATGCATATCCTTTGATCTAAGAATATCATTACTAGGTCTATACCCACAAAGAGATCATAGGAAAGGGGGAAAGGACCTACAGGTGCACAAATATTTACAGCAGCTCTTTTCATGGTGGCAAAATATTGGAAATTGTGGGGATGCTATCCATTGAAGATTGGCTGAACAAGCTTGAGTACATGAATGTAATGGAATATTATTGTGCAATGAGAAGAATGAGGATGAGCAGGCAGATTTCAGAAAAACCTAAGACGTATAAATTGAAACAAAGTGAAATCAGCAGAACTGGGAAAAGATTGTACATAGTATCAGCAATATTATGTGATAAGCAATTATAAATGACTCAGCTCTTCTCAGCAACACAATGATTCAAGACAAGTACAAAAGTATCACAAAGGAAAATGCTATCCACATTTAGACAAAGAATTGATGGACTCTAATGCAGATTGAAATGCAATTTTTTTACTTGCTTTATTCTTTTTTGTGTTTTTCCTTTTGACCTGTTACTTCTTTACAACAGTGATAATATGGAATATTAATTTTAATCTTATAATCAATATTTTAATAACATTGATTAAATTTAATTAATAGAATATTGATAATGTGGAATATATGTGATAAAACTTGTATAATTTGTATCAAATGGCTTATCATTTTATGAAGAGGGAAGGGGAGGAAGGGAGGGAAGAAAAGTTTGGAACTCAAAGTCTTGTAAAATGACTGCTAAAAATTGTCTTGACATGTAATTGGGAAAACGTGCTATTAAAAACACAAAAAAATTTACTATAAAAATAAACTGCTGACTGAGATCTACAAGCTTCTTTAGATGTTGCCAAACATAGGCATATGAGTGAGATGGAGTTGGCAATTAGTCCATCAGTAGCAGTAGTAGTAGTTGTTGTTGTTCTTCTCCTCCTCCTCTTTCTCCTTTTTTCCTCCTCTTCCTTTTCCTCTCCTCCTCCTTCTTTCTCCTCATCCTTTTCCCTTTCCTCTTCCTCCTTTTCCTTTTCTCCTCCCCCTTTTCCTTTTCTCCTCCTCCTTTTCCTTTTCTCCTCCTCCTTTTCCTTTTCTCCTCCTCCTTTTCTCCTCCTCCTTTTCCTCTCCTCTTTTCCTTCCTCCTTATTCTCATTCTTCCTTTTTTCTCCTCCTTTTCCTTGTATCTTTTTCCTCCTCCTCCTCTTTTTCCTTCTTATTCCATTGTACTACAGGGATATGACACATATGGGGGAATAATGGCTCAGAAATGGAGCTTTGTTCTAGGTGGTTAAAGACATTCTGTTTAATCCTTGGGATGTTGATTGTTATGGGCTTTGGCTATTGTTCTCTGAGCAAAAGAAGAAAAGTGGGATAAGGTTGGACTGCTCATGGAAGTTATGGAAGGGTAGTTGACAAATACCTATACTGACTAGGTATCCTGTTAGCTGACTAGATGAAATGGAAGATCGGAGGCAAATGATATTATCATTCATGTCATATTTTGGTTTACAAAACATTTCATATACTATCTGACATCTTCTTTATTCTCACTCAAGCCCTATATAAATTAAATGCTATGGACACTACCAGTTTATAGATGAGGATATCAGTGCTTAGAGAACTTAGATACATTCCTGTGGCCATAAAGATGGTCAGGGTTTATATCTAAATATAGCACAATTTTCCAGATACCACACTGTTTCACTGGTAGAGAGAGACAGAAAGTCAGGGAACAGGGAGTAGGGCAATCCTAATAATTACCATTCTTAGCTGGCTTAAGGCCTTTGATGAACTCAATTCTCAGATATATCCTGGGCCTGACTGCTATCTAAACCTCTTCCCCAAATATATTCTGGCCCCAGATCAACAATCCCAGGTGCTATTAGCCTGCCCAAAGGGTGAGAGCACCAGCAGAGTGGGCAATGATGCTAGCACACTGTCACCAGAGGGCAGAGCATGGAACTGGATCCAGATTGACCAATTATGTCTTTATGAGGAGCTGAGCCAAATTTGGGGTCATGACAAATGAATGGGCATCTGCTATTAGACTGTAGGTCACTTGTTAGAAAGTCTCTCTTTTTCTTTCCCATTTCATAACTTTGATTCATTAACACAGTGCGTTGGAATTACAGACAACAGCAAGGGTTGCATTTTAAACAGGCAAATATGACGGCTTTAAAAGTGGCCTTCCTAAAAAGGTTAATATTATAAATGCATTTTAAATGTCTAATACATAATCATATGCCACAATGATGGAAATGTCATGAATAATGAAACCTGGAGGAAAAAAAGAAAAAATTAAAAAAGAAACAAAAGAAACAAATACCTTTGCTCTCTGTTGAAGGGCTATGATGCTAAGTTAGATTGTCAGTCATATTAGAAATTATTCTTGATCTATTCTATTTAACAAGGCTGTTAGCTTATGGGTAATGGTTGGCCTTTCACCAAATAGCATTCAAATCATATGGACGCATGGTTGGGTGCATGGTCTATTTTATCTTGCATGGAGTTGCCAGACTACCCATTCTCTATGACTGTTTTTATAATACCTTTCACCCGCTCAAGGACTCAGAGTAGTTTCTTACTGCCCATTATATGCCTCAATAGATCTGAGATCTCAGCAATATAAGTATTCTCTCCAATGTTGCAGATTATAACCCATCTATGCCTTCTCATCCTAGAAGATCTTTGTCTATCTTCTCCCATGAATCATCCACAGGATGTTACATCCATCATTCTAGGACCTTCCTCAAGGGCTACCTTTAAAGTACAAGGGCACCAAGACTAATCACAGGCTTTCTATTTGGGATCTCTCACTCACATTAAAACCCACCTTTTTCCCACTTATGTTTCTTTAAAGATATCTTTTATACTACTTGAGTACCATTTGTCATTATAGCATGCTATTGATACCTGCCATTTTCTTCTTCTTTGTCCTTTGGGTTATCTACCATTTTCAATTCTTCAGAGACTCTAATGATCTTATAGTCATATGATGTCATTAGAAGAATAGTGATATATTCTAATATGGGGAGAAGCTTTGGGGGCCTACACTGTACAATTTTCCTAACACAATACATCCTATTGTCTTCTATTATTGGCCTAGTTCATTGTCCATGTATGTATATACATTATATATAATATATATACATATATATGTGTAAAAATATACACACATACATTTTATATATGCTTATATATAGTCTCTTCAGATAGTAAATATGAACTCACCTTATAAATGTACATATATAAAATCTTCAGCAGACACTTCAAATGGGCAAAGAGTTAGACTAAAAACTGAGTATCGGAAGGAGTACATTGTATTATATTTGGGAAATGTATAAAATAAGAAATTACATATAAGATGTCCTAAAGTCTTAGTTTTAAGCACTGATGGCTTTTAAAGCTTAAAACTGCAATAGATTGTGCAGGATACCTTGGACTGATGGGCCAGATTGTTGTCTATCCGAATTTATTTTCTACTCTGTATAAGAGATACTCTCCATTTGCTGGGTTTTCCCTATGTGGAGAGTTAGGCCATACTCTTTTGAGTGATTGTGGATCTCATTTTGTATATATGGTGTTTAATGCAATCAGCACAATGCCATTTATTGCTAGTGATTTCTGGGTGATTTTGCCATTTATAGGAAATCCCTTTTCCATTTAAATTCTGCACAATATAGCCTTCATGTCTTTTCCCAGACTATGTCTTTTTGGTGCCTAGGATACTAAGTACAAATTCTTCAGTCTAGTTTTTGAAACAATCCAGAGTTTGGTTCTGCATGGCACTGTTCTCTATAGGAATACTATCTATAAGTGGTAGTAATTAATGCTAGCTAGTAAAATTTTGCAAAGTACTTCACATATGTTATCTCATTTCATCCTCGCAACTGTGGGGCAGATGGTAATATAATAATACTCATTTTATAAATTAATTAGAATTAAAGTAATAGAGCCTGAGGGTGAGAACCTATCTGAAGAGAAAAAGCATGCTCTAGACAAACTAAGTCTGAAAAGTTAAATCTGATATTATTTAACAGGTTAAAAAATCCATGGGAATGGACCCAGAGGAAATCAACGTAGAGAAAACGTTTAACTGGCTTCAACAAAATGATGATTTGTCTTACATTATTAACATAGCACAGTGCTGCTCTTGCAATCAGAAAGGCAAGGGTTCAAATCTCACTTAGAAATTTGCTGTGTGTCCCTGGCCAGGTCACTTAACTTTTCTGAGTCTTAATTTTCTCATCTATAATATGGGGACATGAACCACACCTACCTGATAGGGTTGCTTTAAAGAGAAAATTAAATCACATAGATTAACCAAATTGCAAATTTTAAAGCATTCAACAAATGGAAATTATCATCATCATCATCTGTTCCAGTTAGCATTTTTTGACAGAAAAGTTGGGCTTCTTGTTGTACAGTTGTTTGCAACTCTTCATGACCCCATTTGGGGTTTTCTTGGCAAAGATACTGGAGTGGTTTGCCATTTCCTTCTTAGCACATTTTAAGGAAAACTGAGGGTAAAGAGGATTAAGAGACTTTCCCAGAGTCACACAGTTAGTGAGTATCTGAGGATAGATTAGAACTTAGAAAGAGAAGTCTCCCTAACTCGATCCACTGTATCTCTTAGTTGCTCTATATTGGACTAATCATGCCTTTTCCTCACTCTTCTGAATCCTTCTTGCTATTAGTCTGCACAAACTCTCCCCTCTCTATAAATTATATTTCTCATGATAATCTGTATTCGGTTTAGAGGCAGTATGTGCAGGAAGCAAGCTTAAAGCTGAAAAGCAAAATTTTGACCATATTCACATTGTTGCCTTTGGACAAGGGTAGAAATTATTTGTTCAGCTGTTCATTCATCTTAGAAGGATTTCTTAAGGCCCTGCTCTCTGTAAGGCACTGTTCCAGTCTCTGGAGGGATAAAAACAGTTGTAATGAGGAGCATATTCCTGGATCAGGTACCAGGAGCTATGCCCAGGGCAAGCAGCTGGTAAAAGGGGGCAGGAAATTCAGTCATGGTGGTGAGAGAAAGAGAGACTAATGGACAGATATGAAAAATGGTGCTGATGGTATTGAAAAAGTAGTGGTGGGGAGGACCCTGGCAATGGCAGAGCAGCTCACTCCAGCTGCTAATTGGTAGCTTCCTACTTTAACTAATTTCTCTTGCTACTAAGGTGCTGAGATCTGTAGTTGCTAGATTCTAAGGGAATGAACCACATTTGCCATCAAAATTTCCTTCCTATTCCTTACTCTGATGTAAAACCCTGTTAGCTTAGTATTAACTGTAGGCTACAAAAAGAAGTAGAAATTTTAAAATACGATGACATTGAAAAATGCTAGAAAGTGAGAATTGTCTATGTTTGCCAGTATCCCTTTTCTGTTTCAGTTAAGCAGGTTCCCTCCCTAAACATCTTCTCTGTAATTCATCGCCCATACTGATATCAGGCTAATCATAGCTAACTCTAAACCTTTGCTCATGCTGTTCCCCCCCTGCCTGGAATGCCTTCCTGTCCCACCATCACTCATCTCAATCCTTCTCATCATTCAAGGTTCCACTCAAGTCTCACTCTATGAAGCTTTTCTTGATTATCACTAGTCTCCAACCTATCTCTCCTTAATAATAATAATAGCTTATGTGGCACTTGAAGGTTTGAGAAGTACTTTATATGCAAAATCTCATTTGTGAGATGTCTGTGAGGGAGGTTACCACAGATATCATCAGTTCCATTTTATATGTGAAAAAACCTGAAATTCAGAGATGTTGATGACCATGTTAAAAAAAAAAAAACCTGGTTCATATGATTTTGACCCTACTTCTCTGATTTCAAGTTCAATAATCTTCCCCTAATACTGTGATGCTTCTCTGATTTTTCAATGACCACTCATTATCTATACTCCAGGTGTCTGAATTGTAGTTTGCAACCCCTGTGGGGGTCTTGTATTTGAATTTGGGAGTCATGAATTGATTATTTATGTTTGTATTTGTATATCTGTTTTGTATATGTACATACTTGGGTTACATAAAATATTCTCAGGTGGAAATGGGTCATGAATGAAAAAAATTTTAAGAAGCATTGGTCAACACTACTAAAATCTTGTCTTTGATTGTCCTCTAATTGCTTCACAAGTGTTAGTTTTTCCTTCTTAATTAGACTGTGAGTATCCCGAAAGCAAGAGGTACATTTTATATTTATTTGGTAGTCCTGATTGTGAGAAGTATAGTTGATGCTGGGCACACATAAGTAGTTGTTTAAGAATGGTAATGAAAATAACAACAACAATAATAATTAACATTTACATTTCACTTACTGTGTGCCAGACACTGGGCTAAGTACTTTGCGATTATTATATCATTTGACCCTCATGACAACATTGCAAGGTGGGTGCTATTATTATACTCATTTTACAAAATGAAAGAACTGAGGCAAACATAATTAAATGACTTGCTCAGGGTCACACAGCTATTAGGAGTCTGAAGCTAGATTTGAATTAAGGCTTTCTTACCCCCAATTAGCTTATTGGTGATCTTCTTTGAAGTGCAAATCGTTGTTCCAGTTGGGTAAATGTGGAATGATGATTTTCCCTACTTGATCCCATCCAAGGCTGCATTTATTTCAATAATTTCAATGCCATAAGTGTTAATTAATGACCTATTTTGTGTTAGGCACAGAGCTTGGTCCTGTAGGAGATGAGATACAGCCCTTTCCTTTAAGAAGGGCACAGCCTACTAGGGGAAATAGGACATAAACAGAGATAACAAACACCCCCAAACACATGAAAATGATGAAACACAAGATTAAACACTATGAGCCTCACTTTTGCCAGGGATGATTTCACTTCTTTACTGAATTTTCTGTCACCATAACATGTAATGCATGAGTTTATTAGAGTGGTGTAAAACAGGAGACTTGTCATGGCATTTTGGATAAAGTGTGAAAAATGGAGTCATAAATACCTGGGTTTAAGTCCCTCTTTTAAATCTTATTGATTGTGTGATCTCAGTTGAGTCCTTTAACACTTCAGTGACCCAAGAAACTCTCTCAGACTCGGTAAAGCAAGTGCTGACCTATGTTGCTAGTAGTCTTTGCATTAGAAATTCCCTTTACCAATGAAACCTCAGGTAAGCACAAAAAACAAAGGTTTTTTTTTTTTAATAATTGGGTTATCAGGGAAGATTTCTTTTGAATGGGATTTTAAAGATGAGTAGAACTTTAACAGGAGGGAGCTATTCTAGGTGCTGATTGAGATGGAATCAGCTATAGGCAAATCTATAAAGCAGAAAATATTTGGGGTGTGTGTGTGTGTGTCTGTGTGTATTTTAATCTTATCTTTCTGTGAGCACCTTCCTCTGCCTCATACCTTTAAGACCAAATTGTGTGTCCCATCTCATTAAGAAATTAGTAGATATGTTCTTTGTTTAAAAGGAATTGCTTTGAGACTGAAAAGAAATACTCAAAGGAATAATAATAGTTACCATTTACACAGTGTTTTTAATGTTTGCACAGCACTTTATAAATATTATTTGATCCTCACAATAATCCTGGGTGATAGGTACTATTATTATTTCCCTTTTATAGAAGAAGCAAAGTTACTTGCCCAAGGTCAGACAGACAGAAAGCATCTTGAGTTGGATTTGAATTCAAATCTTCCTGACTCTAGATATAGCTTACTATCCACTGTACTACCTAATTTTCTTGGAAGCATCTATAATAGTGAATTAAACACCTCATCATAAGCAGGGTTTGAGAACCAGGCTAAAGACCTTCCTGGTACTTTTAAATTATACCACAAAAATGGTTTGCTCTTCATAAGGTTGGTTTATTAGATATATGTGAATATGTGCATGAATGAGCAGGGTTATTATAGTGTTGCATACTAATAGCTGACATTTAAATAACCTGAAGGTTTATAAAGCACCTTACATTCATTATCTCATTTAGGATAATAGATTTAGACCTAGAAGAGATCTTAGAGGCCATGTAACCCATCCCCTCATTGAGACCTATAATATTTAGGTGACTTGTCATGGTCACATAGGTAACAACTGGCAGATTCAGGATTTGAACCTAGGTCCTATGGTTCAAAATCCATTGTATTATGATCTACCAAGCAATCCCATCAGGTAGGTAGCAGAGAAATTATTCTTATAAATTATTATTATGAAGAAGAGGTACCTGAGGCTTAGAGAGATCATATGACTTGTCCATGGCCAACTAGCTGGTATCAGAGGTGGTATTTGAACTCTCATCTCTCCTCATTCCAGTTCCAACATTCATTCTTTTATGTTACCACCACCATTCTACTTTAGAAGAAAGAACCTATATTCTTATCTTAAAGGAGCTTAAAACACCATGGTAGATTATCTAGAGCTTTAGGGATAATTTTTTGGATATTACTCAGTATGCTATGTCACATTTTCCTAATGAAACTAAAGTGAAGGTATTTAACTTACCCTATTCACTGTTTCTTTCCCCTGTGGTTCCAGGAAAGTGTAGCATGCTCGGCAGCTACAACCCATTAAACTGTCTTGGCAAATGGTTTAAACCAGATTGAAAGTAACTGATAAGCCTCAAACCTGTTAGTGAGTTAGGAGGATGTCTATCCCCAAGCACATGAGACTTTCTCTGGTTTAATGAACAGATAAGAACAATTTGTTACAGTGGCCATGAAAGCAGCTAAAGTAGATGTTGTGGAGTACTTAGAACTTGGTCAGACATTGAAGATGCCAAGGTTAATCCATTGCATGCTGGGCCATCACCAGCTGCCTTAACTTTTGTCTTGCCACTGGGCTTCTGACATGGGATGAGAGAGTGAGGTGGATGATTTTGTACAACTCTTCTTTACTTAAAACCAATTCACGTGCAAGTCCTTATCTGTAATGTCACTGATTCTCTTTGAAAACAAAGGACCACCACCATCACTACCATCAACAATAACCAAAGGTTATATAGCCAGTAAATGGGAAGACCAGGACCAGACCCTTTGTACTTTGTCATGCTGGTATTTTATTCTGGGTTCAATTAAATCAAACAAGAGTATGCATGTTGACCGGTTATTTCTGCTATTTTCATATTATAGAACCTAAAGGAAACAGGTTAACAGGACCATGATGCTGTGGGTAGCAGGACTCTACATCCTCTTATAAACAACCAGCTTCCTTGAAAAGCTATGCCTTTGGTTTCAGTTAAAAAAGAGTGTCTGCTAACTGGCCAATATTAGTCTCCAGTGGGGAGGAATCTTCCCATCCGTTCTTCCATCTCTCACCTCCCCTTGTGTTACTGGGACTCGGGTGATATTTATACTGCCCCCATAAGGCTCTGAGGCTGTCCTTTGTTAATGTCACTTGAGATTCGAGAAAGCATAGATTGATTTTTATTCATTCATAGTGTTTTCTTTCACTAAACAATATTAAGTCTGAATCAAAATTTTGACTTCTGTATAATTATTCATAGATGCTCCTCCTTGAAATAATTTTATTTTTCTTATTGATTATCTTGAGGGGACTTCATTGCCATTGATCAAGAACAATCATTCCTTTGAGTTAGTTATTCCCATTCCAGTGAGATGGATGGAGAGGATGGGGAAGCAATTGGCAACATGTGCACTTCTGATTCCTTCCCCTCATCCTAACATCAGGAGAGAAAAAGCCAATGTTGCTTTAAGGAGCAAATTTCAGGAACAAAATTAAGGAAACAAACTTCCAAATGAAGCAGAGAGAATTGAACTAGATATGACTTTATCATTTTTTGTTCCCCATTCTGATATGTGCTCAGTATGATAGAATGGATAGGATGCTGAACCTAGAATCAGGAAGCCCTAGATTCAAAACCTGCCTCATTTTCCTATGTTAACCGAAGTCCTAAACAAGTCACTTGTTTGTTTCATTCTACATGCTAATCACATATGGGAGCAGCTAGATAATAAAATAGAGAGATTACCTGGCCTAGAGTCAAGAAGATTTATCATCTTGAGTTCAAATGCCTCAGAGACTTACTAGCTATGTGACTCTTGGTGTGTCAAATGAGCTAGATATGGAAATGGCAAAACACTCCCATATCTACCAATAAAATCCCAGATGGGGTCGTGAAGTGTAGGCTATTAGTGTGGATAATTGAACAATAACATTTCTAGGCACTTTTCCAGGTATTGAAGACACAAATGAAATAGCCCCTGCCCTTAAAGAACTTAAGTGGGGAAAAAGCAATATATGTACATATAAGAAGATAAAAATAAATATCATGCAATTATGGAAGGGAAAGTACTATCATGGAGGAGGGTGGAGATTAGGAAAGGTCTACTGTAGAAGGTGATGCTTGAGCTAGGCAACCCAAGAAAAAGAGATGGAGAGGAAATGCACTTCAGGCTTGGGGGACAATTTATATAAAGGTCTGGAGAGAGATGTAATGATAACATTTCTTTTCCTTTTCATGAGGAACCTTAAATGTCCCAACAAAATTTCTAGAATAATCAGTTTCTTCCTATGTCTGTTGCTCTCAATGAGGGGAAATGAAAGGGAACATAAAATGATATTTGTACTCAATCTCTATTTCCCAATATCTAGCTATCCCAATTTTCAGATTACTGTACTTTGTGATCTAACTCAGTGCTCTAAGCTAACTTTGTTCTTAGATAGAGTTGTTTAATTGAACCATCTCAAATATCTTGCTCTCCAGAGCCAATCAGAGTCACCAGTTCCTTGTTCTATGCCTTTCCCAGGAATATTGTAGACATTACTTGGGAGCCCACATAGGAAGAACAAGATGAAAGGATGATTTCCATCTCCTGGGCCCCTGTCCTTAACCACTGATTTTCTCAGGCTTCAAAAACAAGGTTGAATGGAGCAGCATTGTCCCCTCACCCTACATTTCTGTTTCCTGCTTTCAACAGATAAGCAAAATTTTACATGGGGCATCTCTAACATTCCTTTTTTAAATTGATGCTAAAAGGTCACCTCCTCTGGGAAGCTTTCTATGGTTAACCTCACTCATTATTCAAACCACCAGCATAGCCTCTGACTCACCCTCAGCATATTTTTTTGTAATCCTTGCTTTAACATTCAAAGAGTAGCAAGATATGAATATATTTAAACATATATCTATATTTTTAGAGCTGGAAGAGACTTTGGAGTTATTAGTCCAATCTCCTCATTTTATAAATAAGGATATTAAGTTTCAGACAGAGGAACTAACTTGCCTAACTCATTAGTGGCTCTCTCCTGACTCCCATCCAGGATTCTTTTGAATCCTCCATGTGTTTTTGGCTAAAGTCTGTTGAATAGCCATGATGCATCAATGCAAATGAATAGACTGTGCATGGCTTAACATTTAAGTTCTCAATCTGATTGGCTTTATTTAAATGTCTTTTCTAGGATTCCAATTTTCATTTCCAAAATGTTTTACATTTTACAAACTATTTTCCTCCCTGTACTCTATGAGGTAGTTAACTTGATATTATTATTTATGGCTCTTGACTCATTAAAGAAAGTGCTTTTTTTTTTTTAAAAAAAGTCAACAATTGCAAAAATAAAAAAGTATATAGAAATATCATTCACCGCTTTTAAAAATAGGCACGATAATGTTTTGATGTGGTAAGAGCCCCCCAATGAAGACGTCAGCCATCTGTTAAACAAATGCATTATTATGATATAACACAACAGAAGTAGCGATATTGGAATATTGATTAATTTCATGAACTTTAATAGATGTTTGGCCTGTATATGATGATCCATTTTTTGTTGCAGTGCAATTTTAAATAAATCTCATTTCTTTTGAGTTTTGGGCTTCCTCCTTTATAAAAGGAGGGTTTGGGTACCTATTGACTAGAAGCCTTGACTCTACAATTGACTCTAAGCCTTTAAGTCAAATTTTATAGATGAAAAAACTGAGGTTAAGCTAATTGCTTTTAACCAGAGAGTTTACCTAGAGACTTTGGTCAAGGTCACATAGAGCAAGGCCTTCTGTTGGCAAATAGAGAGATCTCATCATTGGGAAATCTCATTATCTGAAATACTGAATCTGCTTCTTACATTTTTGGGCAGCTAGGTGATGCTCTGGATAGAGCACCAGTCCTGAAGTTAAGAAGACCTGAGTTCAAATCTAATCTCAGACATTTACTAGTTGTGTGACCCTGGACATGTCATTGAAGTCAGTTCCTCTTCTGTAAGATGGGGACACACTGGAGAAGAAAATGGCAAACATTTCTAGCATCTTTGAAAAAAACCATCACAAGCAAGTTCATGAAGTCACAAGGTTACAGGGTGACAGAGAATTGGATGATATTGAACTACAACAATAGCAACAACAAAAACACTCAGATTTTATCAGTACCTTCTGAACCTTGATTGGATCCTTTGGCTAGAGGGCAGGGCCATAGACAAAAGGGCCTTTATTTAAGAAGATGCTCAGTACAATCTTCTCCCAATTTTTTATCAACTACATTTTGGATTTCTTCTACATGTCTCTTCACTAGGTACTTCAACCCCATTTGGCTTCCTTTTTATTTTAGACATTTTTATTTTATTTAGTCTCAAAAAGTAAACAAATAGAATATGGAGTTTAAGTCCAAATAAAAACAGTGAAATCTGAACTACTTAATTTTGAAATAAATATAAATTCTAACAAAAGGCTCTATAACACTTATTGGTAGGCACTAAGCTCTAAAATAAGAGAGTCAGAATTGATTTGATAGTTTGGGTTCCTTTTTTATGTTATCTTTCCCTTTTAGAGTGTAATCTCCTTGAAGGAAATGCCCATTTCCCCCCTTAAATGTATATTTGTATCCACAGCACTTAGCCTGGAACATAGTAGGTGCTTAATATTTATTGACTAGGAGATTCAGTTTTACACTGTCATAGATAACTGTCTTGATCATCATTCTGCTAATAACTCTGTTAAGATCAGCTCAAAATTAAACTGCAATGTTCAGTGATTATCTGATCTCAAGTAAACAGTTGAATGGCATCCTGATTGGTCTGGACAACTAGGGGACAGACCTGCAAAACCTCACACATTGGAACTAAAAGAAGGGAAGACGGGTCTGAATTAGTGAACTAGATAAAAGTTTTAAACAAAAAGTGCTATTAATTTTGATTATATGCTGTAGTTCCAACTGCTGACTAACTGAATAACTGAACTGAGGTCCTGCCCCAGCTGGAGTGAGCAGATAAGCTGTGTCTGTAATTAGGAGCATACATTTGCATAAAAATACAGTAATAGATTCCCAATATATTCCTTTAAGTAGATTAAACATTCCCCTTGCAATCTTGTTAATACCCTTCATTTACTTAGAAAAAAAAAATGAGTCATAACTGCTACAAAGATAGATTCCAGATGGCCCAATGAATGTAAAGCACGATGAAATAGTAATATAATGAAGGCATAAAATATAATATAAAATATATTATTTGACATATGAATAGCTATTTACATGGAACTCTAAGATTTGGCAAGGTCCTTTATTTATATTATTTCATTGATCCTTACATCAATTCTGATTACCCCCCCCCCCATTTTACAGGTGAGAAATTGAGACTCAGAGCAGTTAATTGACTTTCCCAGGTCAGAAAGTTTGAATCTAATCCTTTCTAATTCCAAATCCTGCAGTCCTGCTTTTCATTTGAAATCCAAATGAACAGGGATAGGACAAATGGCACTTTATGGATTTCTGTGGATTCCATATGTCTTTGTCCTGACTCAGTCATCAGAATAATTATGACTCTTTGAGGAAGGAGCTATTTGTAGTAGTGGGCAAGTATTAGAAGGGGCCTTGATATTATCTAGGCAAACTCTTTTATTTTATAGATGAGAAAATTGAAAACTAGAGAGAGGTCAAACAAATTGACCAATATCACCCAGCCAGGAAGAAACAGACCTAAAATCAAATCTGAGTTTTATTATACCAAGTCCTATATTTTTTCACTACACCATGATACTTCTCTCAAGCCCTTTTCCACATTCATTCCAATGAATGCTGGCTTTCTGAAGTTTTATTTATTTTTTTAGATGGATGAGGGATGTCTCAAGGCTCCTATCTACCCTGAGTTATCCATCATGTGAATATAAATACATCGGGAGCTGGGGTGGTAAGGCAATTTACAGAGATTTGTCCAGAGAGTTATGGAACTAACAAGATAGCACCCAGGGAAAATATTCTCAGACAAATTCAGTTGAGGGAACGAGGAAGACATCTTAGGGCAGAAAGCCTCTTGATGGGAGAGAACCTACTCAACTATGATGGGGAGAGAAGACTCTAGGCTAATTATTCTTCATATAAATTCAGTTACTTTTTTTTTACCAGCTAAAGAAATATGTCTGGTTACCCTTTAAATTTGTGTTTCCTATTGGGGAGCAACTATTGCATTCCTCTGATAACAATAGCTAACAATTGCTGTGTCCTAGGTGGGATAATGGAGGGAGTGCAAGATTTGGAGTTAGGAAGACCTAAATCCAAACTTTGATTTAGGTACTAGCTCTGTGATCCTGATCAAGTCACTTAACTGTTCCAGACCTCAATTTCCTCACCTCTGTAATGGGGATAATAATCAGTGTGAGGATCAATGAAATACCATAAATAAAGGATCTTGTCAAACCTTAGAGGGCCATGAAAATGGCTATTTCTATGTTATTATATTTTACACCTGTATTTTATATTACTATTTCATAGTGCTTTGCATACCTTATTTGATCCTCATGACAACCCTCTAAAAGAGGCTATTGTTTCCATTTCACAGAGGAGGAAACAGAATTTTAGAGATTTGATGACTTGTCTAGGGTACCAGAATCAGAAACCAATTTGAACTCTTCTTTGCAACTTCAATTCTAGAACTCCACCCTTCAGAAGTTTTCAAAATGTGATCTGGGCACTTTGGGGAGTCCTCAAAATCCTTTCATAGAGAATGTGAGGTGAAAATCATTTTCCTGATGATGCTAATTAATTTCTAATATGACAAATATCTAAATAGAAGCTTTTTAGAGTTTTCAATAATTTTAAATAATTTCAAAGAGTCAGAGATTAAAGAGTTTTTGAAGTGTTCATCTACACCAAGCTGCTTTAGTTAAACTAAAAGCCAGCCTTCTTTGCACTGAACTCTGTCCTCATTCTATTTTTTAACTCTTTGGAAGCGTCTTAGTAGATTCAGTGCTAAATAAATGATTGGTGACTGATCCCCTCCTTTCTGTCTCTGCTTCCTTCAACTCTTCCTCATACACTATTCAATACTTGGTGGTAGTTGTGCCAGTTAATGACGTCCTAAAGTCTATGCTGTCATGCTCCATAACCCCTGTAGCAAACATTACAAAACTGACCTGCAGCTCTGTGTTCTACAATGCTTGACTGCCCTTTAAAGCAATCCAATAAAAGCATTTCCTAGGCCTGCTTAGCCTAGCTTCCAAGAGGCAGGACTGCGCTTGTATCTCCAGCTGGGCTTCTCAGTTCCAGAACTGAGGTCCCTATGGCAGAGAAAGAACCCACTTTTCTCCCAGCATGAACCTCTCTCCCATTGTGAACACCCCATGCCTCAGCAACTCTCTCTGTCATAGTTAAGAATCTGATTTTATTTGATTTTATTTTCCCAGCCTCCAAGCTGTTCCAGTTATTATGAAATGTTTGATTGTGGGAACAGTTGAAATACATTAATAATGCAACTTTATTTCTCCAAGAAATTTTCCAGCAGAAATTAAAGTCACTAGAGCAATGATGTCTGGTATTTATGGCCCATAGTATTTCCCAGAGTTTGGAAAGGATTTCTATGCAGGCAGTTGGTGCAAATCTTGTTCCTGTTGTTTATGGACCCCAGGACACTCTCTTTCCTTAAGAAATTTGGTATTTCGGGGCAGCTAGGTGGTGCAGTGGTTAGAGCACCAGCCCTGAAATCAGGAAGACCTGATTTCAAATCTGGTCTCAGACACTTCTTAGCTGTGTGAGCCTGGGCAAGTCACTTAATTCCAATTGCCTCAACAAAAAGCAAAAAAAAAAAAAAGAAAGAAATTTGGTATTTCCTCTTTAATTTTTTTTTCCTCTTTAGTCCCTGATCTCATACTTGGGGACTTGATCATGCATATCAACTTTTTCAAACACCTTAACCACTCACTTCCTCAACACACTCACTTTCCATGACCTAGTCCTCCACCCTACATTAGGAGTACCAAAGATGGCCTTACCCTTGAACTTGCCACCACCCACAAATTCACCACTTCCATGTTCAAGGATTCCAGAATCCCCTTCTGTGACAACAATCTATTGGTTTTCGACTTTTCTCTCTACCTTCCCTTACCAAGCTCTACTTTTTGTCAATACCCTGACCTCCAATTCCTCATTCTTTCAGTTCTCTCCCAGTCCACTTCCTCTGCACTAGCCACATTCTCTTTTCTTTTTTCTAGATCCATTGGCGAATCAGTTCAACTCTACCGAGTCTTCCTTGCTTGAGTTTCTGACCCCCTTATCATATCACCAATTATGCCTTGTCAAGTCTCAGGCTTGGTTGATTCCCACCATCCACCATCTTTGCTCCCTTTTTTACTGAACATAAGTGAAGAAAATCACTCAATTGTTCTGACTGGATCTACCACAAATTTTTGTTACACAACCTCACCTGGACTCTCCTTCCTGCTTAGCAATACTAATATACTTTCCTTATTGATGCCTTCTTTCATTCTTCATAACAGCTCTTCCTTTATTTCTCTTCAAAACTTCTATGGCTGTCCCTTTCCTTACCCTCTCATCTTTGAACCTTACCTTATATATACATATACATACACACATATATATATATGTATACACATACACACACATTATATATATATAATATATTATATATATATATATGTATATATGTATATATATATATATATATATATATATATATATATATATATATATATATATGCTCTTTACTGAGGCAATTGGTATTAAATGACTTGCCCAGGCTCACACAGCTTGGAAATGTTAAGTGTCTGAGACCAGATTTGAACTCAGGTCCTCTTGACTTCAGGGCTGGTGCTCTATCCACTGCGCCATCTAGCTGCCACCCTTACCTTATATTTTACAGAAAAAATGAAGCCATTTACTATGAACTTCCTTTTCCTCCTTCCCACTTTATAACTCTCAGATGTCTTCTGCTACTCTCTTCACCCCTACCTCACATGAAGAGAAGTCTTAATCTTTATCAAGGCTAACCCCTCTACATCCATAACCTATCCCGTTCCATCCTTTTCCTCCAACCCCTCTGTCAACCCCACTCTATAACTTGTTTTAAATCTCCCTCTGTCTATTGACTCCTTGCCTAATGCTTACAAACATATCCAAGCCTCTGCCATCCTCAGAAAACCCTTACTTGATTCTTTCATTCCCACTAATTATCTTCCTATTTCTCTTCTGCCCTTTGTGGCTAAACTACTTGATAAGGTCTTCTATAACAAGTGACTTTCATTCTCTTCTTATTCCCTTACAATATGGTTTCCAACCTCATCATTCCATTAAAATATTCTTTCCAAAGTTACCAATGACCTCTTGTTGCCAAATCCAATGATTTTCCCCAATCTCCTTGACCTCTATGCAGGCATTGATATGGTTCATCTCCCTTCTCTCCTTGACCTTTTTTTCCTTTAGTCTTCAGGATACCACTTTTTCCTGGTTCTCCTAATATTACCTATCCAACCAGTCATTCTCCTTTGCTGGATCATCTTTCAAGTCACATTTCTAGCTCTAAGAATCCTGTGAAGTTTTGTCCTTGCTCCTCCTCTCTTTACCCTCTATAACAACTCCAGTTGGTAATCTCTTCAGCTTCTGCAATTTAATCAACATCTCTAGGTTGAGGATACTGAAATTTACTTTTAGCTCTAACTTCTCTGGTAACTTGTTGAATCTTTTGCTGCTTTTCAGACATTTCAAATCAAATGTCCAACAGATAACAAACTCAACATTTCCAAAATTGAACTCATTCTATTTGTTCCTAAACTGTCCCCTCCTCCTAACCTCTGTATTACTATTGAGGTCAACAGTATGCAAATTTCCATACTAATAAGATAGATGCATTTTTTAAATAAAGAGTTAAATCTTGGAAGAATATTTGAAACCTTTTACTGTTGCCAAATTTTTTATGACCTCCACATTCAGTTACATGACCCACAGTCTAAGAAGCTTTGCCTTAGGTTCTCAACATCATATCAACTCTTCATAAACTCTTATTCCTCCGTATCCAATATGTTGCCAAAACCTGTTAACTTCATCTATACAACATCTCTCAAATAAGATGTACATGCACTTATGCTGAATGAATGAGTAGAAGCAAGAGAAGATTGTACATAGCAACAAGAATATTATATGATGACCAATTCTGATGGATGTGACTCTTTTCAACAATGAGATGATTCAGTCCAGTTCTAATGATCTTGTGATGGAGAGAGCCATCTTCACCCAGAGAGAAGACTATGGGAACAACAACAAAAAAGTGAAAATACTGTGTTGTGAGTGTGGATCACAACATAGCATTTTCACTTTTTTATTGTTGTTTGCTTGCATTTTGTTTTCTTTCTCATTTTTTCACCTTTTTGATCTGATTTTTCTTGGGCAGCATGATAATTGTGGAAATATATACAGAAGAACTGCACATGTTTAACCTATATTGGATTACTTTCTTGCCAGGGGAGGGAGGAAGGGAGAAAATTTTCGAACACAAGGTTTTGCAAGGGTGAATATTGAAAACTATCTATGCATGTGTTTTGAAAATAAAAAGCTTTATTTAAAATAAAATCTCTCTCAAATATATTCCATTTTCACCTGACATTGCCACCACTCCAAGATTGGATTATTGCAGTATCCTGAGGGTAGATCTGCTTCCTCTTTCTCCACTCCAATCTTTCTTTGATTTTACCAAAGCTCCTGACTTCCTTGGGTTCTTTCATGTCCACAATAAAATAATATATATGTGCTTGTTGCCTCATCTCTTAAATTGGAAGTTCCCTGAGGGCAACTGTTTCTTTTCCTCTTTTCTCTACAGGAATCCTTTCCCTTTAGTACCTTTCTCTCCTCATTATTTCATATTTTTTCCTATATATAGCTTGTTTCTACCTCCCCTGGCTCTGGCTCAAGCCCACAGCCCACAGAATGGGACGATATGGCCTTCTTCTGATCCTTGTAGGTCTTGAGGGTGGGTGCAAGTTCCACATCTTTCCTTATCCCAGTGACTGGATCCCAAGGCTGACAGAGACACTCACCTCTGATGGACCCCATAGTATCCAGATAAAATAATATATATGTGCTTGTTGCCTCCCCTCTTAAATTGGAAGTTCCCTGAGGGCAACTGTTTCTTTTCCTCTTTTTGTATCCTTAGTGCATAATACAGTACTTGGAACATAGTAAGTACTTAATAAATATTTATTGACTGATTGGCAGGGATGCAGTTTAAGGCAAAGGAAAACACTTGAAAGAGGCAGAATCTAGGTCATAACTATCTTGGGACCTCATATTTTTGTTGGTTCCATGCATAGAGCTATGCTGGAAAAACTTGGCATTGGCCCTTACCTACCCCAAGATATGTTGACACACTTGCCCATCCCTGCAGACCTAGTCCATGATAGAACATGCTGATGATACCATGACTATTTCTGGGACCTCATTAAAATGAAATGCCTGAAAAAAGTCCCTGGATACCTGATTGACATTTTAGTCAATTCAGTCAAACCATCTTTTGGATTTTTCCCCACATCCTGGGGGAAAAGCACTAGACTTGGAGTTTGGAAGAGCTGAATTTGAATCTGGCCTTAGATACTAGGTATGTGATCCTGAGCAAGTCATTTACCCTCTATCCACCTCAGTTTTCTCCTTAAGAAAATGGAGGTGATAATAATACTCATACTTATTTTCCAAAGTTGTTGTGAGGATAAAATGAGATAATATTAACAAAGTGAAAGCACTTAAGAAGAACCCTTTAAATATTATAAAAGTTTGAAGAAACCTTAAAATATTATATAAAGACCAGGTAGGATTTGGTCAAACCATCTGGCTGCCTTAGTGTCTTATAGATATAGTATCAGACAAAAATTTTTTATTGAAAAAAGGAAATCCACCATTCCAATGGTTTAACTTTACTAGTTCAGATATTTGCTAGCCATCAGTAGAAAGAACAGGATATGAAGTCAAAACTCTTAGGTTCATATCATTTATTAACAATGTAAGCTTAAATAGTCACATTCTTATTTTCCCCTTCTTTATTAAAAAAAACTTAAATGGGTAGACCAGAAAACCTTTAAGATCTCTTCTGAATTTGTGTTCTAGTTCTAACACATTCTAGATCTAGGATCTTAGCCAAGTCATTTCACTTAAGTGGACATCCATATTTGCATCTGTGAAATTGGTACAATAATATTGTAGCACTGCCTTCATAGAGGTGAGGAAAGTCAGTGTTCATGGCTTACATCATTATTTTATCATGAGTCACTTACAATGCTTCTGACACAGACTGACTATATGACCCTGGCCAAGTCACATGACATCTTCCAGTTAGCTCTCTAAAACGTTAAGTTTTAGAGAAAGTGACTACTGACATTGTTAGAGAGATTTTCCTTTTCTACAAATTTCCCTTAACAATGAAGTCACAGGGCTAGTCTCTATTGACATTATAGGCTCTTAGCTCAAAAACTGGAGCTCTTTGGAATAAGGGAGATGCAAGTTCAAATCCAATCTTAGATACTAACAAAATGGGTGACTGGACAAGTCATTTAATCTATGCTTCCCTAACTCCATTAGAGAAGGAAATGGAAAACCATTCCAGTTGGCAAGAAAACCCTTAAAGGGGCCCTAAAGAGCCAGGCATTTGTATTTGACTAAACATTAACAACAACCCTCAAGAAGTTGTTACAGGTTACAATGGGTTACAATGTATAGCCATGAAGTAGACACAAATTATATAAAAAGTTAATAGGGGAAAGTATACACAAATAAAAGTGATCTTTGAAGGAATCTAGGGGTTTTAGCAAATAGAAGTAAGGAGGAAGATCAATCCATGTAGGAGCAAAAAGCCAGGAGACGAATGTCACATATATATTATTTTATCTGGATACTATGGGGTCCATCAGAGGTGAGTGGTTCTGTCAGCATTGGGATCCAGTCACTGGGATAAGGAAAGATGTGGAGCTTGGACCCACCCTCAAGACCTACAAGGATTAGAAGAAGGCCATATTGTCCCATTCTGTGGGGTATGGGCTAGAGCCAGAGCCTAGGTTTTAGACTCTAGAGAAGGAAAGACAGACACTCTAGCCTTCAAGGGCTACATGAATTTGCAATTTTGAAGAAGGACGATTGTCAGAGAGATAAACCACCAGGTCATTAACCCAGGAAACAAGATCGGAGAGGCTTTGGCTGAGGCATATCATGGAGCCAGGGACCATAAACCAAGTAAACAAAGAGTGTCCTTGGGCCCTTACAAGGGACATAGTCTAGAATGAAGCAGAAAGTTAGAAAACTGGGAGCTAAAGCAACATGAAATAAAAGTAAAAAGCTAGTAGACAATTATGGAATATTTTGCTTTTCTTATCAATAGGAGAGAGTGCTGAGAAATTTCTTAACTTGGGAAATAAGGGATTGGCCATATTGTTCAGGACACATTTGTAGGATCTGGGCTCATATTTTAGTTCTGATGATTATAATCTGTGTGACCTTGAAGGGACTACTTAATTTCCCTGAGCCTCAATTTCCATATTTGTTAAATATTGGCCTAGGAGTGCCTTTTTGCCTCATGTCTGCCTCTTTCTTTCTCTAGTTTCTTTCAAATTGCACATTTTGCATGTCTTTCCTGATTCCTTCCTCCCCTACCCTGAGAATACCTTTCCCTCTGGCATTGCTACCCACAGACTCTTGTATATATCTAATTATTTACATGAGTGTCTCCTCCATTAGAATGTAAACTCCTTGTTACAGGGAAACAGCAACACTGTATGATCATCAACTGTGAATGAATTGGCTATTCTCAGAAATGATCCAATACAATTTTGAAGAACTTCTGATGAAAAATGCAATCCATCCCCAGAGAAAGAACTGATGGAGTCTGAATGCAGATTGAAACATACTTTTTCTTTACTTTTATTTATTTTTTATTTTTTTGGTCTGTGTTTTCTTTACAACATGGCTAACATGGAAATATGTTTTACACGACGGCACCTGTATAAACTATATAAAATTGCTTTCCTTTTCAATACAGGGGAAGAAAGGGAGTGAAGAAGAGAATTTGGAAATCAAAAAAATTTTTAAAAAAGAATCTAAAATTCTTTTTACATGTAAGTGGGGGAAATTATTAAATTAAAAAACAAAAGAAAAAAATGTTTGCTTTTTGAGAGTAAGCCCTATTCCCCCCCTTTCTTTGTGTCCCTAATGCTTAGGGGAATACTGAACACATTATCAGCACTTAATAAATGCTCTTATTAATTGCTAGATGGCCTTTGCTGTCCCTGATTGCTCTAAATATGCAAATCTATGAAAAAACCAACATGGATGCCCTTGTCACATGAAGTGGGATCCTCAACAAGGGATGGAGAAACTTTGCCTCTCTTACTTTTCTGTGGCTCTAGTCCTGATCTTTTCCCTCCAAATTCATCTCAGGTGGATCATGAGGTGAAAGACCCTCAACCCTCAGAAAGTGATTAGATATTATGATTAGACATCAATGAAAAGATTATTGATTTTAAAATCTTTAATCGACACAAAAGTCATTTTGCTCCTCTTGGAGTATAAAGGATGAACAACAGCTGAGTGACCCTGGCCAAATCATTTTGCCTCAGTGTTCTTCCTCTATAAAATGGGGATAATAATAACATCTACCCTCTAGGGTTGTTGTGAGGACTAAATGAAACAATGTATTTTTTGAAAAAATTTGAAAAAAGAACCCAAACTATTATTATAGCACAGTTAGTAACTCTTGGGCAAATCACAATCAATGAACTTCAATTTGTTTATTTGTTAAACAGAAATAATAACTCCTGTACTACTTTCCCACATAGCTGTTGGAAACTTTAAGCATAAGATGCATGTAGTCATTACTTACTAGCATTATGATGCTGACAAGACCTTTAATATTCAGGGGCCTCAGTTTTATCATCTTAAAAACGGGTATCTGCATTACTTTTCACCATATATTTGTAAAAGCATCAGCTCTTAGGTATGGTGGTTAAGAGACCTGATTTCCCTGGTGGTTGGGCAAGGTAGATCACCTTTGATTCCAAACTATCTATTGCTCTAAAAGGTTTCTGGATCCTAGGACTGCAATTGGAAGGAAACTCCAAATCTATCACATTTTGAAGTGGAGAAAATGGAAACCAAAATAAAGTATCAAGTGACTTGTCCAAAGTCACATGCGCAGTAAATATCAGTAAAATTCTTTTAAAGTCAGAACCAATGCCACAGAGAACTTACCATTTTTGTCTCTTATGTTTCCTCTTTTGGATTGAATGAATGGTCTCCATATTCCTTTAGAGCTCTGACAATCAGGGGCAGCTAGGTGGTGCAGTGGATAGAGCACCAGCCCTGAAGTCAGGAGGACCCGAGTTCAAATCTGATCTCAGATACTTAACACTTTCTAGCTGTGTGACCCTGGGCAAGTCACTTAACCCCAATTGCCTCAAAAAAAAAAAAAAAAAAAAAGAGAGAGAGAGCTCTGATAATCTACGGTTCAATGCTTCTGGTATAGAAATCTATTTCTGTTCCCTGGGTCTTAGAGAACTCCCAGTGAATCCTATGAACAGCAGTACAGCCTACTGATGGCTAACCACTCATTTTTCCCAAGTCCTAATTGCATGAGACCTTCTCATTCCCACTAATGATAGAATTTCTTCCAGATTGATTTAGCTACAGGCAGCTATTGGATACAGCTGTTGGGGCTTCATTTGCATATCACTATGACAAGCAGTTAACTTTGCGGGGTCAATCCCTTTCAGATAAAAGATGGTCCTTCTGGTTTTCTTCTAGTCATGGTCTTTGCCCTGTATATTAGAGCCAAAATGTAATCGGTGACCAGAAGGCAAGCATCATTAATGGCCGGCCTTAGAACCTCGACGGCACTCTAATTGTCCTTGGCCAGATGTCTGGACCGTGATGTTGTCTTTATTTTTTGACATTTGATGCCCGCTCACTGGAGCTTTTCACTTCATCCCCGGCCTGCTGGGTCCTCTTTTTTACCAGGACCATAGAAACCACAAGTTCTGAAATTAGATTATTCTAGGGTTTGGGTTGGGAAGGAATGGGAGCAATGTCATTTGAAGTCATTCCCCTCATCCTTTAACATTCTTCTATTCCATGTCAGTGAATAAAGATCATGCCAGAGGGCCCTCTGATGGGCTTTTAAAAATGACGATAATGATATTTGTACCAGCTACCTCACAGATTTGTGAGGAAAACGTTCACCAAAACCAGGGAGGTATGGCAGTTAAGCTGTGAGAGCAGAAAGGCAGCAGCTGCTGCCAATTACCCTAATGAGGGCACCAGCATTTCTCCCACACTGAGTCGGCCTGTAGGCAATTTATAAATACAGAAAGGAGCCAGAAGTTGTTTTCCCTAAACTGTCTCTTACTGTGTGATGACAGAGATGACTATATTGACAGCAGGAAATGCAAGAATACCAGGTGAAACCAGATGAAAACCATGGCCCGGCAATATAACTCAATGGAATTTGGTTATTTGGATAATTTCCCCAGTATATCTATGGCTGTGTGCCCCTATATTGTATGTGTCCCTGGGGAAAGTTCTGTACATTGGGCAGTACTGTGACTTGCCTGCGGACTTAGGCAGATAGCTCACTAAAGAGATGGGGAGCAATAATTTTATCACAAGGTTCTCGATTATCTGAATTTTTTCTATTTTCTTTGATGGGCCCCCATCAGACGTTGTAAGAACCTGGGGGGAAAACATTTCTTAGATATTAAATTGTTATATAAATGGGCCGTGGCATTATTATTTTGTTCTTTCTTTCCTTACATTTGATGAAATTTAGATAGAAACATTCTTAAGGCAAATGACTATTCTGCTATTTTTTATGTTTAATGTTTAGACTATTACATGAGTAAGTAAAATAAACTGATATTTTACAAAGGAATGGAAGTATTGGAATACAAGTTTATCTTCTGTAGTTTCAGTACAACCACAGCTATTTATTTATCTATTTATTTTTTTAATAAAGCTTTTTATTTACCAAACATATGAGTGATTTTTCTACATTGACCTTTGCAAAAACTTTTTTTCCCCAAGCTTTTCCCCTCCTTCCCCCTACCCCCCACTCCTAGATGACAGGTAATCTAATACATGCTAAATAGGATAAATTATATGACAAATCCAATACATGTATACATATCTATACAGTTATCTTACTGCACAAGAAACATCAGATCTAGAAAGAGAAGAAGAAAAAACAACCTAAGAAGGAAAACAAAATGCATGGAGATATTTATAGAAAGCGTTAAAATGCTGTGTTGTGGTTCACACTCAGTTCCCACAGGCTTCTCTCTGGATGTATATGACTATCTTCATCGCTGAACAATAGGAACTGGTTTGAATCACATCATTGTTGAAGAGAACCATGTCCATCAAAATTGATCATCGCATAGTCTTGTTGCTGTGTGTAATGTTCTCCTGGTTCTGCTGATTTCACTCAGCATCAGTTGATGCAAGTCTCTCCAGGCCTCTCTGAAATCCTCCTGTTGGTCGTTTCTTACAGAGCAATAATATTCCATAACATTCATATACCATAATTTATTCAGCCATTCTCCAATTGATGGGCATCCTTTCAATTTCCAGTTTCTTGCCACTACAAAAAGGGCTGCCACAAACATTTTTGCACATGTGGGTCCCTTTCCCTCCTTTAAAATCTCTTTGGGATATAGGCCCAGTAGAAACACTGCTGGGTCAAAGGGTATGCACAGTTTGATAACTTTTTGAGCATAGTTCCAAATTGCTCTCCAGAATCAACCACAGCTATTATTAGGAATAGAAACTATATCTGTGATTTTGGTCTAGGGAGGCCCAGAATGAGACAACCCCCTCTACCAGTAGAGATCAGCATCTTCCCTTTGAGTTAGTTACCTAGAACCCAATTTCTTAAACTGTGGTTCACAACTTCATAACTGAATGTAGGGGTCACAAAATTATGATTTATTGTCAATAAATGTTTGATTTGTTTACCTCTATACTTGGGGTCACATAAAAATTTCTCAGGTGAAAAGGGGACTTGAGTGGGAAAAGTTTAAGAAAACCTAGCCTAGAACACTGAAGTGTTAAGTGACTTACCCAGGGTCACCCAGCTAAGATGTGTCAAGAGCAAAACTTGAATCTAGGTCTTCTTGGTTTTGAGGTCAGCTTGCTATCCCACTACATAACATGACCTCTTATTATTATTCTTGTGGGAGTGAAGGGGATAGTTATCCAAATGAATTATAAGAATGATAGGGTGGAAGAGACCTGAGAGATAAGTGAGAGAAAATTCAAAATCAGAGAAAGGAAGCAAGCTGTCCAGATTCATATGGTATCAGAGCTATATTAACACCTAGCTTTATTGACTCCCTGGCTGTTTAAGAAAAATCAATGGAAAAACAAAGGGGCCTGTGCTCAACTTCAAATTCTCTCCAATATACATATCAGAAATGAAGGTCACAGGAAAAGATATAGAATGAAAGAAGCACACAAACCTGTAGGGAGAGGTTAGAAAAGGAATAGGATTGAGCTTTGAACTAATCCAGCAGGGGACCTTACCAAGGAAAAAGAAGATTGAGGATTTTTATTTAAATTATCTTGACCAATCCATTAGGCCTTTCCATTAGGAAACTCCAATCAGTTTTCTCATCTGGAAGATGAAAGGATTAGACTAGATGGTCTCTGAGGTCCCTGATTAAATGATCTTATAAGTGGACCCTGAAGGAAAAGGCCTTTATTTTTCCCTGCCATATCCACAAAGCTCCATTAATTATTAGAATCTTGCTGTCTATGTGTCAACCTGTCTCATTAACTTCAATCAGGTCATGTGAGAATGGGGAAGGTTTGGAGGCAAAGGACTCTGACTTGGATGCACTGGACTTGGATGCAGAAGATCTGGGCTTCTGTCCAGGGCCTCACCTTTCCCAGATAATCCCTTCACCTTTCTAATTCTCAGTTTCCACATCTGTAAAATGGGGATATAATATTTATCATTGCCTACATTATAGGGTAGGAAGTATTTTTCTAGAGAAATGAATTTTTATCATTTTTGGGAGGCAATATAGTGAGGCAGAAAAGTTATGGATATGGATTCTGGAAAGATGAATTCAAATCTTGCTTCTAATACTCACCATCTGTGTGACTTGTAGGAAAGTCAGAAATCAGTTTTCTTATGGATAATAATACCTGTAGTATCAAACCACAGTACCATGATAAAGACCAAAGGAGATAATAATAAATGATAACGTGAAGTCTGAAAATGTTCTATAAAACCAGCTGTGTTGGAATGCCAGAGATTATAGTTGTATAAATTTTCTTTCTTTTATTACTTTCCCTTTTTAAAAAAATCTTGTTGACCACCCAGTTCCTCTCACTCTGGAGAGGGGAGAAAGATTGAAAGCCAATGAAGAAAATAAGTACATAGAGTTTGAGATAGAGTCAGAAAGACCTCAGTTTGAAACTTATATCAAGACTCTAACTCTGATCTTGGGCAAGCACTTCATTTCTATGAGTCTTAGTTTCTTCTTCTGTAAAATAAAAAGGTTAGACACAATAACCTTGAATGATTGAACTCCAAATCCATGATCTTATGACTCTAGGGATAATTTCTGTTGAATAATCTAATAGCAGACAGAGTGAAAATGAGAACAAATCTTCGAGTTGTGGTCTTGTCCTTCTCCCCAAAGCCAGCATGGCAGTGAGTACTATGCAAGGTCACATACTTGGTCCTTGTATACCATTCACAGTATCAAGAAAACCCTAGAGATTCTAGGCTAAAGGTTCTTTTCCCCATCTACTTATCTGAAAATCCAGTCTGCCTAGCTCCCCATATCCTAGGTGAATGTAGGGGGGTAAAGGTTGGGGAGGGACAGTAGAGAGAAAACTGGCTTTATGGATCCTGAGATACTAGCCAGAGGGCCATGTACTCTGACCTTTCAAAAACTGGTCTGAGCAACACCCCAGGGTTACACTAAGGGAGAGAAGGTGAGCTCTGTGGGTTACTCCAGAAGAGGTTGCTGTTTGTTGAATAGGAAAGGAGAAGCAATCAAATGGTTTAATGTAATCCAACACAATTCAGAAAGTATATATTAAGCACCTACTATGTGCATGAATGAATAAAAAATTAGCTACTTACTATCTCAAAAGTATGATGTTAGGCACTGAAGATACAAAGAGAAACTGGAAGTATATGCTTAAAGAAACCTGCATGGTACCATGTAGATACAACATCCAAGCAAAAATACAATTTGAAGATTGACAAAACCAATGAATCAGTTAATAAATATTTAATTGTGTGCCAAACGCTGTGTTAAGTGATGGAGATACAAGAAGAGGCAAATGATAGTTCCTTTCCTTAAGGAGATTATCATCTAATGGGAAAAGACAACATGCAAACAAATAAATGGAAAGCAAGGTACATATAAGATTAATAGGAAGTAGTTAATAGAGAGAAGGGGATTTAAAGGAGTAGACAGACAGATCAAGACACTAGTTTGCAAAGGAGATTACAGAAGACCCTTTCCCCAACATACCTGTCAGGACTTAGAATGGAAGAAGCACACAAACTTGCAGGGACAGGTTAGAAAAAGAATAGGATTGAGCTCTCTGAACTAATTCAGCAGGGGACTTTACTAACGAAAAAGAAGTGAGCACCATAGAATTGTTACGAAAGAATAAAACACTTAAAAAAACTTGACTAAAACTATAAAAAACATGAATGGGATGAAAAACTCTGCAGGATAGGATTTCCCATAAGATTACTTTATTCTTTTGTCATTTATAGAGAGACTGTTCTGTGTCTAGTCTGTCTTAGGCATGGTGGAAGATAAAAAAGAAATAAAAGACACAGTTTGTGCTCTCTGGGAGATTATAATATACCTAGTTAGTGAGGCAGGAAATATATAAAGGCTACAGAAGGACAATACAAAGCAATAGGTAACAAGTTGAGCTATCTAATACACTTTCAAGATCTGTCTTCTGGGGGATTCTGGCATCCACAGGAGGTATGCATTTGAATCTTACTTCTGATAAAATATAGCGTGTGACACTTGACACATGAGAGAAAAGCCAAGCACCAATTCTTATATGCTTTACAGTTGAAAGAAACTTTAGAGATCACATAGCAAACATTTATATTTGAGCCTTGTCCAGCGGCCAACAGATCTGAGTTCAAATCCTGGTTCTCTCACTGATTATCCCTATGACCTAAGGCAATCTACTTTCCCATTCTGGACCTGCACAAAGAACATATAGCAATAACTTTACCTCCTATAAAAGAAAGAAGTTGGATTAAATGCACTACTTTGGGTCTCTCAGCAATAAGTATATGATTCTATGAACTTATCTGATTTTTACAATAATCCTGTAATGTAAGTATATTCAGGAAACAGACTCAAGAGTATATGTGACTCGAACAAGTTTTGTAGTCATACAGCTAGTAAGAGTTGGATAGGCAGATTTGATAATAAATTCAGTCCTCTAGCAACTATCTCATGTTTCTTCCTTGTTCATTTTACAGTAAGGAAAAATGAAGGCTGGAGAGGTTAGAACTAGAATATGATTAAATAGTAAGAAGCAGAACCAGGATTTAAATCCAAGACTCCAAATCAAGCATGATACCATGGCTATCTCTAAATAAAATTCTAATCCATGTTTTGTGGGAAATGAAGCAGCTGGGTGGCACAGTGGATCAACCCCAGATCTTAACCCAATTTTCCTATTTCTTCATCTATAAAATGAGTTGGAGAAGGAAATGACAAATTCCATTATCTTTTCCAAGAAAACCTCAAACGGGTCACAGATATGCCTGAACAACAACGAGGGGGAGAGAGAAAAAAGAGTGCGTGGATGAGGAGAATGTGAGAAAAGTTTGAGCACAGTTTGGAAATATATTCCCAAATTCAATTGGGTCAACAATAATTTATTAAGCACATATCATATGCCAGGTACTGTGCTAAGCAATTGTAGTACAAAGGTGAAAGCAAGGTCCTGGTTATCCAGGATTTCCCACTAAATTGATCGCAATTTGTGTGTGCCCTCTGACCCAGAGGTACTCTACTAACTACATCTCTATCCCAAAGGGAACACAGACAAATAAATGGAAAGGACCTATATCTTCTTTACCACTTAGCTACCCAAAATCGTTATAGCAAGACGTTTTAATGTAGAAAAGAATTGGAAACAAAACGATTTACCTATCAGTTGAGAAATGGTTGAACAAATTATGCTATAAAAGGTAATGGAATGTTATTGTTCTGTAAGAAATGTTGAATACCATGAATTTGGAGAAACCTGGAAAGTCAAAAAAAACCCCAATTTTACTCAATGATTATAGTATTTAATAGTTGTTTACTTCACTTAGAATAACAATATTTTATTAAAATCATGTACCACAATGTGTTTCACCATTCTTCAATTGATATAAATCTACTTTGTTTCAAGTTTGCTAAAACAAAAAAATGTTCTTGACATTTTGGTGTATGTGGTGATTTTTTTTTACAATGACCTCCTTGGTATTTATGTCTAGGAAGGATATGTCAAGTCAATTGGGAATGGACTTGTTTCACCACTGAATTTTTTATATTGCTGAATTGTTTTCCAGAATGATGAAACCAATTTATAGTGCTATCAGCAAGGAATCATTATGCCTTTTCATTACTTTTGTGACTTTGACTTTTTCTACGTTTTGTCAATTTTGCTAATAAATTGCATGAAAAGTAAAAAAAAATAGATATTATTGTTCATCCCTAATTTTCAAAGGGGAAAAAGACATCATGGGGTAATGTATTGACTTGTATGTGAATTGGATTTTAGTGAGACTGAGTTGCACAAAATCATCAGCTTCACTCTCTCTTCCAGTCATTGAAGTCCAGTGGTAGGACAAAAGTCAAGATGATTGGCAATTGTTCAGAATACAGTAAATGACTTCGGCATCTTCAATGTCTGAGCAAATGCTCCACAGGGACTCCTTTAGTCACTTTCATGACCATTGGAATGAATTGTTCTCATCTGCCCATTTCACTGGTTGAAGTGTTCACATGGGGACACATCCCCCTAACTCACCAATGGGTTGATTAGCCTCAATCTGGTTTAATGTTAAACAAATTTGAAAGACTTAGTCATGATTAAGCACAAATCTTATGGTCTTCAAGAGGTGTTCCTTGGTCCTTCTCACTGCCAGTGCTTTTCCTCTGAGATTGCTTTCCTTTCACACTATAGAGATTTAGTTTCATGTTTTCTCTCCAATTTGAGGTCTTGACCTCAATAGAGACCATGTTTTTGCTTTTCTTTATTATTTTCAGAGGTTATTGTAGTGCCTGGAACTTATTAAAATGTTGCTAACAGATTGATATCAGAAGATAAATAATGAAAGATGACCCTCCCCATTTCCATAACTCTTGACTAGTGAGGGACTAGAACACATGTGTTTTCATACATGGCTAATAAATGACTTATTTTGCTTGATATACCTATTGGTAATGAGAGGATTTCATAGAAGGAAGAGATTGTGGGTCAATCAAATCATGAGGGGAAAAGGAGGAAGAATGAAAAGAACATTAAAGATACATTTAGAAATAAGCAGAATAGAGCAAAAGGAAGTTTAGAAGGGAACACAGGCAAGCCAAGCAGTTTTGATGCTATCATGTTAAATTTAATAAACACTTAAAAATGGGTGAGAAGATCATTTTCATACACTGCCCTGTTTTCTGTTCTTTATATTTTGATGTATTCATGTTTGTTAATGTTTGATAGCTTCATAATAAAAAAGCTCTTCATGGAAATTTTTTTAAAGCTTGAGGTTTCTGAGGATATAAATTCCAATTCTCTTTCTGCTCTCCTCTCTGCCTCATTATATCCTATTCAACCTTCAAGACCAGCCTGAGATAGCCTCTCTTAGAGTGCAAGCCCTGATTTCCCCAGGCAAAAACAATCATGACATTTGAATCCCACCGTCTGTCAGACAGTAAGCATTTATTAAGCACCTATTATGTGCCAGGCATTGTGCTAAGCAATGGGAATACAAGAGAAGGCAAAAGACAGCCCCTGCTCTCAAGAAGATCACAGTCTAATGGGAAGACAGAATGCAAATGGATACGGGTTGATAAGTCATAGACAGGATAACTTGGAGATAATCATTATAAGTAGGAACAGGAAAGGTACTTTGTAGAAGTGGGAATTTAGCTAGGACATGAAGGTTGCTGGGGAGGTCTGGAGATGCAGATGAGGAAGGAGGGCTTCCCAGGCTTGGGGGACAGCCAAGGAAAATGATTAGCTAGGAGATGGATTGTCTTGTGTAAGGAACACCAAGGAAGCCAGTGTTATTGGATTGCTTTTATATGTCCTTATGAAAAATCATATATATCCTTGAATCATGATCATTAATGCCCATGCAGTGAGGGGGCTAGATGGCTAAAATAAGTGGATTTGGAATTAGAGAGATCTGAGATCAATCCTAGCTTTGTGTAGCTGGGAAAGTCACTTAACCTTAAGCTTCCTCAGCCATAAAATAGGATAATAAGATGTATAACCCTCAGGTTTTTGTGAGGATCAACTTAGAACACAGGTATGGTACTTTGAAAATCTTAGGGTGCTATCTATGTAAGCTACCATTACTATTTTTATTTATTATATTCCTCTCTAGATTATATTCTTCTGGAGGACCACAGCAATGTGAAAATTATTTAAGTTTTTTAAGCCTCAGTCTCCCAATTTTCAAAATGAAGAAAGTACTAGGATGTCAAGTCATAGAGCTGTTGCAAGGATCAAATGAGATAATAGAATCCTCAACTTAGAGTTGGAAAGAATCTTAGAGATCACTTAATCCAACACCTCTTTTCCATTTGTTTTACAGATGAGGACATGGAATGGCAGAGCTAAAGATGCCCTCATTTCCCTTGAGATACCCTTTCCTAGCACATTCTCTTGTATAGAATTGTTATTCACTAAACATGCATTGAATAGGTAGTGAAAATTGACTTGTGCACAATTGCCTTTCCTATGAGACTTCAGGGGGCCCTTATCAGCAGGGCAGCCTGACACAGTGGAAAAATGTAAGTATCAGAATCAGAGAACCTAGCTCTGTCACTCCTCATGTGATCCTGGGAAAGTCCACATATCTGGATGTGTATATATGTGTGCATACGTAAATATATAAGTGCTTAATTGTAGTTTTCTTGGAGGAGGTGGGAGTTAAGGAAAGGAAGAAAAAGAATAAAGTAAAAAGTACACAGCAGAGAATAAAAGAAAACCTAACAGCAAGCAAAGGAAAGATGGATAACTGAATAAAATGTGTAGGCTTTCTTGAAATGGATATTTATCATCTCATATTTTGAATCTTCCTTTATGTTCTGCTCTACACACAACAGTCATTTTTTTCTTTTCCCTTTTTTCTATTTTGAAATAAATTAAAAAAATTGCAAAAGGGAAAAGTTATTTAACCACTCTGGGTCTCAGCTTGTTTTTCCTATCAGTAAAATGAAGGGGTTGGACTCACTTAACCCAGAAGTCTTTTGTACTCTCCATTGAGAAGCCTGTGATTGCCCTTATTTTGTTTTGTTTTTTATTAAAGTCTTTTATTTTCAAAACATATACATGGACAATTTTTCAACATTAACCCTTGCCAAACCTTGTGTTCCAATTTTCCCCCTTTTTCCCACCCCCTCCCCTAGATGGCAAGTAATCCAATATATGTTAAACATGGCAAAATATATATATTAGATACAATATATGCATACATATTTATACAATTATCTTGCTGCACAAGAAAAATAAGATCAAAAAGGAAAAAATGAGAAAGAAAATAAAATTCAAGCAAAAAACGAAGTTTTCAAGCGAAAAGAGTGAAAATGCTATATGTTGTGATGCACACTCAGTTCCCACAGTCCTCTCTCTGGGTATAGAAGGCTCTCTTCATCACAAGATCATTGGAAGTGGTCTGAATCATCTCATTGTTGAAAAGAGCCACATCCATCAGAATTAATCATTTTATGATTTTGCTATTGCTGTGTACAGTGATCTCCTGGTTCTGCTCATTTCACTCAGCATCAGTTCATGCAAGTCTCTCCAGGCCTCTCTGAAATCATCCTGCTGGTTCTTTCTTACAGAACAATAATATTCCATGACATCCATATACCATAATTTATTTAGTCATTCTCCAATAGATGGGCATCCATCCAGTTTCCAGTTTCTAGCCACTACAAAAAGGGCTGCCATAAACATTTTTGCACATGTGGGTCCCTTTCCCTCCTTTAATATCTCTTTGGGATATAAGCCCAGTAGAGACACTGCTGGATCAAAGGATATGCACAGTTTGATAACCTTTTGAGCACAGTTCCATATTGGATGGATTGGTTCACAGTTCCATCAATAATGTATTAGTGTCCCAGTTTTCCCACATCCCCTCCAACATTTGTTATCTTTTCCTGTCATTTTAGCCAATCTGACAGGTGTATAGTGGTACCTCAGAGTTGTCTTAATTTGCATTTCTCTGATTAATAGAATTTTGAGCACCTTTTCATATGACTAGAAATGTTTTCAATTTTTCATCTGAAAATTGTCTGTTCATATCCTTTGACCATTTATGTGATTACCCTTATGATGGCTTCAAGAAATAGCATACTTTCCTTTGGCCACCTGGTGCTTCCAACCCTCTAATAAATAATTCCTATTTTGAAAATATAGGGCTGGGGCAGCTAGGTGGCACAGTGGATAGAGCATCAGCCTTGAAGTCAGGAGGACCTGAGTTCATAAAAGAACATGCTTTCTGTGCAGAAGATCTATGGATCCTCGTTTCTTTGTGTGTGTATGTGAGCATGTGCACATGTGCATGCATGTGTGTATGCTTGTGTGTGGGTGTGTGCATGAGTTAACAGGCTTATCTCTTGTAACCAGCCTGGGCTTTAAAATTAGTTCTGTGCAGAGGGCAATGGGCTGCACTCCATAGACCCAGACACGGTGTGATGCTTTGAGAAAATGTAGAGTTTGTTTTGTGTAGAACATTGGGCTGGTACACGGGGAGCAGATGGATACAGTTCCTGCACTCATGAAATAAAACACACACACACACACACAAACACACACAGAAAGAGAGAGATACAGAGTCAGAGAGACACAGACACACAAAAAGAGAGAGATAGAGAGAGAGAAAGAGAAGAGAGAAGAAGAAGAGGAAGAAGAGGAAGAAGAAGAAGAAGAAAAGGAAGAAGAAGAAAGAAGGATATATGATCTCACTTGAGTGGTGAATATTTCCAATAAGGAATGTGGATTACAATCCATGGAATGCAAAGAAGCCTATACCTCCTTTGGGCATGGCAACCCATGGAATAAATGACTATAGTATCCTAGATATGGTGTAAAAATTGTTCAGTCCTATCTTAATGTACAGATGAACAAAGAAGAATAATATATTTAAAATATATTAGACATAAAACAAAATAGGCGAGGAATAAGGCAGCTACCATTTAGATATAGACCACAGGATCTTAGATTTAGATCTTAGATCTAGAGCTAAAAGGGCTCTCTCTTTGTACAGGTAATGAAACTGAGGCTCAGAAAGGGGAAGTGTCAAGTTCAAAGCTGTACAGCTATGAGGTGTCTGCATTGGGGTTTGAATACTAGTCTCCCTAATTCTAAATCCAACATTCTAACCACCACTGCAGTGTGGGCTGCAGTGAAGGCAGGATTCACTTTATGTCAGCTCAATAAGATTTACATGGTTTCCTGAAAGCCTTTAAAGATTAAACTTTTTTAAAAAAAAATTCCTCCAGTTACACATAAAAACAATAATTTTTTGGTTACATATGTACATTCCTTTAAAAGCACATATTTCCTTGTAAATCATGTTCATAGAGAAAAATCAGAACAAAAAGAAAAAAAAAACCATGAGAGAGAAAAAAACAAGAAAAAAAAGGTGAACATAGCATGTGTTGATTTACAATCAGTCTCCATCCAAAGTTTTTTGGGACTGCCTTGGATCACTGAACTACTGACAAGAACCAAATCTGTCATAGTTGATCATCGCACAATCTTGTTGCTGTATACAATGTTTTACTGGTTCTGCTTGTTTTGCTCAGTATCAATTCATGTAAATCTTTTCAGGCCTTTCAATAAACAGCATGTTCATCATTTTTTTAATTAAAGCTTTTTATTTGTATAACATATGTATGGGTAGTTCCCCAGCATTGATCTTTACAAAGCTTTCCATTACAAATTTTACCCCCAGTCCCCTCCCCTCCCCTAGATGGTAGGAAGTCCACTACATGTTAATAATGTTGAAATGCTTGACAAGTTATGCAAGGAAAATCCTATCTACAAGAAAAAAAGAAAATCAGAGAAAGGCAACACAATGCAAGCAAATATCAATAGAGATCATGAAAATGTTATGTTGTGGTCCATATTTCATATCCCTCTTTCTGGGTGTATATGGTTTTCTTCAGTGAACAATTGGAACTGGTTTGAGACAATTCTTTGTTGCAGAGAGCCATGTCCATCAGAATTGATCATCATGTAATACTGTTGTTGCTGTGTATGATGATTTCCTGGTTCTGCTCATTTCACTCAGCATCAGTTCATGCAAGTCCCTCCAGGCCTCTCTGAAATCGTCCTGCTGGTCGATTCTTACAGAACAATAATATTCCATAACATTCATGTACCATAATTTATTCAGCCACTCTCCAATTGATGGGCATCCCTTCAGTTTCTAGTTTCTAGCCACTACAAAAAGGGCTGCCACAAACATTCTTGCACATGTGGGGCCCTTTCCCTCCTCTAAGATCTCTTTGGGATATAGGCCCAGTAGAAACACTGCTGGGTCAAAGGGTATGCACAGTTTGACAACTTTTTGAGCATAGCTCCAAATTGCTCTCCAGAATGGTTAGATCCGTTCACAGTTCCACCAACAATGTATTAGTGTCCCAGATTTCCCACATCCCCTCCAACATTCATCGTTATCTTTTCCTATCATTTTAGTCAATCTGACAGGTATGTATGGTACCTCAGAGTTGTCTTAATTTGCATTTCTCTGATCAATAGTGATTTGGAGCAACTTTTCATATGACTAGAGATGGTTTTAATTTCATCATCTGAAAATTGTCTGTTCATATCCCTTGACCACTTATCTATTGAAGAGTGGCTTAAATTCTTATATATATGAGACAATTCTCTATATATTTTAGAAATGAGGCCTTTATCAGAACCATTAAATGTAAAGATGATTTCCCAATTTGATGCTTCCCTCCTAATCTTCTCTGCATTTGTTTTATTTGTACAGAAACTTTTTAATTTAATATAATCAAAATTATCCATCTGGTGTTCAATTAGGAGTTCCAGGTCTTCTTTGGACACAAATTTATTCCATCTCCACAGGTCTGAGAGATAAACTATATTACGTTCCTCTAACTTGCTTACAAAGTCCCTCTTTATATCTAGATCATGAACCCATTTAAATTTTATCTTGGTATGTGGTGTTAGGTATGAGTCAAGCCCTAATTTCTTCCACACTAGTTTCCAATTTTCCCAGAAGTTTTTGCCGAATAGTGAGTATTTATCCCAAAAGCTGGGGTCTTTGGGTTTATCAAACACTAGATTGCTAAGGTTATTGCCTAGGTTGTCCTGATAACCTATTCTGTGCCACTGATCAACTGCTCTATTTCTTAGCCAGTACCAAACAGTTTTGATGACCACTGCTTTATAATATAGTTTTAGATCTGGTACAGCGAGGCCACCTTCATCTGTCTTTTATTTTCATTAATCCCCTTGACCTTTTGTTCTTCCAAATGAACTTTTGTTCTTCCAAATGAACTTTGCTACTATTTTTTCTAGATCTGTAAAATAATTTCTTGGAAGTTTGATTGGTATGGCACTAAATAAGTAGATTAGTTTGGGTAGTATTGTCATTTTTATTATGTTGGCTCTGCCTACCCATGAGCACTTAATATTTTTCCAATTGATTAGGTTTGATTTTATTTGTGTGGAAAGTGTTTTGTAGTTTAGTTCATATAGTTTCTGACTTTTCCTTTGCAGATAGATTCCCAAATATTTTATCCTATCATCTGCTATTTGGAATGGAATTTCTTTTTGTATCTCTTGCTGCTGAACTTTGTTGGTAATATATAAAAATGCTGATGATTTATGTGGATTAATTTTGAATCCTGCCACTTTGCTAAAGTTGTGAATTGTTTCTAGTAGTTTTTTTTTTGTTTTGTTTTGTTTTTTGCTTTTTGCTGAGGCAATTGAGGTTAAGTGACTTGCCCAGGGTCACACAGCTAGGGAATGTTAAGTGTCTGAGACCAGATTTGAACTCAGGTCTTCCTGATTTCAGGGCTGGTGCTCTATCCACTGCGCCACCTAGCTGCCCCTCTAGTAGTTTTTTAGTTGAGTCTCTAGGGTTCTCTAAGTATACCATCATGTCATCTGCAAAGAGTGATAATTTGGTTCCTTCATTACCTACTCTGATTCCTTTTATTTGTTTTTCTTCTCTTATTGCTAAAGCTAACATTTCTAATACAATATTAAATAGTAATGGTGCCAGTGGGCATCCTTGTTTCACTCCTGATCTTATTGGGAATGGTTTTAGTTTGTCTCCATTACATATAATGCTTGCTGATGGTTTTAAATAGATGCTACTGATCATTTTAAGGAAAAGCCTATTTATTCCTATACTCTCTAGTGTTTTTAATAGGAAATGGTGTTGGATTTTATCAAAGGCTTTTTCTGCATCTATTGAGATAATCATATGGTTTTTGTTAATTTGGTTATTAATATAATTAATTATGCTGATAGTTTTCCTAATATTGAACCAGCCCTGCATCCCTGGCATAAATCCTACTTGGTCATAGTGTACTATCCTGGGGATGACTTTCTGTAATCTCATTGCTAATATCTTATTGAAAATTTTTGCATCAATATTCATTAGGGAAATTGGTCTATAGTTTTCTTTCTCTGTTTTCACCCTACCTGGTTTAGCTATCAGCACCATATAAGTCTCATAGAAGGATTTTGGCAGTATACCTTCTGTCCCTATTTTCTCAAATAGTTTGTGTAGTATTGGAATTAATTGTTCTTTGAATGTTTGGTAGAATTCACATGTAAATCCATCTGGCCCTGGAGATTTTTTCTTAGGGAGTTGATTAATAGCTTGTTCTATTTCTTTTTCTGATATGGGGCTATTTAAGTAATTTATATCCTCTTCTGTTAACCTGCGCAATCTATATTTTTGTAGATATTCCTCCATTTCATTTAGATTATCAAACTTACTGGCATAAAGTTGGGCAAAGTAACTCCTAATTGTTGCTCTCATTTCCTCTTCATTGGAGGAAAGTTCTCCCTTATCATTCTTGAGACTAACAATTTGATTTTCCTCTTTCCTTTTTCTTAACAAATTAACTAAAGGCTTATCTATTTTGTTGGTTTTTTTGTAGAACCAACTCTTAGTTTTATTTATTAACTCAATAATTTTCTTATTTTCAATTTTATTAATTTCTCCTTTTATTTTTAGAATTTCCAATTTGGTATTTAATTGAGGGTTTTTAATTTGTTCTTTTTCTAGTTTTTTTTTAATAATAAGCCCAATTCATTGATCTTTTCTTTCTCTATTTTATGCAAGTAAGCATCTAGAGATATAAAATTGCCCCTTATAACCGCTTTGGCCGTATCCCACAAATTTTGGTATGTTGTCTCCTTAT
>JAJPUD010000038.1:665791-746275 GCA_023553655.1 Myrmecobius fasciatus | reverse complement strand
AGGCAATCACTATAGCAATTTGGTTTTTGATAAACCCAAAGACCCCAGCTTTTGGGATAAGTATTCACTATTTGACAAAAACTGCTGGGAAAACTGGAAACTAGTGTGGAAGAAATTAGGGCTTGACCCACATCTAACACCACATACCAAGATAAGATCTAAATGGGTTCATGATCTGGATATAAAGAGTGATACTATAAGTAAATTAGAGGAGTGTAATATAGTTTACCTCTCAGACCTATGGAGATGGAATAAATTTATGTCCAAAGAAGAACTGGAACTCTTAATTGAAAACCAGAGAGATAACTGACTATATTAAGTTAAAAAGTTTTTGTACAAACAAAATCAATGCAGACAAGATTAGGAGGGAAGCAATAAATTGGGAAATCATCTTTACATTTAAGGGTTCTGATAAAGGTCTCATCTCTAAAATATATAGAGAATTGTCTCATATTTATAAAAATTCAAGCCATTCTCCAATCAATAAATGGTCAAAGGATATGAACAGACAATTTTCAGAGGATGAAATTAAAACTATTTATAGTCATATGAAAAGGTGCTCCAAATCACTATTGATCAGAGAAATGCAAATCAAGACAACCCTGAGGTACCACTACACACCTGTCAGATTGGCTAAAATGACAGGAAAAGTTAATGATGAATGTTGGAGGGGATGTGGGAGGGCTGGGACACTGTTGCATTGTTGGTGGAGCTGTGAACGGATACAGCCATTCTGGAGAACAATTTGGAGCTATGCTCAAAAAGCTATCAAACTGTGCATACCCTTTGACCCAGCAGCATTTCTATTGGGCTTATATCCCAAAGAAATCATAAAGGAAGGAAAAGGCCCCACCTGTGCAAGAATGTTTGTGGCAGCCCTTTTTGTAGTGGCTAGAAACTGGAAATTGAATAGATGCCCTTCAATTGGAGAATGGCTGAATAAATTATGGTATATGAATATTATGGAATACTATTGTTCTGTAAGAAATGACCAGCAAGATGATTTCAGAGAGGCCTGGAGAGACTTACATGAACTGATGCTGAGTGAAATGAGCAGAACCAGGAGATCATTATACACGGCAATAACAGTACTATATGACGATCAATTCTGATGGACATGGCTCTCTTCAACAATGAAATGTTTCAAACCACCTCCAATTGTTCACTGAAGAAAGCCATATACACCCAGAGAGAGGGATGTGAAATGTGGACCACAACATAACATTCTCATACTCCTTGATTGATGTTTGCTTACATTGTGTTTCCTTTATCTGATGTATCGTTTATATAGATAAGATTTTTCTTGCACAACAATGATAAGTTTGGAAATATGTATACATATATTTGATTTGCCAATATTTTAACATAATTAACATGTAGTGGATATCCTGCCATCTCGGGGCGGGGTGGGAATTTGGGGGGAAAAATTTGTAACGGAAAGCTATGTAAGGGTTATTGTTGAAGAATTACCCATACATGTTATGCAAATAAAATAAATAAAAATAAATAAATAAATAATTAAAAATAAATAAATATTCTTCTTCATTCTTCCTTTCTCCAACATCCTTCATCCTTCTTACCACCTCCTAATGTGCTTTGAACCTTGGGATTCTGATAGAGGATGTCAGATTTCCTTCAAGGGGAGACTCAGTCAGGTGCCAAAATGATCTTTAGTCATAAATTTGTTTCCTTGGCTTCCACCTGCTGGTCAGCTAGGTCTTGCCCTTGGGTCTTCAATATTGAGAAGAAAATAGGCTCAAGGAAGAAGTTACCAAGGCAACTGGGAGCAGCAGCCAGTCGCTCCCTTACTAAGGTGATATGTTGTTCTCCCACATGTCAGGATATTTGTTGAGTTTCCCATCTGTCTCTTTAGGCTTCTGGGAGCTGCAGGGAATGTTAATGTCAGTCTTGCTTCTCTTCTCCCTCCTTCCCAGTTTAGCCAGGAGCTTTGGGCATCATCACTGTTCCTAGCCTCAGCAGCCAATGCCCAGAGCTCAAGAGCTGCTTTGGCTTTCCCTTTTAATTTTGTGACAGAGAAAGAGTCCCTAGAAAAAATTTTGTGCTGTGTCAGACCTGAAGGAGACCTTTTAAACCATCCAATGTTAAACAAATCAGTACAAATAGTGTTGGGTTTACAGTGAGAAGATCTGAGTTGAAATCAGGTTTCCCTCAACTGTCAAATCATTATATGACTTTAGTAATTCCTTCTATATATGAATTTCTGATCTTATGACCTTCATTCAAGCTCCCTTGAATGAAATGGAACTAAGTGAAGCCAAAAGAATAAGAAAGGGACTTTAGAAATCATTTAGTCCAATCCTGTCATTTTATAATTGAGGAAACAGTCCTAGAGAAAAGATTTGCTCAAGGTCACACTGGATTAGAAGAGCATGAGGGCATAGAACTTGGATTTTTATAGTTCTAGACTACTGTTATGTGTGTGTCCCTATGTTGACTACTAAGAACAATATGGCATAATGCCATAGATTTTCTATAGAAAATTTATAGGAGAATTTGGACAAGAATTGCATAAGATGAGAAAGTTTGGGTGGCTCTGATTTTTTTTTATTAAAGCTTTTTATTTGCAAAACATATGCATGGGTAATTTTTCTTTTTTTTAATAAAGCTTTTTATTAACAAAACATATGAGTGATCTTTCAACATTGACCTTTGCAAAAAAACTTTTTTTCCCAAGCTTTTCCTTTCCTTCCCTCCACCCCTAGATGACAGGTAATCTAATACATGCTAGATAGGATAAATTATATGGCAAATACAGTACACGTATACATATCTATACAGTTATCTTACTGCACAAGAAATATCAGATCTAGAAAGAGAAGAAGAAAAAAACAACCTAAGAAGGAAAACAAAATGCATGGAAATATTCACAGAAAGCGTTAAAATGCTGTGTTGTGGTTCACTCTCAGTTCCCACAGGCCTCTCTCTGGATGTATATGACTATCTTCATCGCAGGACAACTGGTTTGAATCACATCATTGTTGAGGAGAACCATGTCCATCAAAATTGATCATCGCATAGTCTTGTTGCTGTGTATAATGTTCTCCTGGTTCTGCTGATTTCACTCAGCATCAGTTCATGCAAGTCTCTCCAATCCTTTCTGAAATCCTCCTGTTGGTCATTTCTTACAGAACAATAATATTCCTTAACATTCATATACCATAATTTATTCAGCCATTCTCCAATTGATGGGCATCTTTTCAATTTCCAGTTTCTTGCTACTACAAAAAGGGCTGCCAAAAACATTTTTGCACATGTGGGTCCCTTTCCCTCCTTTAAAATCTCTTTGGGATATAGGCCCAGTAGAAACACTGCTGGGTCAAAGGGTATGCACTGTTTGATAACTTTTTGAGCATAGCTCCAAATTGCTCTCCAGAATGGTTGGATCCATTCACAGTTCCACCAACAATGTATCAGTGTCCATGGGTAATTTTTCAATATTGATCCTTGCAAAGCCTTCTGTTACAAAATTTTCCCCCCTCCCCTCGATGGCAGGTAGTCTAATACATGTTAATTATGTTAAGATATATGACAGATCCAATATATGTATACATATTTATACAGTTATCTTGCTGTATGAGAAAAATCAGATCTACAAGAAAAAAAAACCTGAGAAGGAAAAGGAAATGCAAAAAAATATCAACAGAAAGTGTGAAAATGCTATATTGTGGTCCACACTCAGCTCCCACAGGCCTCTCCATGGGGGTATATCGCTTTCTTCATCACTGAACAATTGGAACTGGTTTGAAACATCTCATTATTCAAGAGAATTATATCCATCAGAATTGATCATCATGTAATACTGTTGTTGCCATGTATAATGATCTCCTGGTTCTGCTCGTTTCACTCAACATCAGTTCATGCAAGTCTCTCCAGGCCTCTCTGAAATCATCCTGCTGATAGTTTCTTACAGAATAATATTCCATGACATTCATATACCATAGTTTATTGAGCCAGTCTCCAATTGATGGGCATCCCTTCAGCTTCTAGTTTCTAGCCACTACAAAAAGGGCTGTCACAAACATTTTTTCACATGTGGGTCCCTTTCCTTTCTTTAAGATCTCTTCAGAATATAAGCCCAGCAGTAACACTGTTGGGTCAAAGGGTAGGCACAGTTTGATAACTTTTTGAGCATAGTTCCAAATTGCTCTCCAGAATGGTTGGATCTGTTCACAGTTCCACCAACAATGTATCAGTGTCCCAGTTTTCCCATATCCCCCATTCATTATTATCTTTTCCTATCATTTTAGCCAATCTCACAGGTGTGTAGTAGCCAATCTCAGAGTTGTCTTAATTTGTATTTCTCTGATCAATAGTGATTTGGAGCGCCTTTTCAAATGACTAAAAATAGTTTTAATTTCATCATCTGAAAATTGTCTGTTCATATCCTTTGACCATTTATAGTTTGGAGAGTGGCTTGAATTCTTATAAATTTGAGTCAATTCTATATGTTTTAGAAATGAGGTCTTTAACAGAACCTTTGAATATAAAAAAGTTTTCCCAGTTTATTGATTCCCTCCTAAAATTGTCTGCATTAGTTTTGTTTGTACAAAAACTTTTTAACTTGATATAATCAAAATTATATCTCTGGTTTTCAATTAAGAGTTCCAGTTCTTTTTTGGACACAAATTTCTTCCTTCTCCACAGATCTGAGAGGTAAACTATCCTATGTTCCTCTAATTTGTTTATGGGTCAAGCTCCAATTTCTTCCATACTAGTTTCCAATTTTCCCAGCAGTTTTTATTGAATAGTGTGTTCTTATTCCAAAAGCTGGGTCTTTGGGTTTGTCAAACACTAGATTGCTATGGTTATTGCCTATTTTGTCCTGTGATCCTATCCTGTTCTACTGATCGATTATTCTATTTCTTAGCCAGTACTAAATGGTTTTGATAACTGCTGCTTTATAATATAGTTTTAGATCTGGCACAGGTAGGTGGGTGGTATTGATTTTGTGTTACATTTCAAGTCATGGCCACTGTAAGCTGAGTACATTAAGTAATATACAAATCCTGAATATATACATACTCAACCAGGAAGAAAGCCCAGGCAACTGACTGGACTATCATAACTGGCTGTACTAGTCAGCACTGAATGGTGCAAAGATTATAGAAGGGTAAGGGTTTTTATATTGTGATTGTCAAAGAAAACTGGGTTTTCTATCTAAGGTCCAGATCTGAGGAGCCCTTGAGTCTTTAATTATGAATAAGTTAGACAAGTTGAAATATAGGAATTTGTTTTCTGTCCTTCATTTTTAAAGAGAACCAGTGACCTCAGTGGTTGATGTCTTGATTGATGGTTGAAGCAGATTAAGTGAGGCAGAACTGCACTAAGTTATCAGTCTTATTCTCTCTTCCAGAATAACAGACATCCACTGGCGAGACAAAAGTAGAGATGACTGGCAGTGGCATGGGATGCAATGGATAACCTTGGTGTCTTTGATATCTGACCAACTTCTAAGTACTATGAAATGTCTTTATAATTGTTCATAATTGATCTCATCTGCTCATTTCAATAGAGGAAGTCTTCATGATCTTGTGGTAGACAAGATCTTGTGGTAGATCTTTGACTCACTAATGAAACCCATTGTGGCCCATTGGCTACCCTCAATCAGGTTTAGACTATCTGCCAAGATGGTGCAACTGCTGAATACACTATAGCTTCTTGGAGCCACAGGAGAGAATTGAGTGCCAAGTGGGCACCAAAGGTATATAAGCAGGCCTGAAAAGGACTCAGTAAGTCCTCACAGCAGAGAGGCTACTCTTCTTCCATCCCCATGATGTTTAGTAGTATTCTTTTAGAGTCAGAGACTATGCTCATGGCAATTCATTAATCTCCCTAACTATTCCTATCTCCCATGTTTTCTCTCCTTCTGTGGTTGATAGGCCTTGCATTAGATTTATATCCCTGGAGAAGTTGCTCCTTTTTGCAATCATTTAAATAAATGATAAATGATAAATATCCATCAAATAAAGGGTATAATGGAAAGTCCACCAGATGAAATTGTAAGACTTCCAGGTCATAATCTTGTGTCTGTCACTAACTTCTGATGTGACTTTGAACACATCATTTCTCCTCAGTTTCCTTAATTATGTCCTTTTTCAGTTTTAACACCCAGCATTTTATGGTATGGATTCCATAATTCAAGGAAATGACTCACCTCATCTTTATGAGTATTTTTAAAGAGCCCATTTCCTTGTGGTAGTGGTATCATATCATTATTGCTCGAGATAGTAAGGGGCCTTAGGACAGAGCAAATTAGAACAAATGTCAGAGCTGGAAGAATACTCAGGACAGAAAAACATCAGAATTGGAAAAACCTTAGAAATGAGAATATTAGAACAGAGAATGTTAGAGCCTTAGAAGACTGAGTATGAGGATGGGATGTTAAGAGCTGAGAGGGAGCTTAGAACAGAAAGTGTGGCGCAGAAAATGTTAGAGCTGGAAGAACCTTCTGAAATGTAAGAACAGCAACTTAGAACTAGAAAGGACCTTAAAATATAGAATGTCACAACAGATGTCAGAGCTATCCGGGACCTTCAAAAAGGGAATGTTATGATGGAAAGGAACTTCTGAACCATCTGGTGCAGCCCTCTCCTTTTGCAGAGGTGAAAACCGAGGGTGGGTGAACCTTCTCATTTAAAGACACATGAGAAGGCAAAGCGGCATGTCGTACTTTATCTACATGTATACTAAAGCAAATGCTTTGGAAAAATTATTATTATTATAATTTTTGGTGATGGAAGAAATAACAAATGTCTTCAGGGAAAGAGAAATGGTTTTCCTGAGAGTACTTTGAGGTTGATTAGGTGGCCTCCCCTTCCTAACTCAGTGAATTGTGGATCAGTCTGGGCAGTAAAGCTTAAGTATTGAGGCTTAGAACTTTATTTACATATTATTATTGCCATTTTGATAAAATAGCCCTAGCAGTGTTGGTAAAAGCATTTAGAATTTCACAGCCACCCCTAGTCAATCATTCCCCAGCCAGCATCTAGTCAAGGAGCAATCACAGGAGTCTGACTGAGTTAATTGCCAAAATGTGGCTGAATCATTGTCAGGTTGGGAGCTGGACAGCATTGGAACAGGCTGGATGGAGGCAGGAACCCGCATGATCTGAAGTTGCTCTGAAAGCATCAAAATTGTAGACAAGAAAAGGGGTCAAGTGTATGAAAGTCAGTTCAAGCAACCTTGGAGGGGAGGCCTGAAGATCAAAAAGAAAGAAAGAATTCACAGTCAGGCTCCAAATGCCAAGATTATTAAATGCCATTACACATTATTCTCCTTCATATACATAATAGACACAATAAATGCTGGTTGATTGATCTTGTTGATTTGGGCCTTCTGAGGAAGGGCTCATCAAATTGGTTTTCTTGCTTTCTTTCAAAGAGGGCATCTCATCTCCCATGTCTATGAGGAGGTATCCACTTTATCCCCACCTCTTAGACCCCCTAGTTAACTCAGAGCTGAGATCAAGAAGTACCTCCTTTATGAGCTCTTTTCTATCCACCCAGTGGCTGGTACCTCCTCCCCTCCATTACCTGTATTTGTATTAGCAGAAGGCAAACTTCTTGGGGAGAGGAGAAAAGACTGTTACATTTTTGTCTTTGTATCACCTACACTTGGCAGAATGCCTGACAGCTAGTAGGTGGTTAATAAATGCTTATTACTTGGTTGATAGTGATCGCCTTCTATTCTTAGAGAAGAATCTGGGGCTCTCTAATTTGTGATTTCCTGTTTTCTGACTGTGTATGTGGCCAAAGACCCAGGGGTTTGATCATGACTGGAGAAGAGCCAGAAATTTGAACCCAGAACCCTTCCTGATTGAGATAGGTATGGAGATCATGAAATTGTCCTACAATCATTCTTGCATTTTGTAAACCTTAAAGCACTATTTAAATGTGAGCTGCTGCTATTATTATAATTATTCTCAGAGAAATAATATGTACATTTCAGGGAAAGGGACAAGACCTGTGATTTTATTATTATAAGGAATTGTTAAGTGAGGAAACTCCTTTCCCAAATGCAGGTTGATATTTTCTTTGCAAAATACAGTTCTGGAAGGTTGCCCAGAACATTACTGCCAGTATGTGTCAGAGAAGGACTTGAACTTAAGTCATCCTGGCTTCAAACCTGGCGCTCTATAGTTATTTCACCATAGTGCCTCAATGCACCTTAATGGACAAAATCTCAAATGCATTCTTAATGACTATAAAATCACATGTTCTTCCATTTCTTTCATTTTCAAGCCATTTGGGGTTTAGTAGTTATTTAATGTTCACCATTTACAAGGCACTGCCCTAGTTGCTGGGGATAAAAAGATTAAAAAAAAGAATTTTTGTCCTGAAAAGGTTTACAATTTGTTGAGGAGATATGGTATGATGATGAGAGCACTGACTCTGTCATAGACCCTATGTTCAAATTCTGAGTCTGATGCTTACTTCCTCTGACTTTGGGCAAGTCATTTACCTCTCATAGTTTCATTATCTGCTTAATGTATCACTTGGACTAAATGGCCTGTGAAGTCCTTTTCAATTTTATATTTACAAGCCTATGAGTATACACACACACACACAAAGAAAGCATAAGAAAGATCATAGTTGGTATCCTTTGCTAATGTGAGGAGTGTATCTTGTTGCACATGTTTGACATACATTGGATTACTTGTGGTCTAGAGGAGAGGGTGGGGGAAAGGAGAAAAAAAATATGGAACTCTAGGTTTTGCAAGAGTAAATGTTGAAGATTATCATATTTTTGAAAATGAAAAGCTTTAATTAAAAAAAAGAATAATAGGGAGCTACTGAAGGTTATTAACAGAGAGGATTGTATGATCAAACCTGTGCTTTAAGAAACAAATTTCTACAACTGAGTGGAGGTTGGATTGGAGAGGTGGAAGAGACTGGGAATGGTTAGAAAACTATAGTTTAAATGAGAAGTGATGAATGATGGTGGTTGTGACAAGAGGGAAGAGAGATGAACACTGTGTTTTTATCTTTCTCTGTACTAGCAGAGTTCACCAGAGTGCCTGGCACATACTAAGTGCTTAATACATGCTCGTTGTCTTCACTTCACTTGACTTGGTCTCAGTTCCTTTATCTACAAAACAAGAGGACTATGGGAATATTAAAGGTCCCCCTAGCTGTAATGATCTAAACAAATCCAAAATTTCATAACTCATTGCATCCCCTGGGCTTGATCAGGTCTTATAAGTTATTTTTTTTAAGTCCGGACATGATGAGACTGTCATAACAAATATAAGTTTGTTGCTGCTATCTTGATTCAAGGCAGCTGAGATAGTCCTATTTCCCCAAGGTATTTTGGTTTAATGAGTAGTTCTGACCTCTGGGGTCTCCCACTTTTTTTTATAGCCCCAGCTTTCAGAGACAGCATCCAAAATAACCTAATCTGTTCTGTCATTGGCCCTTTCTGTTGCTGTGAGACTGCTGATCTGGACAACTTTTTTGTTTTTCAGGTTTCTCAGCCTGAACATCCAGGATAAAATAGAGATTCCTCTCTGGCATTAAAGCCCTTTGTAAATGGCTCACACTTACCTTTCCAGGATGATTTCAAATGTCTCCTTCCTCCCCTCCCCCATGCTTTATACATTTCAGCCAAATGAGATGACTTTTATTGCCTGTATGTGACTTGGCTTCTCCTATCTCTGTTCCTTTGCCCAGCTTGCCCCCCCCCATTCCCATACACTTCTTCACCTTCACTTTTTAAGTCTCATCTCACATACCATCTCTTATGTAAGGTCATCCTCAATTTTCCTTGATGCCCTTTGCTCAGTTGTTCATACTCTTCCCTCCTCAGAAATTATTCTCTGTTTACAGATCCATTGATCTGACATCAAATCATCTGCACTTACATGGATGTGGTTTCTTCCAAGTGGATAATGGACTTCTTGAAGGCAGGAGTTATGATGATTATTATTAATGTTAATTAATATAGTAATATATCCTCAGTGCCTGAGAGGACTTGGCAAATGGTAGGTGCTTAATAAATGCTTAGTGGAATTGCAAAAAACCTTCAACAGCCTATCTTCACACATTTGGGGAAAATTGTAGTACTTTTAGCATGAAAAAAAACAAGACAAAACCCACAAACTCCAAAGACTCACAGAGTTTGTAAGGTGTAATATAGGAAAATGCAGTCCTCAGTTGTCTGTCAGAAAGTGCTGATGTAAGTTTAAATATTTTCTATAGCTGAGGCAGTTAGGTAGCTCAGTGAATCAGGAAGACCTGAATTCAAATCCAGCTTCAGACACTTACAAGCTGTATGACTCTAGGCAAGTCACTTAACCATTACTGCCTCCCCCCACCAAATAGAAGAAGAAGAAGAAGAAGAAGAAGAAGAAGAAGAAGAAGAAGAAGAAGAAGAAGAAGAAGAAGAAGAAGAAGAAGAAGAAGAAAGAAGAAAGAAGAAGAAAATGTCCTTTAGTCTCTAACAGATCCCAACAATGATCCATTTGGGTTAAATCATGACCAATGCTCTTTACAATAATAAACAATGTGCTGCTGTGGCAAACATGCTGGATTTGGAATCAGGGGACCTGGATCTGAACTCCCATTCTTCCATTTACTTACTACTTTTGTGACCTTGGGCAGCTTTGGTGTCTTAGTTTCCTGTTGAACCCAATGGCTTCTAAAGTCCTTGCCAATTCCAAATCTGTCTCTCTGATTCTATAACTTAGCCTTCACTAGGCATTACTGACTATATTTCACCTCTATGTGGCTGCTTTATGCCTCAGTTTCCCCATATGCAAAATGAGAGAATTAGCCTCTAAGGCCCTTTTTAGCTCTAAAAATTTGCTTTGTTAAATCCTGATTCTGTGTACAGATCCACTGTAACCGAAGCAGCAGCTTGCTACCACTATCTCATTTAGAAAATTTAATATGGCTTTAGGAGTCATGTACTATAGCCCCAACTCCTCTCCCTCCACCCACCTCCTAGCTACATTATTTACTTTTCATCAAGGCCAGTCCACGGATTGTCCATATCACTTTGTAGAATGTCACCAGGAAGATCGGTGTTTGGAGACAGAGACTGAACATCCTCATGTCTATGTCTCGGCATTTTGAACATTTTCTCCATCTGATTTAAGACTCAAAGACAATCCAGGGACAATAGTGACAGTTACAAGGTAAAGGAAAGGAATATAAGGCATGCTATTTCTAGGTGAGGTGATGGAAAGAGTCAAAGATGAGAAATCCTCTGGGAAGATAGGTTAATAACCTACACACACAATTTAGATAAATGGGCCAGCTAAACCGATTAAGATTTCCCTCCTGGGGGCTTGTCAATGGGACAGGGATCCAAGATACTGGAATAATTGTCTTTACCACCAGCAAAGACAAACCTCAAATATGGGCTATGTGGTTTTCATCAGATGAATAGCTAAGCATGCAAACCACACTCAACTTTTTGACAAATTAGTCTCAAGCATGTTGGAGCCTCAATACAGAGAATCAACATAAAGGAAAAATGTAAATGCAAATCTAAGTATTTCATTAACTAAATTCTCCTGCAGGGATAAAGCAGGAGGGGCTCAGCTCACAGCCACTGACTTCCAGCAATCAGCAAAAAGGCAAAGCGATGTTTTCAAGAAACCCAGGGGCCTTTCTTTGGGAAATGAAGGAGAAACAGAGCTGAACTCTGCCAGTGCCAACCAAAGAAGTCAGAAATAACAATGCCATCTGAATCATTGGCATGGGAAAAGTGGCTTTGAAAAACTCTTTGAATAGAATGATTTGAGATTAGGAGAATTAAGCTCCATTGTGAAGAAGGAATCAGAAAATATACCATTATCCTTTCTGTGAAGAGGTGAGGGCCTATGGGTAGAGAATAGTGCATATTCTGTCAGACTTAACTCAGGGGTTGGTTAGTTTTTTTTCCTGAATGCTTTATTTTTCTTTTTAATTTTTGTTACTGGATTTCTCTGGATAGAGAGGTTGGGGGAAGAATATATCAGGAAATTAAGGTAATGATACAAAAAGGAAGGCTAACAATCCTTCCTCCTTTCAAAAAAAAAACAAGAAAAAAAAGAAAATTCATAGGATTATAGATTCAGAGCTGGAGGGGATTTTAGAGTACAGCAGGTTCAATTTCTTCATTTTATAGGTGATGAATTTGAGATTGAGAAAGATTAAATGACTTTCATGGGTAACTAGTAACTAGCTCACATACAGGGGCAGCAGTGCAGGGAATCAGGAAGATTCATCTTTGTGAGTTCAGCTCATTTCACCCTGTTTGCCTCAGTTTCCCTCTCTGTAAAATGAGTTGAAGAAGGAAATGGCAGACCACTCCACCTCTTTTTTTTTTTTTTTTGGCTGAGGCAATTGGGATTAAGTGATTTACCCAGGGTCACACAGTTAGGAAGTAAGTCTCTGAGGTCAGATTTGAACTGAGGTCCTCCTGACTTCAGGATTGGTACTCTATCCACTGCGCCACCTATCTGCACCCCATTCCACTATCTTTAACCCCAAATGGGGTTATGAAGAATCAGACATTATTGAACCGACTGAACAAAAAGCTCACATTACTAGGTGAGAATTGAAATCAAGTCCTCTGGACTTCAATACTATTTCTCAAGCTATAATACTATGTTGCCTCTCCAATCTCCCATTTGTAATTGGCACAAAGGTTTTGTAATTCCCATTTGTAATTATTTCACAATGAAATAATATTTCTAATGAATTTTAAAGTGGAGAGATTTTATGACATATCTCATAAGGGCTTCTAACTTTTATACCCCAGGAATGAATTCTTAATAATCTATGAACAATAACAACAGTTCACATTTCCATAGTACTTAAAGCACACCATCTTTCCTGATACACATCTATTTATGTTAGATACAGGTGCTAGGAGACAGTGGTCTGGTCTCCCCAATCATACTACAGAGTGATTGAATCAGCTTTTTCTTCCCCCACATACTCATACATACAGGGAGCAGGAACACCACTTGAAGGAAGGGTTACCAAGTACTTTTCTCCCAACAATCCTGTGGGGCACATAGTACAACTATGATTATTCTTGTTCGGCAGATAAATAAATTGGGATTTGGAGAGGTTCAGTCACATAGTCATCAGGAGGTTAAGAGGATGCTATAATCAATTAAATTTCACCATTTACTAATTTGATTATTATATAAGGCACCCAAGGTCTCAAGGTCATCATTAGCCTTTTTTTTCTGAAAAGAGGGATGTAGTTAAGAATTCATTTTGTGCGCTGCAGAAGAAAGGAGTTCCATGGGAAGGAAAGAAGCCAAAGGTGGAAGTCTTGTTTTATAGAGCTAGGCTCAAATGGAGATTTGTGATAAAGCTTGATGGAGACATTTGGCACTGGCCCAGTGATGCTGCTGTTAAGTACTCTCATAACTCTGTATCTTTTTGTGTGTTTGATTAGGGAATGACATGATAGAACCCTTCAAAACCTTTGGTTTTAAGACTATCAATTTGGCAAATATGAGTCAGATGAATTAGAGAGGGGGAGACAAGAAGCAGGAAGACCAATTAATTAAAAGAATAGATAATGAGGATCTGTAGCCATTTTCTCCTCTTCATAGAGTAATGGGAGGGGAAAGTGTTTTGTAATTTTAAATAAAGGAAAATGGTTACTATGGTTAGTTAATTTGGGAAAGGCAGATGTGTGAATGTCCAAAGGGATGGCATATTGGGATACTTACATAGATGAATCATATGATCATAGATACAGAATTGAAAGAGACTTTGGAGGTCATCCAGTCTAATTCCCTTATTTCACAGCTGAGTAAACTGGGGTGAAATGCTTCATGCAAAGTTACATAATTACTATGTCTAATGCTCTAAAGGCTATCTCTTTGGGAAGAGAGGTTAACCGTTGACCAATAAAGCTGGCATCTTGCCAGCCAGCCTGACCCATTGTTTAGACAATTAGGAAATATAGGAAGAAATCACATTTCTATAAAGGGCAAATCTTTTCTCATGGCAACTATGTGAAGTAAGAAGTACAAACATTCTCCCATTTTAAAGATAGAAAAACTGAGTTTCAGATATTAAATGACTTGCCTGAAGTTCAAAGTCTAAAGCTGAAAAGGATCTAAGAGGCCAGCTAGTTCAACCACATCATTTTATTAATGAAATATGGCCTAATATTTACACAAGGCTTTAAGGTTTATAAGACATTTTGCACGTTTGCCTTTACACAACCCTGGGAGGTAGCTATTATTATTAACTCCAATTTACAGATAATGAAACTGCCTAGAATCCCAAAGCTATTAAATAGTTGATATGGGATTTGAAAGCAGCTTTTCCTGATGCCTTATTCTAGTATTCTAATACTCTTATACCAGAACCCGATTCTTCCCAATGCCTTTTCCTAGCACTGTATCTAGTACACTGTAGTATACTAGAACCTAGGTCTTCCCAATGCCTTGTTCTAGCACTCTAGTATACTGTAGTATTCTGAAATGTGGCTGTTCCCAATGTTTTGTCCTAGCACTCTATCTAGTACCCTATAATTAGAACCTGGGTCTTCCTGATGCCTTTTCCTAGCATTCTATCTGGTACACTACAATATTCTAGAACTAGCTTTTCCCAATGCCTTGTCCTAGCACTCTATTTAGTACCTTATCATATATTAGAAGCTGGCTCTTCCTAATCTCTTGTCCTAGCATTCTATCTAGTACCCTATAGTATACCAGAATCTGGGTCTTCTTGATGCCTCGTCCTAACATTCTATCTAGTACACTGTTGTATACTAGAATCTGAGGTTTTCCCATGTCTTATCCAACACTCTAGTGGTTTCTGGTATACTAGAACCAGGTTTCAATGCTTTGTATATGTGGTTTGGTCAGTAGGAAGGATAAGTCTAGGTTAGGTGGAAAAAAAGAAGAAATGGCCCAACCTCTTCTCTCAACAATGACATCTCTAAGGGGCTCAGACAGTAACATGGAAGGGATGTTCAGAGCAGAAGGGTGGATTGTGGGATGTAGAATCTTGGGCTAGCCCAATGAATCTGTATTCTGTTCTGGAACCATCTCAGATGAAGGATTCTAAGTGTGGGAATGTATTATTTAATTTGATGACAACTGGAGGAGAAGAGAGCAATGCAGGTTTGTTTGTTGAATATGAGAATGAGAAAGGACTTAAAATCACATGTTGTGGTGGAAAGAATGATGGATTTAGTGTCAGCAGTTCTAGAATAAAATTCTACTTACTACCTTTGTGAACTCTAAAAAGTCACCCACCTTCTCTGGACCCCACTTTCTACTCTTTCTAGTCCAACCACTAATTTTATAGAAACAGAGAAATTAAGAATGAGTCATGCCATTTGGTCATTGTTTTTCCAAGCCAAGGTTCTATTAGTTCTCTTTCTGAAACAAGGGATGATCTGTACAAACGCCCAATTGGTCCCTAAGACCTTGAATTCTATAACTTGTAAGTTAGAGGCAAGAAAAACTAAGGCAAGATCTATGATGTATTTTTTTTTGCTTTTTTTTTGCTGAGGCAATTGGGGTTGTGTTTTGTCCAGGGTCACACAGCTAGGGAATTATGATGTATGTTTTCATGTTGGCTTTTCTGCCTCTTTTCTCTGAACATTTTGATCTCCAGGCTCAGCTAGCAATATCTTGTGGCAGGACTTTGTACTGACTTTTTAGATCATGGAAAGTGTGTTGGAATAGGAGGTATAGGAGGGTAAGGAGAGTGGGCAGTGTGTTTAAAGATACCATTGGCTTTCCTTGAAACAGGCTGATCTTTACATGCATTATGATAACCTCTATCCAAGTAGGTGGGCATCTGGGTGGTGCAGTGGATGCCAGCCTAGACTCAGGAAGACCTGAGTTCATATCCAACCTGACACTTACTGGCTAGAAAACTCAGGGCAAGTCACTTATCCCTGTTTGCCAGAGTTTTCCTCATGTATAAAAATGAACTAGAAAAATCATTCCAGTATCTTTGCCAAGAAAAGCCCAAATGGGATCAGAAAGTGGAAAATGACTAAACAACAATAGCACCCAAATAGGTTACCAGGAAGTATCCTTTGAACGTATTTCAGAATAGGAAGGTCCTTAATAAATTCAATGGCATGATCTAATGAATACCTTCCTTAGGTTTAGAAGAAATATTTTGCGTGGAAGAGAGTGGTATATGGAGCTTGAGAGGCTTCTCTTTATGTTGTCTAGCTGTTCCTTATTGAATAAACATCTCTGACTTTGTAGGTATACGAAAAGGGCCCCCAGGTCTGATATTGGAGCTTGCAGGTTGGGCTCCTGAGGCTGATTCATCTTCTGGGATGGTAAGACATATAGGTTGCTTGGGCATCTCTGGTTCCCTATTAGACTAGGAGGAATTCAGTGGCTCCCTAGTGCCTCCTAAACCTGGCATTTAAAACCCTTCACAGCCTGGCTCTCGCCTACCTTTCATAGACGATTGCATATTACTTTTCTTTGAGGTTATTCCAGGAAAAACAAAAAAGCAAATGATGTACCTGCTGTTCTCTGAACTTGGCAGCTAGGCAGTAGTGAGGATTGAGTGCTGGACCTGGAGTCAGGAAAATCTAATTATGTTTCATATCCTCATAGATATGTAATCTTGGGCAAATAACTTAATCTTTCTTAGTCTCATTTCCCTCATCTGTAAAATGGGGATAATGATAGCATCTATCTCACAGGGTTCTTGGGAAGATCTAATGAGATAATGTACATAAAGGGATTTCCAAATCTGAGAGCTGTTATTATTATCATGGTATTATTTTGGTTCCTGATTCCATTCTTTTCCACAAGCTGCCTCCCATGCCTGAAATGGACTCCCTCTTCACTTCCACCTCTGAGAAAGCTCACCTTCCTTCAAAGTTCAGTTCATGTCTTCCCCCTTCCCTTACTCTTATGGGAAGCCTTTGTTTCTTTTGACACATATTATTTGATTCTTCATGAAACTGCATTTTAGCACACTGTATATTGAGTTTATCTTTGATGAACAATTGATTTTTTCCAAGTCTAGTCTTGATTATGATCGATTTTGTTGTTGAGTCATTTTTTGGTTGTTTCCAACTCTTTGTGACCCTGATTGAGGTTTTAATGGCAAAGATATCAGAATGATTTGCTCCAACTCATTTGACAGATAAAGATACTGAGGTAAATAAGGTTAAATCACTTGCCCAAGATCACACAGCTAGTTTATGTTTGAGGTTGGATTTTTTTTTTATTGTAAAGCTTTTAATTTTCAAAACATATGCATAGATAGTTGTCAACATTCACTCTTGCATAACCTTGTGTTCCAATTTTTTCTCCCTCCCTTCCTCTTACCCTCCCCTAGATGGCAAGTAATCTAATATATGTTAAACATGTTCAATTATTCTATACATATTTCCACAATTATCACACTGCATAAGGAAAATCAGATCAAAAAGGAAAAAAATGAGAAAGAAAATAAAATGCAAGCAAATAATAACAACAAAAAAGTGAAAATATTATATTGTGATCCACACTCAATCCCCATAGTCCTTCTGTCTGGGTGCAGATGGCTCTCTCCCTCACAAGATCATTGGAATTGGCCTGAATCACTGAGGCTGGATTTGAACTCAGGGAAGTCTTTCTGACTTCAGGCCCAATGTTCCATCCACTGGATCATGTAGCTGTTCTGATTATAGATCATCTGTTTTCTTAAGATTTTTTTTCAGTCAACAAACATTATTTTCCTTTCTTCTTGCCTCCCTCATCACTATGGTGGAAAAAAAAAGAAAAAGAAAATACTTGCAATAAATAAATATATATATATATACATATATATATATATATATATATATATATATATAAAATCAAGCAAAACAAATTCTATGGGAATCCTTTCTTCATCTTGTGATTTATCTTGTGAATACTTATTTGTTTCCATGTTAGAAGGTAAACTCCATTTTTTTCTTTTGCTTAATATGCCCATTGCCAAACATAGTGCCTTGAAACAATCAAAGATCCATTCAGTCTAACTGTAAGCTCCTTGAGGAGAAGAGCTGTTTTTTGTTTTGGTTTAATGTCCTCAAGGCCAAAAACAGTGCCTTGTAGCAATCAAATATTTGTTCAGTCCACTCAATTGGCTCTCCATCACTTTTCTTCACCCACCCTCACCTCAAGACTTTTGATTAGATGACATTTCCTGGGCCACCATCACCTTAGTTAACTCATGTCACTTTTCAACAAGGAACAAGGCAATAATGGAGTCAGACTCCTTGTTCTTGTGTTAGAGCCAAGAGTCTTAATGACTTTGGGCTTTAGGTGTTTAGATCTGAGGTGTTACTGGAACTGAAAGTGAATTCCTGGCTGTGTCCTTGGCTTGGGAGGGATTTCTCACTATGTCCTGAGTCTTGTGCTTTTAGCCCTAATGCTGGTCTGACTATAGCATCATCCATTCTAGCCTCCCGCTCCTTTGTCCTCAAGGATCTGGATGTCCTTTCCATCCTTGGTTCCCAACCCTCAGGCTCTGGTTCCTAACAGGGTGCTTGGTTGCCAGGATCAGAGGAAAAAGAGTTTGTTTGAAGTTTCAAAGGCAGAAGAAAGGGACTTCACTTGGCTTTGAGCTTCCCTCATCCATAAGGAAAAAAAATGGAATAGGTGAAGAAAGAATACTGTCAATGTCACTAAAGGAAGCAGAGATATCCTAATATGATCCAGGGAAGTGGGGGTGGGAACAAGGAGAAATAAACTGGGTCTTCCAACTCAAGAAAAATTAACTGTCTTAGAGCAGAGGGAACCACCAGACATCCAAGATCCTATAGTAGGATAGAAAAGTGCATTGAAGTGGGAACAAGGTGACCTGAATTCAAATTCCACTTTCCTAGGAACTAGCTATGGTACTTTGGGTAAGTCATTTAACTCATCTCCCAGTTTCTAAAGACTTAAATAATAATAAACCTTGTAATTGGAGGAAAATCTTGAGGAATTCATGATATTTGTTTGAGACCTGGAAGGATCTAGTTCAATTTCTTCATATGACAAATGAAAAAACTGAGGCACAGGAAAGTTTAGGGAATTTCCTAAGGAAGGTCATAGGTGATAGACATAACAGTTAAATTCCAACCTTCTGATTTCAGAGTCAGCAAATTTTCACTGTGCTGTGTTACTTCTAACCCTTTCATTTTAATCACTTTACATAGGAAAAAATTGAGTCCCACAGCAAGTAATAGCAAAGATGGAAATAGAATTGAGATATCCTAATTTCTAGTCCATCTGCTAATGGACTAGCCTATCATTTTCACAATAATATATTCAAGTTTGCATTATTTGGGAGACTTTAGGGTTCTGTAGTTCAGTCAAATTGAAATATCTATTAAGAGAAAATGGAGTTCCTTTTGGTGGTGATAATGAAGCAAGATGAGGTGCTGTATAAAGAAGTCATAGAAAAAGGCATCTGTTTCCCCTATTATAGTTTAATGTTTTTAACTAGACTTCTGATTTCTTTGAGGTAGGTCACTGTTGGTGAGGACTTTCTTGTACCATTGAAGATCTGCATTTTCCCTGTAGCTTCTGGTCTTAGCAAGTTGTTTGGGGACCGAGAGATTAGGGGACTTGGTTAGGATCATGGCAGCCACTGTATATCAGCTATAAAATGTTACTCTGGGTCTTCCAACTCTTAGGGCAGCTCTCTAGCCATAAATCCATGTTGCCTCTTTCTCTTTTATGAATAATAATAGCAGGCTATCTTATTTAGAGTAATTATCGCCTCTTCTGGGAGGTAGATGTTGGGTGACCTGTGAATAGACAAAGTGCTTCCCTTCCCTGCTAGGTAAGTCTTTTGAAAAAGATTTTAAAATAAAATTTTAAAAATATAAGTAATTACTTTCTCCTTTCTCTCTGCCAGTTCATTTCATTTTATAAGATTTTCTTGAAATGAGGTCCATCACATCTGTACACATGTATATACCAACTTCTTCCCTGAATTTTTACAATTACAAAATGAGATGTCCAGGAGATGTTCTATGGAAGGATTACTCTATGAGTCCTCTGTTATGAATGGTTGAAAATAATCCCAAGTCACACAGCTGTGGTATTATAAAGGCAGTTGGGAATAGTGAATGGACCACTCCATCTCATAGAGCAGGAGCCCTGCATCTGAGTGGCTCTCTGCCCAGAAGAAGTTACCTTTTTTCTCCCAAACACAAAGGTAAGCATTTCCTAAGGGGATCATGGAATGATTGAAGGGAAGAAGAGAGCTTGGTATGGGAAGGAACCAGGAGTTGCTTCCAACTTGCTTCATTAAGGAAGACTTCTGCTTATATAATGAGGTAATTGGGAAAACTCCCAGTCCAGTAGATGGAGGGAGATGCTGTTCCTTTCCCCTTATATTTGTTTATACAGAGAAGAATCTGGGACTACAAGTTCATAGTACTTTGTTTTTTTCCAAATACATGCAAAGATAGTTTTCAACATCCACCTTTGTAAAATTTTGTGTTCCAAATTTTTCTCCCTCTTCTCCTCACTTAAGACAGTAAGCAATCCTATATAAGTTAAATATGTGCCATTCTTCTAAATATATTTCCATGTTTATCATGCTGCACAAGAAAGATCAGATTAATTGGGGAAAACATGAGAAAGAAAAACAACAACAAAAGGTGAAAATACTATTCTTCAATCCACATTCAGTCTCCAAAATTCTTTCTCTGGATGTGTATGGCACTTTCCATCCCAAGACTGTCAGAATTGTCTTGAATCATCTCATTGTTGAAAAGAGCTGAGTCAATCACAGTTGATAGTCACTTAATCTTGTTGCTACTGTATACAGTGTTATCTTGGTTCTACTCACTTCACTCAACATCAGTTCATGTAGGTCTTTCCAGGCTTTTCTGAATTCAGCTTGCTCATCATTCTTATAAAACAATGATATTCCATTACATTCATATAAAGTGGGAATTCCTAATAGTCATAAACACCCAATGAAAATTATGACAAACCAGTGAAAGGGGCTCTTTGAGCAAAAGAAGTATATTACCCATTACTAGAGGTATTAAAGGAGAGGTTAGTGGGGATAATGTAGAGAAGATTTATACTTTATGTTTGTGTTGGATTATAAAAGTAGCATAGCATATTGTAATGGAAAGATGAATGCATCTGGAATCAGAGGAACTGGGTTCAAATTCATGTTCGACAATTATTTCCCATGTTGTCTCGTGCATCACATCATTTAGCTTCTCTGATCGTTTCTTTTTTATAAGATGAAACGATTGGATTAGATGATCTAAGATATCACTTAAAGTTTCAGAAATCTCTGATCTAATTAGAGGTCTGTTCTGGCTCTAAGATGCTGTAATTTTGAGAATGGGGAAGGGTATTGCTAGTGGGAGGAGTATAATGAATGCCATTATACTGAAAGAGAGAGGATTCTTTTTATAATGTTGGGAGCTCAAGTGAGTTTCTTTCTTTGACAAATACAGATTAGCACTTGTTCTGATCTCTTTGTAACAATACAGATTGGCACTTGCTCTGCACTTCTATGAACTTAACATTGTTTAGGTTAGTAAAGAGGTAAGTAACTTGTCAAGGGTCATATAAACAGAATGCCCTGTCTTCCAGGCTCTTCCTGGCTTCCTTCTTTGGCTCCACCAAATCACTCAGCTGCCTTAATCATAGGATAGTAAGATCCTACGTTTAAGACTGGAAGAAATATCTGAGGACATCAAGTTCAACCCTCATATTTTGCAGATGAGGAAACTGAGGCTGATACAGCATTTCTCCACTCCTCCTCCTCTTCCTTGATAGTCAAAGGTTTTCAAGATTCAGGAGTGTCTAGCTAGCCAGTGAGAGTCAGTCCATTTGGTGAATTCCTAGACAGAGCTTGATTAGGAAACCCACAGGATCCTGAGCCTTCTTCAGCTGCCTCTCTGGGGTTGGCATCTGTTCTGACAGATCAGTGGTAGGTTTGTCATCTGGGTCTGGAGAATGACTGAGGAAGGGCCCATGAGGCCTCTTCTCTCCTCCCCATCCATCCTCCTCCCCGTCTGCACTTGCTTAACCCAAGTCTGTGACTGAGCTGACAGCATCCGGGAGAGGAAGGATTAGTCATTAAGGACAGTTAATGCTCTCTGTTCTTCATTACTCCATGGATTTCCCAAGCATTCGAATGGAGCCGCCTCAGCAGCCAAAGCAGTCGAACTGACAAAAATTGCAGCAAATTGGATTATGGAACAAGCTATTGAGGAAAAGAGAAAGTGATTGCTTAATTGCTGGTGAATGGAAATGAACTAAGTGAGAAGACTTGCTGGTTCCAGCACTGAGCTGGAGATTAGAAATCCTTGGTCTTGGATGGATGCTCTGACCATCTGGGACTTGGGGAGCTTATTTAGTGCATTGTAGACAGTTACAGTGTTCCTGGCCAATGAGCTCCTCCTCTTCTTTTCAAGTCAGGGAGGAAGTGGAGAAACTGGTTGGCTTTAGTCCTTCATGACCTTTCATCAGCAGGAGTCATCATATAATCATGGATTTGGAGTTAGGAGGATGTGACTTCAAATCCCTACTCTGACACTTAGTAGCTGAGTGGCCCCAATTAAGTCATTGAAACTACCTCAGTTCCCTCACCTGTAAAATGGGGATAATAATAAAACCTCTTTCACAGGGGAGGATCAAATAGATAAAATTTATAAAGTAACACATAAGTACTAGCTATTATACATTTCAAGCTAGATAAGCAAATGTGACCTCATTTTGCAGGTAAAGTTGTTGCTTTATGTTCTTCATTACAGAAGAGGACCAATGACATCAGGGAGGTGATGCCATGACATGCAAGTGAATTGGATTTAAGCGAGGGAGGGCTTTTCAAAGTCACTGGACTCACTTTCTCCTCTGGAGCCATCAGGATGACTAAAGATGGTCTTGGATGTAGTGGGAGACCTTGAGGAAATGCAAATCCATATTGGTGAGCTGGTCTTCCCAAGCAACAGGGTATGGATTCAGACTCTTAATCCAGGACCCTTTCCAAAGGACAGTTCCACCCTTTAGCTCTAACTCTATAATCCAAAGGTAAATAGCACTGAAGGTCAGCAATTTTGACATCTGTATACCAATTCTTTTTTCCAGCATCTACTTCACCTAAAATATCCTCCCCACAATTCAGGTGCAGACAGATGGTGCTGGAGCTCATCACTAGTACTCAGTCCTAGTACTGTTTTTCTACTTTGTGTTACAGATGCTAAAAGTTTCTTTGTTATTCTTTTCCCCTTATAGGCAACTCTGATTTTCTGATTAATCTGATTTTCAAGAGATTGTTTATATAATGAAAGGAAGAAAGGGCAAAAATCTGGTTTTTGACCCAGGTCTTAGTATGGGCCTGACCTCTCATACTTTTATGGCTGGGCTCCAATCTAATTCTTACTCAACCAGGCCTTTCATGCATTTAAGTCCACAAGAGTTCCTCAGTCTGGTTTCAGGAAAATTTGAATTTGTCTCCTGAACTGCTCCTGAACTATGCCAAAGTTAGCCTTCAGTCTGTTTGGTAGGAAAAACTTTGGATTTATATTTAGGGGTCCTGGGTTCCAACTTTAGATCTCCTTACTGAATGACTTTGAACAAGTTACTTCCTCTCTCTGGGTCTAAGTTTTCCCACCCATAAAATGAGGGCATTAGAGTCAGAGTTTTGTGTGTGTGTGTGTGTGTGTGTGTATGTGTGTATGAATGAGGGTGTGATTGATTCAATTCTTTTGGCAGTTTGACAAAGCCCATGGGTGCCTTCTCAAAATAAATGTTTTTAAATAATTGAGGGAAAAACTATATATCAGTTAAAGGTTAGTGAAAATAAAAATGTTTTTGCGATCTAAGTTCACAGGTCCTCTTAAATCTATCTCTGAACATCTGTCTAAATGTCTAAGCAATCCCAGATTAGAGGATCTTTCATCCCTTCTGCCCTCTAGCTCTGTTTATAGAATGTATACAAGCACACACACACACATACACACACATATATTTACAAATATAACATTAATGGATGTACTCATTTTTACTGAGAGATAAACTAAGACTACAATTATTTGTTGGCAACTATTGAAAGAGTATCCCATTAGACTCCCCCATTAGAATATATAATTTCTCTCCCTCTCCCCTCCTCACATATGCATGTATATTTATACACACATATATATGTATCTATGTAAAATCTATTTTTAATATGTAAAATCTATATGAAGAGTGATGAAGAAAGCCATATACACCCAGAAAGAGGCCTGTGAGACCACAACATTGCATTTTCACTCTTTATGTTGATGTTTGCTTGCATTTTGTTTTCTTTCTCAGCTTTTTTTTCTTTCTAGATCTGATTTTTCTTGTACAGCAAGATAACTATAAATATGTATGCATATGTTGGATTTATCATATATTTTAACATATTTAACATGTATTGGAACACCTGCCACCTAGAGGAGGGGGTGAGGGAGGAGGGAAAAATTTGTAACAGAAAGCTTTGCAGGGATCAGTGTTGAAAAATTACCTATGCATATGTTTTGCAAATAAAAAGTTTTAATAAAAAATAATTCCCATGCTGACTGTGCTGATTGGTTAAGACACCATGTAAATCCATCAGCATGGACATATAAATAGTCTCCTTTCAACTATTTCCATTAAGTACTCCTTTTGAGACATGATGACAGCTTCTTCTGACTTTTTTAATGCATTGTGTAAAAACCATAGAGGTGACATTGTGGCAGTAAAATCCTTGAATCAGCTGGATATTTGGGTCTAGAATTCACTGTGAGGCTTGTATGTTCATTGCCTCTGAGAAATCAGAGTTTTGGCAGACCCTCTTCCGGCTTTCCTTTTTGGTTTGTCTTCTCTTATTAGAATGCATGCCTCTTGAAGGTAGGAAATCAGTCAATAAATAGTTAGTAAGTGTCTTCTACATGCCAGGCATGTTGCTAAGTACCATGAGTATAAGGAAAGACAAAAGTCTTTGATCTCCAGGAGCTCATAATGTAGTGGGAAAAACAACTTGCCCAAAACTCCGCATAAATAAGCTCTATACAGGATAAATTGGAGAGGATCAACAGAAGGGCAGTTTGCCTGCTTATCTAGGTATCTCCAGTACTTAGCACAGTGCTTGGCATTATTCCATATAGTAAGTCATTGATAAATGTTCTTTCCTTCCTTCCTTCTTTCTTTCCTTCTTTCCTCCTTCTCTTTCCTTCTTTCTCTCTCTCTTTCTCTCTCTTTTTTTATTTCCTTCCTTCCTTCCTTCCTTCCTTCCTTCCTTCCTTCCTTCCTTCCTTCCTTCCTTCCTTCCTTCCTTCCTTCCTTCCTTCCTTCCTTCCTTCCTTCCTTCCTTCCTTCCTTCCTTCCTTTTTTCTTTCCTTCCTTCTTCTTTCTTTCTTTCTTTTCCTTATTTCTTTTTTCCTTCTTCCTTTCTTCTTCCTTCCTTTCTTCTTCTTCCTTCCTTCTTTCTTTTCTTCCTTGCTTTTTTGCTTCCTTCCTTCCTTTCTTTCTTCCTTTCTTTCTTCCTTCCTTCCTTCCTTCCTTCCTTCTTTCCTTCCTTCCTTCCTTTCTTTCTTTCCTTCTTTCCTTCTTTCTTTCTTTCTTTCTTTCTTTCTTTCTTTCTTTTCTTCTTTCTTTCTCCCTCCCTCTCTTTCTTTTTTTTTTCATTTCTATCTACCTGTGTAATCTCTATCTATCCATCTATTTATCTGTCTGTCTATCATCTGTCTTTAGGAAACTCACACCTTGTATAACAGAGAAAACTAATCCTTTGGGAGTCTCTCTGGCAGATGATCTTGTGAACTGCAGTCACCAAAGAAATTCTTCCTAGGGGTGACAGGCCAAGCACCAACTCTCTATTTAGGGGAGCAAAGAAATTTTGCTGTAGAGGAGCTGTAATCGAGCATCTGGAATCCAATCAGCCAGTTGCCATATTCTTGCAAGGATGTGGTTTGAGTGTTGGCTAGGATGCTCCTTGACCTTTAAAGGAACAGCTCCCCCAAACTGGGACTGTAAGGGAAAGGCCCTCCTCACCAAATCATAGAGTATTAGTCCTGGCAGCATCTCAGAGAAGATCTAATCATCACACCACTTAAAAAGAGATGAATGAGACCCACAGGTCCTTAGCCATCCTGGGCCATCCCATTTGGTGAATTGGTCTCACTTGTGCTGCAGCAATTGCTTGGGCTGCAAACTTCCCTAATTTCTACAAGTAATAAAAGGGGGGGAAGATGGGCCTACAGAGGCAGATTTGTGGGTTTTTTTAAGAGGAGCTTAACTGTCTCCATTTGCTATTCAACACATGGTTTATTGAGAAGCAAGATGCCATACTCACTAAGCATGTTATAGAGGGAGTCAAATCTGACATGTGATTTTATAATTGCACTTAGATAAGTGAGTTAACCTTTTTGAACCCCCACTATCCTCATGTGAAAAAATTGGAATGATAATGTACCACAGCAATCACAGATTGTGATGAGACAAAAAAGTAAGCGTCAAATATGCAGGAAACTTTAAAAGTTGCTCTGGGCCATATGTAGTGATTCCAGCTGTTACTATTTGCCCAGACACTGGGAAGGTCACAGTGTGGTGTAGTGGTGGTGGTGGTGGTGGGGGATGGGGAAGACTTTTGGATTTGCAGTTTGAAGCCTAGAATTTAAATCTGGATTCTGTGCAATGATTGGACAAGTATGTTCACTTCTCTGAGGGTTTTGGACTAGATCTAGATCATGGTTACCTGATGTGAACTATTAAAAAAATTGATAATTATGTTTCAACATTTTACTTTGTGCATTTAAAAAATAAACACCTGATTCTGAGAAGTCCATAGGTTTTACCAGACTGCCATGGCTTGACCAGGATACAGAAAAAGTTCAGGCCTCCTCAAATTTCTAATTCTAAATCTAAATCTAGACTTCTGTGAATTTAAATTTTCTGAGTTTCAATTTTCTTATCTGTTAAAGATAAGAAGAGGGGGAAAAGATAAGATAAAGAAAGAAGAGGGGGAGAGTTAGAAAGCCAGGCCCAGAGTCAAGAAGACCTGAGTTCAAATTCAACCTCAGATAAGCTATTTCCTACTGTACGATCATGAGCAAATCACTTTATTGTGTTTGCCTCAATTTACTCATTTGTAAAATGACCTGGAGGAAGAAGTGGACCAAGAAAAGCCCAAATAGGTCCACAAAGAGTTAGACACAACTTAAATTGCTGAATGATGACAAAAATAATGGAGATACCTGCCTCCTGGGTTGTTGTGAGGTTTGAATGAAATAATATATATGAAATTTCTGTGAGTCTTATTGCAATATATAAATATCAACTATTATGGTTATTTCTGGGGAAAGAGGTTTGTTGGCCAGGAACTGAAGACCTGGGTGTTTTCCCTGCAGGAACTGGCAATGTTTAGCAGGAGGTCTAGTTTTCTTCATACATAAAGTTCGAAAGTGATGAATAGTTGTTGTCATTTAGAGAGGATTTATTTGTGCTGACACCCAAATCTGCCCTGTTATTTACCCGGAAATTTCACAAACAGCAGTTCACCTGTTATGAAATTGAGTGAGCCTCCCTTCTCTGGAACTGGTTGGCTGGATCCACTCATTTGTCTAAGGTACAAGAGTCCAAAAGACACTTGCCTCTGCAAATAAGACACTTTCCCCTCTCTTAGATTAACATAGGATTCTGGGATTTTAGGCTTGTTAAGAAACTCAAAGAACATCTTACCCCAGTGTCCAAAAATCTTAAGCTTAGACTATTGCAGAATCATTCAGTATCAAAAAAAGGAATCCCCTCTATAGAATTCCTGACATATGGTATAAACGCTTGTCAGCTAATTGACTGGTCATCCAGGTTTTGTATGAAACTGTCTAGCCCATTCTACTTGTAGAAAGCTCTTGATTTAAGACAATATGCCTCATATAATGTCAAAACCTGTCTCTGAGGATTCAACTTCCACCCATTCTGCCTTAATTCTTAATTTTTGATCCCTCTGAAATCTAGTAGAATAAAGAGCACTGAGCATAGAGTCAGGAAAACCTAAGCTCAGATCCATTCTCAGACATTTACTAGGTGTGTGACCCTGGGCAAGTCCTTAATCTTTTTGCCTCAGTTTCCTCACCTGTAAAATGAGCTTTTGGAGAAGGAAATAGCAAACCATTCCACTATCTTTTCCAAGAAAACCTCAAATCAGGTCACAGAGAGTCAGACACAACTTAACAACAATAACACAATCCCTCTTCCATGTTAAAACCTTTGAAATACTAGAAGATAACTCTCTTGCCTTCTCCTGTGTCCCATCCACATAAGTCTTATCTTCTCTAGGCTAAACATTTCCTAGTTTTTTTCAACCAGTACTTTATATTGCCATGGTTTATGATCACTCTCCTGCTCACCCTCCTTTGGATAAACTCCTTGTTATCAACATGACTCCTTCCTAAAATATGGCATCCATAACTGAACTTTAAACTCCAAATGTGGTCAAATTAGGTCTGATTGGGGAAATCACCTCTCCAATGAAGAACATTATATCTTTTAAAAAATGTAGCATAAGAGGACAGATACATTTTTGCTCTTATGTTGCACTATTAACTCTTTTTAGGTTACAATCTACTAGAATCCCCATTGTTAATTGCATTGTTATCTGATCATGTCCTTCTGCCATATTGTAACTAAGCAGCTGATGCTTTAATCTCAAGTATGGCACATTATACTTATCCATATTGAATATCATCATCTTAGATTTGGCTCATTGCTGTATCTCATCCAGATATTTTTGGATCCTGACTTTTCTGTCCATTGTCTTAGCAATTTGGCCTACCTCTGCATCATCTGAAAATGTGAAAGATGTGTCATCTACCATGAGGTCACATGGTTAAGAAAATGACATGTTGGATATAGTCAGAATGCCAAAATTTGATGGCTAAGTCAGAGACATTATCTAGGAAACCATTTGAAGGTCAATTTCTGTCTTAGTTTTGATTTCTGCATCTATAAAATGAGGATAATTATCTCTCAGGGTTGTTGTAAGGATCAATGGGATAAGATGCAGAAAGCACATGAAGCATTATGAAAACATAACATTTTTATTATTTTCTAAACTTTCATTTTCCCCCACAAGTCAAATAGCATAGGACCAAGGGAAGATCCTAGGATCCTCTATTAAAGATTTCTCTTAATGTTACAAATGCAATAATTTACCTTTGTTTCCAATCATTCATTTAACTGTTCAGTTCTATTTATGGCTTCTGTAGGAAAAGTTATAGAAAAAAAGTAGAAGAAGAAAGAAGGCATAAATCATGTAGGTCATTTGGAAGGGTTTGGACTTGGGAGAAAAGCCAGAGATTGAATTCAGGGAAAAAGAATTTGGAAAAGATTGTAGATTTTTTTTAATTAAGTTTTATTGTCATCTTTTATATTCATATAACCAAATTTTCTAATGTATCTATTTCCTCTCAGCTTCCTCTTCTAGAGAGTTATCCCTTTTGAGAAAATAAAAAAGAGAAAAAAGTTCAATAAAACTAACTAGCACATAAAAATTATCTGATATTATCTTTAGTCTTCTGTATCTATAATTCCTTAGAGTTTATAAAGAGGGGAAAGAGATGATTTCTCATATTTCTTTTTAGGGCTGAGCTTGGTCATTATACTTTCAAAGTATAAACTTGTGATTGTTTTGTTGTTATTGTTCTTTCCATTTCCATTGTTGTAGGCATTGTATATATTGTATTCCTGGTTCTTCTTACTTTGCTTTTCATCAGATTATCTGTTTTCCCATGATTCACTGTATTCATCATATTGTTTTTAATAGACCTAAGTCTAAATCCAGTCTCATGCAATTAATAAATGAGTGACCTAAGGAAGTGACATAACCCTTGTTTGCCTCAGTTTCCCCAGCTATAAATGGGGGATAATAATAGTATCTATTTCCCAGATTGGTGTGAAGATCACATGAGATAAAATTTATAAAGTTATTTAGTAGTTATTAAACTTATTAGCACAGCATCTGACACATAATAAGCACTTGACAAATGCTTGTTCTTCCCTCCTTATAGCAGTAATATTACATTACATTTGTATAACACATTTTTATTACTTATTTCCTAATTGATTATTATCTACTTGATTTCCAGTTCTTTGCTATTATAAAAAAAGGACTTCTTTGAGTATTTTAGCATCTACAAGAGACTTTCTTTTCTGACCTTTTAAGATATATGCCAGGCAATGGAATCTTTGGGTTAAGGACTTTGGACCTTTTAGTCATTTTTCAAAATATAAATCCAAATTGCTTTCCAGAATGGTTGAACCATTTCACAAGTTCATGGAATGGCACACTAGTGTGCCCATTTTCTACTCTCCCTTTAGCATTTTCTATTTCCATCTTTAGTTATTTCTGCAAGCTTCCTGCAAATGAGGTGACATTTCAGTTATTTTTTAATTCTGAATATTTTTAAAGAGAAAAAAGAGGCAGGACCAAGGGAAGTTAAGAAGCTAAGTTCAGAAGATAAAGACTAGAGAAGAAGTTAAACAAATTAACAAAAATAAAGCAAAACAAAATTTAAAAATCCTGGATCATTTGGGCTTTGTATGAAGCTCTCAAGTGAAGCAGATCCTACTTCTTCTGGCTAAGGCAGTCCTTTCTGTTTATGGAAAATTCTAGATATTAAGATGATCTGTCTGCCTTACATCAAGTCAAAAAGTGACACAACTTTTACCCATTACACCTTAATTTTGCCCTTTGAGAACAAGTCTAATCCCTTTCTCACACTTGCCTTTAAATACTTGAAGGCAACTTTCTTGCTTTCTTCAATTTTCCAAAGGAAATTGGGTGTGGTTATTAAATTTTTAAGAGGTGATAATTGACTATAAATCTATTAATGAGTCATTTACAGATGATGTGTAAACAACTGCCAACAATTACCAAAAACAAGACTGAAAATCACAGTTGGGAATGGAGAGCATTTGAGATTTACAGTGATTTACATGGAATATGCAAAATTTATATTTTTGTGCTATCATTGTATTCAAAGCTAAAGGGACTCAGAATCAGGAAGACCTGAGTTCAGATCCTGTTGTAGCTGTGCCATTCTGGAAAAGTCATTTAACTGCTTCAGTTTCCCCATCTATAAAATGGGGATAGTAATAGTACATATTTCTCAGGGCTATTATGAGGATCAAGTGAGGTCATACTTGCCAAGCACTTAGCATAATGCCTAACACAGATAGTGAGTGCTGTCCAAGTCATTTCAGTTGAGGCTGAGGCTTTGTGATCTCATTTGGGGTTTTCTTGGCAAAGATATTGGAATAGCTTTCCATTTCCTTCTCTAGTTCATTTTTTACAAATAAGGAAACTGAGGCATTAAGTGACTTCCTCAGAGTCACAGAACTAGCAAGCATCATAAGCTGACTCAGCTCTCCCCAACTTCTAGACTCCACTACATCACCTACCTGTCCCAGTTCAACCATTAATAACAAATTAAGGCTAAAAAGAACTTATCTGCTGGGGGTCTTGCTAAATCAAAAAGTATGAAGGAAGGAAAAAACCCTTCTTAGGTATTTTAATCCAATGTGAAGCCATATCAAACAATTACAATGAAGGATAAGGATTTAGTCATGCAGAAGTTGTTGGAAATTAAAAATCCAAGAAAGAATATAAAAATCTAACTCTAACCCTACCTAACCCTAACTCTAAATGCAGCCGAACACTTGACTCTAACCCTAACCCTAAACTCTAACTAACCCTAACCCTACTTTAAACAAAAAAGGTTCCATGGTGAGAGATAATTTTGACTTCAAAGTGTCACTGAGACTTTATCAGATGAAACATATGACTAGAATATGTTTCTGGATAGGTTGACCTTATTCAAAAGAAACAGGCAAGGTGAAAATGAATGGGACCAGGTCAGTAAAGAGACACAGCTTCAAAGCTAAGAGGCTTTGGTTAATGTCCTACCTCTAATCCATATTGGCTCCAATGTATACAAGTTACTTGACTTTTCAGGGCTCTAACATCAGAAATTACTTTTTTTTATTAAAGCTTTTTATTTGTATAACATATGTATGGGTAGTTCCCCAACATTGATCTTTACAAAGCTTTCCATTACAAATTTTACCCCCAGTCCCCTCCCCTCCCCTAGATGGCAGGAAGTCCACTACATGTTAATAATGTTGAAATGCTTAAGAAGTTATGCAAGAAAAATCCTATCTACAAGAAAAAGAAAGAATCAGAGAAAGGCAACACAATGCAAGCAAATGTCAATAGAGATCATGAAAATGTTATGTTGTGGTCCATATTTCATTTCCCTCTCTCTGGGTGCATATGGTTTTCTTCAGTGAACAATTGGAACTGGTTTGAGACAATTCTTTGTTGTGGAGAGCCATGTCCATCAGAATTAACATCAGAAATTACAAAGAAGCAATCTACATTTACCTTCACCAGAAGTGTCTATACTAATGAAATCACAGATAAATTCTTATTCTCACGGGAGGAAATCCAGGAATTGGGAAGCCTTTTGGTGAAGACTAGTAGAAGGAAAACAAGTATTATTCTACCTAGAAATTCCCTTTTCCTCACCTCCACTTATTCCATCCTTCTTTCTGGATGAAATTCTGAGTCTCAATATGTGTCTGTTTTCCATAGCAGACCATCATCCCACCATATCAAGCCGTTCACATTTGCCTCCTACGCCAAACCTTTTCAGTCGGATCTTACAAATTTCTCTTATTTCAAGTCAAAGCTGTTCTCTAATATGCCTTGCATTTTAATGCCTTCCATTGGAATTGCTCATTTTGATCTGTTTAATAACATGTTTTAAATTCATCCCTTATAATAAAAGGATTTCATTACTAATGGAGACAGCTGCTTAATACAGCCAGTTCATTACTATTAGTTTCACTTTTTCGATTAGGCCCATTGGACTTGGAAGTTTGCAATTCTTCCTGCTTGTTGAGTGGTGGATAGATTTCCATGTATTTTCCAAGGAAGCTGAGAAAATGAAGGGATTTTTACTACACGAGTGAGACCAAAGTTTTTTATTCTGTAGAGAGAGAGACTGTCTGTGTGGTGCTATAACAAAGTGACTGAGTTTTACAGTCACTTAACTGGCTGGCTAGTCTATACCACAGTTCACTGACTTCTTTTTGCAAGAACCTATTTTTAATTTTTCTGATTATTTGCATTTGTCGGGGATAGGGGCGAGTGTTTACGTGTCTGCATGGAGGGCATGGAGTTACTGTCAGGAGTGAAAGACTCAGAAGCTCAGGGAAGGGTTTATTTTGGTGGTACATAACTAGGTTCTTTTAAGACATTTAGCTCAGATTGGGCAGAGTAAACCTGCTCTTAGGTGGGAAATTAAAAAAAAAATCCTGCTTAAGGCCCTAAGCGCTATTTTAAAGATAATGTGATGCAGTGGAAAAAGCACTGAAATTGAAATTAAAAGTACCAAATTCAAATCCTGGCTATATTGCTTATTTAATTAACTGCATGACCCCCTCGATTTCTTTGAGTCCCACTTGCTTTACTAGAAAGATGAGTGGCTATGGCTTGATGACCTTTAAGGCAAGTTCACTACCAGCTCTATATCTTCAGTTACAAAATGTCTCTCATCAGAAACTTTTATGAGTCCTCCACCACAGCCTAATAAACATGGCTTGATCACTCGGTGCAGTGAATAGAGTGCTGGTCGTAGTATCATGAAGAACTGAGTTGAGATCTTAATTCTGATGCTTATTAGCTTTGTGAACTTGGGCAAGTCACTTAACTTTTTCTCAGCCTCAGTGCCCAAATTTGTAAAATGGGGATAATGCTAACATCTCAGAGAGTTGTTGTGAGCCTCAAATGAAGTACCATATCCAAAGCACTTTGAAAACCTTATAGCACTTTATGAATGGCAGCCATTACTCTTCATTGAAAAGAAGGGACTTTAGAAATCACTTTTTCCACTTTTTTAATTTTGTCAAGGACAAAATGAAGAATTCCAAAGACTAATTGATTTGCTAGAAAGATTTGTAAGTAGAAGGATCAGAATTTGAATCCAGAGTGTGATAAAGCTGTACGTCTCTGAAGTCAAAGGACTTCCTCTTCTACTACTCATTTACCTCTGTGGTCTTGGGCAAATTATTTAATTTTCCCAAACCTCAGTTTCCTAATTTGTAAAAAATATGTTGGACTAACTGGCTTTTGATGTCCCTTCCAGATTTAGAGCTATGATATGATGATCCTATGAACTGGGTTCAAATCTTACCTTAGATTATTGCTACCTATATGATTTGGGGCAGCTGGGTAGTACAGTGAAAAGAGCTAGTCAGTATATGAGGCCATATATGAACATGACTTTAGGCCTGATACTCTATTCACTGTGCTACCTAGCTGCTTGTATTAGCATCCATGGGCCTCAGTTTCCCCATATATAAAATGGGAACTTGAACTAGATGGCCCTGAAGGTCCCTTTCAAGCTTATGCTCTGAACCTTTAATTCCATATCCAGAATCCCTCCCACTGCCTCTCCCTTCAGCAAGGTCTATCTTATTGTCTATTTGCTTGAAAACTGGCTTTTTAATTTTCCAGGATATCTCCCTAACTTGATTATAAGCTTCGTAGCAACCTTTTTGTTGATGTTACTTTATTTTCTACCTCCTAGTCACTGTCCCTCTCTTATGTTTTCTCTCTCTCCACCCCCACCAGATGTACAGTCAGAAGTCTAGAAACTGTTATGGGGCACATAGTAGGAGCTCCATCAGTGCTTACTGAATGAATGTTTAATGAATCCTTAAGTGATCATTGACTTTGCTTTTGAGGACACCAATCAAGCAAAATGGCAGTGCTGCCTCGAGAGTTACTGAAGTAGGAAGTAGTTACAGCATCGAGGGAGAACCGTTTTCTGTGCTCCCAGTCCTGGAGTGAAATTCCCATTTGATAAGTAAATGGGACTTTTCATTTCAAGGTGCTCTCCCCCCAACAGGTATCATTATGCTTGGTGCTCAGAGTGCCAGTAACTAAGGGCATGGGGAGGCTACATGCTGTACTAGCATTCATGAGTAAAGGTTGGGCAAGTGGTACCTGGGGCTGAGAACAGCTTCTCTGAAAAAGAAGAAGCAAAAGGAACCAGACACAACGATGACAGTCCAAAAGACAAGAAAGGATACAGAATAGGATTGAGAGGAATTGTGGATATATAGTGGGGAAATCTTTTGGCTGTAAGTTGAACTAGAAAATACTCAAAGAAGTACTTTTTTATAATAGCAAAGAACTGGAAATCAAGTAGATAATAATCAATTAGGAAATGAGTAATAAAAATGTGTCATACAAATGTAATGTAATATTACTGCTATAAGGAGGGAAGAACAAGCATTTGTTCAGAGAGCCACTGAAGCTTCTTGAATGGAGGAATGACATGGTTAAAGCCAAACTTAGAGTTATCAACTTGGCTTCTGTATGGAGCATAGACTAAAAAGGAGAGATGTGAGTGCATCTAATGAACTAGAAGACTACTCCAATAGTACAGGCAAGAAGGGATGAAGGCCTGGATTTGGGTGGTTGTATTGTTAGTTGAGAGAAGGGGACAGATGTAAGATATTTTGAGGAGATGGAATTTATGAAATTTTGAAACTTATTGGTTAAGTATGTTGGAATGAAGAGTAAAGAAGAGAGGATGATGGCTAGACCACAAAGGGAAGGAATCAGAAGAATAGTAGAAACATTTTGCCAAAAAATGGGAAATTTAGGAGAAGGTGTGAGTGTAAGTAAAACTTCTACAATATCTGTTTTGGCTATATTGAACTAGAGGTGAATATTAATTAATGTGCCACAGCTCTCTCTCTCTCTCTCTCTCTCTCTCTCTCTCTCTCTCTCCCTCTCTCTCTCTCTCTCTCTCTCTCTCTCTCCCTCTCCTTCACTCCTTCTTTCTCTCTCTCCTTCTCTCTCCTTCCTTCACTCCTTCTTTCTCTCTCACACACTCTCTTTCTCTTTCTCTCTGTTTGTCTCTCTCTCTCTGTTTCTCTCCCCCCCTCCTTTTTCCTCATCCTTCTCCTCCTCCTCTGTCCCTCCCTCATGCTTTCTTCCTGCAACCAGGTGAAGATTTCTATAAATAGTTGAAGATTCAGGATTGAGTCTCAGAAGAGAAGGGCTGCTTACATGGATCTGGGAGTCAGCTGTATTGAGATTATTATTTAATCAGTGGGGGCTGAAGAGATCACAGAGAGAGTGTGATAAGAGAAACAGAGAAGGGCTAAGTCAGAATCTAAGGACCAATCCACAATAGGAGATAGACCTGGATGTGGAGCCTACAAACATGAATGGACTAAAAATCCTTAGTCCAGCAGGTAGGAAGAGATCCACAATAGAACAATATCATGGATTTTTAAGGAAGGACAAGAGGGGAGGAGCCCACTAAGTTCATCCAATTTGTGGTACCCCAAATCTGTGGTATATGAAATAGGCTTTTAATGTCCCAAAGAAATCCCATTGAATTAGAATGATTGCTGGAATGGAATTCAGTAAATGTGTCATTAGGGCAAGAGTGACAAGAGGAAATTACGAGGCTGGTCCTAATAAATGAGGCATGTTGTAAAATTGATGATGGGTCTCCCAGGGCTGAGCCAATGGACTCATTTGTTATAATCATTGTTGGAAGGAAAATCAAGAGTGAGAATCTGGAAGAAACACAGACGTATCAGAATAGCCATTGACAAAGGGTAGGCAAAAGAGCAGTGTGCATAACTTAATACATGCAAAGCAGCTGTCCTGGAAGATGTTTGTCATAAAACATGAAGAGAATAAGCAGAAGATTTATGAGACTACTCATAATTATTCCCCTTCAGTGATAGAGAGAAGGATAGTGCAAGATTAGCTCAGAGGATATAGAATCTGATTTTAGAAATATAATTTGACACTTGTGGTCCCTAATAATGGTGATGATGATGTTCTTTGAGACCCTTGGACAGAAATCAACTTATCTTGTATTTGAGTGTTCAGGACTGTTGGAGTGAAGCCAGAAGTCCCTGAGGACATGTATAGACTTGACTAGTGATAAAGCTGAAGTGTTAGGTTCCTGCTACCACTAGCTGCTGTATTTCTAGATTAGTTAGGATGTGGACTGGGTTGGGGCTTGAAATGGAAGAATACAACTAAGTGGTATGTCTTAGTGACAATTGTTCTGTCAGCTAATCAGCTTGTCTGATGATCTATCAGGCCATCCATCATTCAATCAATGTTGTCTCTAAGTTGTCCATCAATCTGTCAGTTTCTTAGTTCATTGGTCTGTCAGTTGGTTGGTTGGTCAGTTGACTGATCATTCCATAGATCAGTCAGTTCTCCCTTTCCTCCTGAACTCCAGTTTCCAAATCTCTGCTGAGCATTTCCATTTGGATAGCTTGCTATTATCTTAAATTCAATATGCATGAAATCAAACTCATGATCCTTCTTTCCACGATCTTACTCCTTGCCAAATAATTTCCACTTCTAGGTATACTTATTTCTCCAAAAGGTCTTGACTTTTTTTCAATCAACCAGGTTCAAAATGTTGAAATAATTTTTTTATTTCCCCTCCATTCACCTAAACACAGTTCCACATTTGCTTTTGTTCTTATGCTATGCATAATGATTACTGTTCTAATCCATTTTCTCACTTTTAAAAATGCTCTTCATCCCTCAGAACCTACTTAAAGTCCTATCACCTCTGTTCATTCTTCTTGACTATCAAAAGGCTCTGTTTTCTGAATTCTTAGTATCACTCTTATTTTTATCATCAATACTAACCCCATCATATATACGTAATTGGATGCTTAGTAAATTTTTTCTCATTTCAGTTGTTTCTTATTCTTGGTAAGCCTATTTGAAATTTCCTTGGCAAAGATACCAGACTGGTTTGCCATTTCCTTCTCCAGATCATTTTACAGATGAGGGAATTGAGGCAAACAGGTAAGTGACTTGCACAGGGTCACGGAGCTAGTGAGTATCTGAGACCACATTTGAACTCAGGAAGATGAGTCTTTGTGATTCCAAGCCCAGTGTTCTATGCACTGTATTAGACACTGTGCTAATTACTGTTAGGAATACCAGAAAAAAAAAAGAGTTCCTGCCCTCTAAAAGCTAACAATCCATTATCATCTCACACAACCTATGCTAATGTGTTTTATTAGTGAGCTTCTATATGGCAATATTCTGCATCTCCAACTAATATAAAATTTCTGATTACAGGATCTTATCTTATCCATCTTAGTATCTCCATGGTCCAGTCCAGTATTCCATTCAAAGTGTAGAATCAGGCTAATACATTTATTGGTGAAGGTGATGTCACAGTTAGCCTATCAGAGTTCCTTGGCACACTGATAGGCAGTATTTGACATAGTATATTGTTCCTTTCACAGTCCTTTAGAATTCAAATCCAACCATGAGGGGTGATGTAAGCTTTTTTATAGGTTGATATAAATGACTGAATGACTTTATCTGATGCTTTCCTCCTCAGACAGAAGAGACCAGGTATTATTACTCTTGTTACAAAAATCCTTGCCCAAAGGGCACATTTCACATGCAACCTATCTATTAAATCTTTGCCAAAAGGAATGGACACTATTTGAGGCTATTGCCTGATCTCAAATAACCCTATGGAAATTCTGGTCCCTGGATTCCCTTGGAGCTTCTGTGATATGCCCATTTCTCCTTCCCTGTTTGACCCACGCTATCTTGTCCTTATAATTTAATTGTCATGAGAAACTATGTGGTAAAGTGGTTAAGAACATTGATCTTAGACTTAGGAACATTTAAATTCAAATCTTGCCTTAGACACTGTGTGATCCCAGGCAAATCACTTAACTTCTATTGCCTCACTTTCCCCTTCTGTAATAATAATGACAGTCTCTATCTTCCAGGATTGTTTTGAGGGTCAGATGAGAAAACCACATGAAGAACTTTATAAACTTTAGGGGGGCTATATATAAGTGGTAGCAATTATTATTCTTAACTTATCTTTTTTAAGTATCTACTTTGTGCTGGGTACTGTGCTAGGCACTGGGTATAAACATAAGAAAATGAAATCAGGAAACTCCAAAAAATGGAGTGTTTATAGAAGTAGTATGTATAAATATAACTAGATATGATACACACAGACATGCAGAAAGATAGATCTATCATTCTTACTCAGAGCACCTCACTTCTACGATGTATGTGTACATGTAAGTATACACATATTTAAACATGTTTATATACATATATACACAGACACACACATACAAAGAACTGGGCCAATTAAGAAAGGACTCCCATAGAAGGTGATATTTGAACATACTTTTTTTTTCCTTTTTTGCTGAGGCAATTGGGGTTAAGTGACTTGCCCAGGGTCACACAGCTAGAAAGTGTTAAGTGTCTGAGACCAGATTTGAATTCAGGTCCTCCTGATTTCAGGGCTAGTGCTCTATCCACTGCACCACGTAGCTGCCCCATGCCCTTATTTCTTCAGTTAGACCACAGGACTAGCAGAGTGAGTATCCCAAGATTTGGGAACCAATGTCACCTCAACTTTTCATATTATTAATGAGCGCAACTGAAGTTGAGAGAAGTCAAGAGATTTCCCCAAAAATGTATGAGTAAAGAGCACAGTCAATATTAAAAGCCTATATCTTATAATTCCAAATCTTGTGTTCTTTTGACCATCACACAGCTAGAATAAGATCTTAAAGGTCTTCTAGGTGATCTTTTCTCATTGTACAGTGAAGGATACTGAGATCAGTACAGGTTAAGAGTATTGTTCACAGCCAGATAATAGGCATTAGAGACAAAATTTGAACTCAGGTCCTCTCATTCCAACTACAATGATCTTTCCATTATAAAAATTCTTCTCACAAGTATTTCCTCAATAGTTATCCTTCCTGTATGATTTTGCTTGGGATTAGTTCAGAATCTTAAAATGGGGGAAGCTAGAGGCTGAGAGTTTATAGTTTTGGGGGCAGGAGAGAAGAGCAGGTTGTTTCCATTTCTCCCCACCAGTCAGAACACATCATAGGGGAGATGTGGCTAGGACAGAGGATGGTCTGCATGAGCTCCATTAGGTAGGTTTCTTATCTCCCTGCTAGGCTCTTCATATTGATTGAATTCACAGTTTTATTGTGAATAATTCAATGCATCTTATTTTTAAATCTTCTTCTAATCTTATCCTTTTATGTGTCAGAGTGATTTATACCCACGAGAACATTTTGCCAGATAACCATTTTGTTCATGGGCTGTGGCTGAACAATGGATGTATTAGAAAGGGAAGCTTTCTAGGTTCCTGGAAGATTTTTTAAAATGGGTCAAGAGATAGGGACTTTGTAATCTAATGTTGAGGTCAGATGCTTACCTCTGAGAGTGGAATTGTTCCTGGGAAGTGGTGGCAATCTCCCCCATGCTTGTTAAAGAGTCTTGGCTGGAAATGACCAAGGATGGGTATCTAGTGGCAAATCTCATGAACTATCCTAGCAACACTTTGAGAGTCTTCCCTTCCTCCCTCCCTTCTTCCCTCTCTTCCTTCCTTCTTTCCCTCTTCCCTTTCTTCCTTCTTTCCTTTCTTCCTTTCCACCTTCCTTCTTTCTTTCTCTCCTTCATTCCTTCCTTCTTTCTTTCCCTCCCCCTCTCTCTTTTCTTCCTTCCTTCTCTACTTCTCTCCTTCCTTTCTTCTTCCCCTCCTTCCTTCCCTCCCTCTTTTTTTCTTTCTTCTTTCCCTTCCTTCCATCCTTTCTTCCTTTTTCCCTTTTTTTCTTCCTTCCTTCCTTCCTTCTTTCCTTCCTTCCTCCTTCCACTAACATTTCACTATTGCATGCACTTTAGGCCATACTTTTCCTTTAGCCTTTGTAGATGAACGAGACTGCTTCCCATAGCAATAATTTTATGGGTGCAGGAAATCTCTTCTTCTACTGCAGATAAGCATCTATTCCACAACTGAGAGTTTTAGGGATCTGCTTAAGCAGAATTGAGAGTTTTAATTGACTTGTAAGAGGTATCAGAGAAGGCCTTGAACCAAGGTCTTTTGAACTCAGAGATGAACTTTCCACTATGCAATGCTCCTTTTAAGATAAATAGGAGACAGCTATTCAAAGTGTGATACTTGAATGGAAAGGTTTATGACTATGTCATAAGAAACAACAAACAAATTTAGAGAAGTGAAGGAAGATTTACATGAAAAGTAAGCACAACCAGAAGAATTATATATACACCTACAAAGCACCTACTATGTGCAAATAATACTTCTGGGTACTAGGTGGAGGTGGGTGGGGAGTAAAAACATGACATTGAGGAATTTACAATCTAGTCAGATATCAGATTCCAGAAGCTTTCCTAAAGCTGGAGTAATGGGCAGATTTCCTCACAGATTGTTAGATTTAGAGAACCAACCTAATATAAGGATTTGAAATGATTTTTCTAAGGTTATGCAAGTGGTAGGTAGCAGAGTTAACTTTCTTGAAGCTATGAGTCCAGTATCCATTGCAACTTAGATGCCCATTTGATTTTCAAGAGAAGCTTGCCTATGATTTCCAGCTACAAGTTTCTCTCACCCTTAATTGAATTTAATGATTTATGTCTCACGGTTGACACCAATGGGCAGGAATTCCTGGATCTCAATAATTTTAAGCATTAACTAGGATTCTAAATCGTAAACATAAATTAAATGGCCATAAAATTTGTGTTCACCTCCCAGGAGACAATCTCATTTCAATTTGACAACTTGATTAGAAGTTGGAAAACTGAACAAAACATTAAAAAAAATAAACAGGATGAGAGACAAAAAGGAAGACAGAAAGAGAGGAGAGACACTAAGAAACAGAGACATATACACAGAGAACAAAACAGAGAACCAGAGACAAAGATAATGATAGAGACAGAGAGAAAAAGGCAGAGAAACAGAAAATGAGGGAGATGAAATTAAATGAGAGCTTACAAGACAGCAGAAAAAAGATGGATTTATGTAGGACATCTCTCCTTAAAAGAAACCTTACTAGGATCTTCAGGTATCCTGGAACAATGGGGTTACAGTCATTATCTGGAGAACTTTGGGTGATTTGCCTTCTCTTTTTTTCTGGGCCTCAATTAAATTTCTCCAATACTTCCCCTGCTCTGTTTAAATTAACCTTGAGGAGGGATCTCTAAAATATGAAAAGGCAGATGTACTTTTTTAAGGCATTTAATGTAAAGAGACTTTCTCTCATCCAGACACCAAGAGGAAATAAGGAGAGTGATTTCAAGGTTGTCCTTGAGAGGGACAGCCTGAGAAGGTTGTCATAGAAGAAGGACTCACATAAGGAGGTCTTGTTTCAGAGAGAGGCTTGGCTTAACATGAGAGATTTTGAGATTTCTTAATTTTTTCTTTGTCATGAACACATTTCGTAGTCTGGGGAAGCCAATGGACCCCTTTTCAGAGGAATCTTTTTAAATGTCTAAAATAAAATGTATAGGATTATGAAGGAAACAAATTCCATTAAAAAGTTATCAAAATATTTTTACAAAACAAATTCATGACAAAAGGTCAAGAATTTCAAGGGAATTAGTGGGAAAAAATGTCAGTGAAGGTGATCTAGCTGTACTAGACCTAAAACTATAATATAAAGGAACAGTCATCAAACCATTTTGGTACTAAGAAATGGAGTAGTTGATCAGTGGAATAGCTTAGGTTCACAGGACAAAATAGTCAATAGCTAAAGCAATCTAGTGTCTGATAAACCCAAAGACCCCAGCTTTGAGGATAAGAACTCACTATTTGACAAAAAACTGCTGGGAAAATTGGAAACTAGTATGGCAGAAACTAAGCATTGACCCACACCTAACACCATATACCAAGATAAGGGTTCATGATCTAGACATAAAGAGTGATATTATAAGCAAATTAGAAGAACATAGGATAGTTTACCTCTCAAATCTGTGGAGGAAGAAGGAATTTGTGACCAAAGAAGAACTGAAACTCATTATTGAACACCAAATACATAATTTTGATTATATTAAGTTAAAAAGATTTTGTACAAACAAATACAGACATGAATAGAAGGGAAGCAATAAATTGAGAAAACATTTTTACATTTGAAGATTCTGATAAAGGCCTCATTTCTAAAATATATAGAGAATTAACTCAAATTTATATAAATTCAAGCCATTTTCCAACTGATAAATGGTCAAAGGATATGAACAGACAATTTTCAAATGAAGAAATTAAAATCATTTCTAGTCATATGAAAAGGTTCTCTAAATCACTATTGATCAGAGAAATGCAAATTAAGACAACTATGAGATACTACTACATACCTCTCAGATTGGCTAAGATGACAGGAAAAGAAAATGATAAATATTGGAGGAGATGTGGGAAAAGTGGGACACATGCATTCTTGGTGGAATTGTGAACAGATCTAGTCATTCTGGAGAGCAATTTATAACTATGCTCAAAAAGTTATCAAACTGTTCATACCTTTTGATCCAGCAATGTTTCTACTGGGCTTACATCCCAAAGAGATCTTAAAGGAGGGAAAGGGATCCACATGTGCAAAAATGTTTGTGGCAGTCCTTTTTGTAGTGGCAAGAAACTGGAAACTGAATGGATGCCCATCAATTGGAGAATGGTTGAATAAATAATGATATATGAATGTTATGGAATATTATTGTTCTATAAGAAATGAACAGCAGGATGATTTTAGAGAGGCCTGGAGAGACTTACATGAACTGATGCTAAATGAAATGAGCAGAACCAGGAGATCATTGTACATGGCAACAACAATATTATACAATGATCAACTTTAATAGACTCTAACAATGAGATGTTTGAGGCCAGTTCCAAAGATCTTGTGATGGAGAGAGCCATCTGTACCCAGAGAGAAGACTGTGGGGACTGAGTGTGGATCACAACATAGCATTTTCAGTCTGTTGTTGTTTGCTTACCTTTTTTCCTTTCTCATTTTTCCCTTTTTGATCTGATTTTTGGGGTACAGCAAGATTATTGTATAGATATGTATACCTATATTGGGTTTGACATATATTTTAACATGTTTAACATATGTTGGATTACTTGCCATCTAGGGGAGGGAGTAGGTGGAAGGAGGGGAAAATTTGGAACACAAGGTTTTGTAAGGGTCAATGTTGAAAAATTATCCATGCATATGTTTTGAAAATAAAAAGCTTTAATAAAAAAAATCATAGATCTCATGTTAAAACCTCCTAATCCAGACCCTGCTAAAATAGAAGAGGTGGATGGCTAAAACTGGTCATTATATTTGACAGATCTTAACACCTGACAGCCCTGTGAGAGGAAATGTATTGCACTGAAAAGCAAGCTGGCATGAACCAGGAAGACCTGAGTCCAAGTGCCTGAGTCCATCCTGTGGCTGTGGGACTTTGAGCAAGTCATTCAACTAGGAAACTTTCTACAAAGAAGAAGTTGTAGAAAAAGGTGCCTGCTTTCTTTGGTGAAGGAAATACTCCAGAGAGAGTTCCCTGTACTAATAAAATTGCATGTCATGTCAAACAACACAAGGAGACTAAGCTGGATGAGGAATATAAAAAAGCTTTGTTACCCAGGAATTACTAAAAAATTAAAAATACCATCTGAGAAGAGGCATGTGTGTGTGTGTGTGTGTGTGTGTGTGTGTGTGTGTGTGTGAGAGAGAGAGAGAGAGAGAGAGACATAGAGAGAGAGACAGACAGAGACAGAAACAGAGAGACAGAGAGATATAGAGAGATAGATAGACAGAGACACAGAGAGACACAGAAAGAGACAGATATACAGACACAGAGAATGAAACAGAGAGAGACGGAGAAATAGGGGAAAAAGAAAGAGAATGAAAGGAGAGAAAGAGAGAGAGAAAAGGAGATGAGAGAAAGAAAAGGAGAGAGGAGACAAAAAAGAGAAAGAAAGGGAGAAAAAGAAAGAAGGAGGGAGGGAAAAGGGAGGAAGAGAGACAGAGATAGAGAGAAACAAAGACAGAGAGGAGCACAGAGATATGATCATGGTTAACCAGTGAATAGAACATTAGACTTGAAGTCAGGAGGATCTAAGTTCATATCTTGCCTGAAACAATTAAAAGGGCAAGAACTTTAACCTCTTTGGGTATCATTTTCTTCTTTGATAAAATGCAGAAATTGGCTACAATAGACTTGAAGGGCTAAATCTTGGCTCTTGAATCTCGTAGAACACTAGGGTGGGTGATGGATGGAGCACTGGGCTGTGAGCCAGAAGACCTGCTAGAAATCCTAGCTTTGCTACTTCCATGTTGTTTGTCACTTTCTCTCTGTGGCCTTTGTTTCCTCATCTGTAAGATAGTGATAATATCCTCCATGATAAGGGCAAAAGATTGGTAATTAGTTTTATAAATGATAAAATCCAATTTACTTGTAAGCCATTCTTGTGGTAAATCAAAAGTTATCAATAAGCATTTATTAAACACTTAGCAAGTGGCTGATAATCTGTTAAATACTAGGTAGAAAAAGACAAAACTGTAACATTCCCTGCCCTCAAGGAGTTTACATTCATTATAGTTGATCATTTCTCTATTTTCCCTTCTTCCTTTGCTCATTATTTTGGTATTGATCATTTACTTAATGGTTCACACAATTTAGTGTTACACAAGCTTATTTTAAATACATTTTTACTTTAAAAAATCCCATTACATGTACATATGTGGATACTTATGTGATGTATGATTCTCTAATATGTGAAGGATTTGTGATTTCCTCAGGGTGGGGATTCCAGGGGTTGGAAGAATCTCTACAGATGGTCACAACCCACTTAGAACCTAGTTAGAAGATTTTATCTGAGACACATAGAAATTAAGTGACTTGCCTGGAATCATAGAGTTGATCAGAGCTAGAAGTAGAGATCTAGAACTAGAAGAGACTCACAGGCCAACTTGTCTACACAAACTTCCCCTACTTATTTTGCAGTTAAGGAAACTGAGACTTAGAGAAATTAAATGACTTGAGAAAGATCACAAAGCTAGTATCTGAAGCAGTACTTGAACTCATCTCTTCTTGACTTCAAGGCCAGTACTATAGTCATCAGGTCACAGATGCCTCATAATATAATGTCTATATGAGTTCATCACAGAATGACTCTCAATATAGAATAGACTCTATTGATTATACATAGGAGGCATTGTGGTATAATGACCAAAGGGCCAGCCTTGGGATTGCCCTCAGAATTGAGAACATCTGAATTCAAATCCCACCTGTCCTATATATTGCATAATACATACACAACCATGGACATGTTTCTCAGCTGTTTAGTAAGAATTTATAGAAGGATATATTGTGGGAATTTTCTACACTGAAGAAACCCAAAGTTAGGAGCATTTACACATACACAGACACATGCTTAACAGTGAGAGACAATAGGGCTCATAGAATGGAGTCACAGGTACTTATCTCTAACACATAGTGGCTGTGTTCCCTTGGCAAGCTCTTTAGCCTATCAGAGTCTGAGACAGCTTTCTATGACAGTAAGTGACAGAGCAGGTGCCAACTTAGATGGACAGAGAAAGTTTCTCACATTAATCACGGTTCTACTCTCTATTCCTTTTGCTTCCTTTCCTTCCTTTTTTCCTTCCTTTCTTCCCTTATTCTTTCCCTCCTTCCCTCCCTCTCTCCTTCCCTCCCTCCTTCCTTCTTTCTTTCCCTCCCTCCCTCCTTTCTTCCTTCTTTCCTTTCTTCTTTCTCTACTTCCCTCCTTCCTTCCTTCCTTCTCTCTTTCTTTCCTTCCTTCCTTCTCTACTTCCCTCCCTCCCTCCTTCCTTCCTTCCTTCCTTCCTTCCTTCCTTCCTTCCTTCCTTCCTTCCTTCCTTCCTTCCTTCCTTCCTTCCTCTCTTTCTTTGAAATACAATGGGCAGAGTACTAGGATTAGTTAGGAAGCTCTGATTTGAAATCCTGCCTCTCACAATTAGTATGTGTCCACATGCAAGTCAGGCCTTCCATCTGAAATTCAGGCAACTCTTTAAATGATATACAGGATGAGGTCCTTGATGTTTTGCTTATGTATGCAAAATATAGCATTATTTTATGTTAATTAATGTAAAATACAATGTAGGTCTAAAACTTAGGATGGCATTTCCCTGGAAGTTTTCCAGATATTTAAGCAGAAGACCCAAACTTGTCATATGGTGACAGTGAAGAAGTGAAAGATCATGAGTCTAAAACCTAAGAAGCCTCTTTAGAACTTGGAAGGAAGTTGGCCCTGATGGCCTGTATGGTCCCTTAGATACAGAAGGGAATGCCCCAGATGTCACCACTGACAAAGTGTGCTACTGTAGCCTAGCTCATTATTTAGAGAGAAGGAGTAAGGGCAGAGCTGCAAGAAATTCACGTCTGGTGATGGGATGAGGGAGAGATAGAAGTGGGTGTCAATGTCAGAGGGGCATTCTTGTTTCCAGAAGATAACATTGGTCTAGCAATGTCATGGGATCATTTCCTTTTGTATTACACTTGTCCTGAATGAGCCCTAGGCCTGGCCACCATTGTAAACCTTTTCTTAAATCTCAGGCTCCTGGGTGATGGGATGTTAGAATGGAAGCTTTTATCTTACATTGAAAATCAGTGAGGAGGTATGTTATAAAATTCTATTGAAGGATTTTAGCTTCTTGAGTGAAGAGACTGATTTATTTTTGGATCCCCAGTATCTAGTATATAATTGGAATTTAATAAATGCCTATTAAAATGAATTTAATCAAATTGAATGTGATCACCACCTAATTAAGCTGAAACACGTCTCTTACCATGTGACATAAGTTTTATTTCAGACCAATACCTCCTGGCAATAGACCCTTCAATAGGACCATTAAGTACAAGTGAAATCCACCTCTGTAGGATTCTAGTGAACTTAACTGTGATCTTGAACTGCTCACACCCCTTTTCTGGGCTTCAGAGACTTCAGTAAAATGAGGGGTTGGGACTAGAGGACTTCTTATATTCTCTCTCTCTCTTTTAATTTAAACATTGTTTGATTGTATAAGTGTTTAGTGTTGTTGCTCTTTCCTTCTTAAAGGCTACCAATGACATCAGGAGGGTTATGTCTTGATTTATGAGTGAATTGATGAGATAGAGCAGAGAAGGATAAATAAGAATGATTTTTTAAGAGGAAAGACTCTACTTTTGAATGAGAGAGGCAAGGGTTCTTGGAAGTTCTTTGTAGAATTATGTGACTGTGTAGCCTTTGGGAGCTCTTCTTTGAGAGAGGCATTGGGTTATGATAAGCAGAGCCATGGGCGTGTCTGGGGGCCTGGAATAATAAATTTAAAGCTGGAAGATGACCCTAGAGGCCATCAAGGATACCCATCTTTTTTACAGATGAGAAAAATGAGGCAGGGAAAGATTAAGGTACTTATCTAGGACGACGCAAAAAGTAAATGATAAATCCAAGGTATAGCAAGACCAAGTAGCATGTTTCATTCTGTTCTTCTTCTCAAATTTGTCAATAACTTCTCCTTTTCTCCAAATGGGAGTGGAAAAATGATATGAAGTCCAATCAGATCCCAGCTATGCTCATTAAAAAATAATCTAATTAGCAATGAAACAGACTACTTAGAACAATTATTTGAACTCTGGGCTTTTGGGAAATATAGAAAATTAGATTAAGATAAAGAACCTGGAAAATTTTAAGGCTGAGTTGATAGATTCATTTTATTTTATCTTATTTTACTTTAGGAGTTCACTTGGACCTCTCTGGATTAAGCAGAATCCCTATATTCTGCTTCCACGTCATCTTAGATCTGAGAAAGTTTCTTGGGAATTGTTGCATCTCTTGCAATGTCACAATGACCTCATGTGATCAGTGATGTCATTATATTATAAAGTCAAGTCGTGATGTTGCTTCTGGGTTCTATAGCAAAAGTCATTTGTACATATATATGGAAGAAGGGCAACATACACATGCACATTGATGTGTACATGTTTTAGATAGACAATATAAGTGGACAATAAGTTGAGCCCAGAACTGAACAGGAGAAGGACTGCAGGCTAGATTGCTTTAGGAAATTGGCAAGTTCCTTTAATAACTTCCAGAAACAAAGGGCCCATATTTTTAATACCAATATTCTAGTAACACAGCTTTGAGTCATAGAACATTATAGTCTCTGAAGAATTAAAAATGAGTGTCACGCAGAGGGCAATAGAAGGGCACATGGTGGGGGTGAGTCGGCTGTATCCTATCATCAATGAAAAATTTCAAAGGAGAACTGGAATAAAAGATATAATTAGGGAAGCATATGATAGATTAGTCACTTGGTGAGAGCAACAGAAGTCAAGGGTCCAGTCCCAGAAAGACCTGTCACCTTGGGGTTGCCATACTCGACCCCTTTAGCTTTTTCTCTCATCCTCTCTTTTAACACAGGCTATCTAGAATCTCTCCAGGCTATATGATTGCTCATATAGCTTGAAAAAGATGGGAGTTACTGTCTCTATACCTTCCTTTGAGATAGAGAAGTACTAAGCCTTAGGAGCTATCCTGTCCCTGTATTCCAAGGCCTTATCTTCTGCCTTCCCCTATGTGGTGAAAACTCCTTGCACTGTGATTTGATCTGCTGATGTAACCTGAGGCCCCATCCTGGACATCTCATCACTACTGCTTGTTAAGGACTTATTGCCCTTCCCAGTTGTTCTGTAGCTGGACTTCTTTTATGCACTGTCTCCCCCATCTGGAGTATGAGCTCCTTGGGAATCGGGATTGTATTGCTTTTTCCTATTTGCATCCCTAGCAATTAGCACAGAGTAAGAACTTAAATAATTTTTTTCATTCGTTCAGATGATGACAGAAGAAGGTGAGAAAGCACTACCCCCTTCTTCCCATAGATGGTCTCTACCTGTGGTGAACCTGAAGAAAGAAATGGCCAAGAATAGTCACACAGGAAGGACATGTATGATGGGGTTGTGATTAATATCGATGAAAGAACATCCAAAGTGTTGAACTCAGAGATTCACATTAGTTCATTTGAGTATTTCAGAATCTGGCCAAGAATTGGTACTTAATACATTTGGCTTATTCATTGATCCAGACTTGATTTCTGCTGTGTAGGAAGACATACCAGTTGATGATAAATTTTTCTTCCTTCTCTGAACTAGGAATTGGACTGTAATACTTTCCTTTCACCCATTTCTCCATCTCCCCTCGAGTCCTATTCACACAGTTCAAACTTACATCTCTTTAGATCACAGTCTTTGTTCAATATAAAAGCTGAGAGTAAGCAGCCTGGTGTTCTCTAAAACCCTACAATGAACTAACTTTTTTTATTCTGTGTGTGAACAAGGAGGCAGCAGGGGCTGAATTGTGTTTGTATTAGTCCCTGGGTGGTAGCAAACACATTACCCACTGGGGGATCATTTCCATGCCTTTGAACCATATTTTATGAATAACTGATACCCTAGGGAAGAGGAGGAGAAAAATAGGGAGCATGTTCAGGCTAGACTAATGTTTTCTTACCCAGTCCAACCTTTATCATTGATTTATTGATTAATTCAATAAATGTTCATCGTCAGATCACTATCATCAGAGAATCTGCCTCTATGGAAAGAGACTGGCCATGGAATCAGAGGGCATTAATTCTAATCCATTTTTGATGCTTATTACTTGTGGGACCTTGGTGGCTCGTTTCTCTGCTCTGATCCTCATCTTCCCCATTTGTAAAAAGAGAGTAGAGTAAGTAGAATGAGACTAAATAGCTTCCAAGTCCTTTTTCGCTCTATATTTATCATCTTATAACCCCAACACTGATATCTTTCTAGTAAGAGCAAGAAAAAGAGGTAAAAAGATAAATATATTGAAAATGGAATATGTGATATTTGTGAGAGAAGTATTAATTAATGAGGAATCATGAGAGTTTCATTGAGTGAAAGAGATCTGATGGTAGGAATGGGAAAGTTATATGCATTTGAGTTGGACCTTAATCAGCCTAATCTACTAGGACAGTCCAGCTTGACTCAGCTATATTAAAGACAACCCAACTATGTTCAACCTACTCCATCTTGTCTCAGCCCAATTAAACCTAATCTAAACTGTCCCATCCTAACTACCATAGCTTACATTGGTTCAAGCCAGCCCAGCCAAGCACCTCAAAGAAAACTAAAAGAACTAGGATCCACAATTAAGGTGAGTTCATTGATGACAGTTGCTTCTTTACAAGGGGTCACAGAGAAACTGGAAAAAAGGAAATAAGTCAGCTTGAAAATGATGATAGAGGAACATAATAATGACTTGAGAGTTTAGTCCATCTGGTTCAAAATTTGGGGTAGGATATACATTTGAAAGGTTATCTACAGAACCCTTGGGATCTACTTTAACAGTTCATACAGGCAGAAAGTAATTCATTAAGTGACTTGTTCAGAGTTACACAGCTAATAAATGTCTGAGGTTGAATTTGAAGTCTTCCTAATTCCAGGATCAGCATATCTTGTCCTATCTCACTGTCCTCAAACAGAAGCATATTAAGTGAGATCACATATTTAGTACATACCTAAGGCTGAATTTAAACTAATGTCTTCTTGATTTGAAGTCCAGTGAAGTCTACCCACTACTCTATCCAACTGCCTTACATGTATTACCCTCTCTCAAGGTCCATCTTGAGTCTTTTTTCAATCAGAAACTTTTGCTTGACTAATGGCCTATCACTTTCAATTTGTTTTTATTTTGCATACTTGTAGACATCGGGTTTTTACTACCAGGCATAAATTGGTTTCTAAGCTACCTTTCCAATGATTTTTCAGATGTTTAATATATACAGATCTTGTTCCATCCATAAATGGTAAGATTCATAATATCAGCTCGAAAGCCCAATACTTAATACAATTTGTGGTGATATGTGAGTAACTTGACCTTTCTAAACCTTAGTTTACTTATCTGTAAGATGGGAACAATAATAGCTCCTGGATCACAAGGTTGTTGTGGGTATTAAATGAGATAATGAGTGTGAATGAAGTTTTTGCATTTATTAAAGTGCTATAAAATGCTACCATCATTATCATTATTGCTAGTAGTATTGTTGTGTTACTATAACCCACCCAATGGTTCCTACTTTAGGAGTATATCTATCTATCTATCTATCTATCTATCTAGGAAACAACTTGTTAGATGGATGAATGAATGAATATAGGGAATGCACCTGGCATGGTGGAAATAAAAATGGTTTGTAAGTCCTAAATCCTTGGATCTACTAGCTGTGCAATTGGGTCAATCAATTTCACCTCCTCAGCCTCAGTTTCTTCATCTGAAAAGTGAAGGGATTGAAGTAGAGCCTCTATAAAGTTTCTTCCAGCTTGGGAAATCATATAATGTCATTCAAGGTCACTTGCCTGCTCTACTATACTGTACTGCCTTGGATCTGTGAACCTATGAATTAATGAAAAGGCAAATGACAGTTTGAATTAATGAGTGAATGATAGAACTAATGAATGCCTGAATGAGTGAATAAATTTATTTATTATTACTTGTGTAATTCACCATTATTATTAATTAGTGAATTAATAAATGGATTAGTGAATACATGAAAAAGGGCACGGATTTATAAAGAATTCATGAGTGAATGAATGAATGAATGTGTGAGTGAATGGTTAATAAGTGAATACATGAATGAATGAATTGACAATCAGTGAATACAAGAATCAATGATTATTTAAGTGAAGTGAATGCATAAATGACTAAGTGAATTAATTAGTGGGAATGGCTGAATGAAGAAGGAAGGTAAATGAGAGGCAAGTCAGCTTGAGGCCTCTGTGATGGATATGCTTTTTGGAAGGCTGCTGGAAAGAGAATGCTTCTGGTTAGCCAGCTGCAGCCAGGGCTATTGTATTCTCCTCTCTGGAATCCTCATTAGAATCCTCATTAGAATAGCAATTTTCTACCCTATTGTTTTGGACTTGGATTATACCATTGTTACCATTTGTCCTCCAATGATTAGAAAAGCTGGGTGGTATTAAAAAGAACTTTTCTATTGTGTTGAGACCTCCCCAATGGTATCAGGGCAGAGCAGCTTGGAATTTCTGGGACCTGCTCTGTCCTTATGCCAATCCAATGTTAATTAAAAAGGTAATTGGATGAGAGTTCCCTTTGCAGCCCTCACTGGACCATCCTACTGTGTAATTTTGGTTTCCTGTGACCTAAGCTGCTAGGGGATACAATAAGCTTTCTGTTCATGATCTTCAATTGAATGGAGTTTCTCTACGTTCTGCCTGTGGTTGGGGAATATCAGAGTATCCCTGATTTCTTGGTGTTAATAATTCAATTTGAAGTGATCTTCTGGGCATTATATGCTCCTCTTCCCAACAAACAACTTGATTTCATTCATTTGACGAGGGGAGAAGGTAAGAGTGGTGCTTCTCCAATAAATGCTTTTTGTTTCTGGACTATTCAACTTAAGTTCTTGCTCTTGCCCAGGTTTAGTGAATCCCATAAGACTTTTAGCTCCATGGATTCAGAGACCCTTTACAGGAGGGCTCCATGATTCTGCCACTGTTGGGAGTCACTTTTACAGCCCTTTTTGATCCTACTAGGTCAAGGGGATGGTTATGCTATCTGCATTAAGGTTATTAAATGAAAAGGGGGAAGGATTGGTGGAAAAGAGAACAGTAAATTCAATCAATGGTGACTCTCTGTGAGAACTGAATGAGGATTTAGTATCCACAGAGTTATGGGGTAAGGCTAATGTAGAACAAAGAAAAAGCAACTTATAGAGGGAAGCCATAAATTAGAATAAGAAACACATTAGATGTGTTTATTAGATACAAATGGAGTGTGTACACACCCCCAAAAAAATGAATGCCAAGGAGAGATGGAATTAGGGGTGGAGACTCATGTGGGAGAATTAGGTGCTTCAGACAGGCTGTAACCTCTGTAGTACTCAATCATTGGGGAATCATGGGAGGGAATGGACTATTTCCCAAATAAGGTGCCTGCCAAGGGGAGACATAATCAGGGGTAACATGTTTATTAGGGGAACTAGGCACTTTTGATAGATTGTAATCTCTATAGTATCCAGCCAACTGGGGGAAACAGGGGAGGGATTTGGGTTTTAGGACAGGGAATAAAAGGCCGTGCTTTTGCTCTTCAAGGGTATACCTAATAGTTGAGACACCCACTTTTACAATAACATAAAATAAAATCTTTTCCAGATTCATCAGCGAGTCAGTAGAGTTCTTGTAAGATGCTCATTTCTTACATCCTGGAAAAAATAATGGCAAAGACCAATTTGTCCACTCAGGTCAAGGTGTTCTTGTCCTGGGAATAAATAATGGCTGCCAAATTAACAATAACAATGATATTAGTAACAAGCTCTTCTTCATAATGGCAGCATTGCTGTGGAATTGGAGTTGGGATAGAACTGGGCTGTCACTTACTGTCACTTACTACTTGTACCATCAAGTGAACATTACTTAGTCTCTCTGAGTTTTACTTTCTTCCCCTGGAAAATGGGGATAATAATGTCAGAAACACCTGACACACAGAGTTGTTATGAAGATTAAATGAGAAAATGAATAAAAGCACTTTGCAAACCAGATCTCAAAGTACAATGTGAAAAAAGATAGAAACTTCTTCTTTTATGACCTAAGTCCAAAGCTTACCTGCATGACCTTGGCAAGTCACTTAACCAAGCTGAACTTCAGTTTCCTCAATTGAAAAAAGAGGCAGCTCAACTATATGATTTTATATTCTTTTCCATGTCTAGATCTATTATCCTTTGAAATACTCTATAAATTAAAAGTGACAGTTGCATAGCATAAACAAAGACTAAATGCTAGCTAAGTTACAATATCAAAGAACAATGAGAAAATTCATTTATTAGGGTTCCATTTATATTGATTATCAAAAAAATACCTATTTTTAAAACTAAAGCAAATGTTCTCATATTATCACAGAATAACAGAAGATTAGGATTGTAAGAGACCTGAAAGAATGTCTTATCCAGATTCTCCATTTTACAAAGAAGGAAGCTGGGTCTCAAAGAGATAAATTAACTTGTCCCTAATTACAAATTGGAATTAGAATGTATGTCTTTTGTTTCTATTTCAGAGATCTTTTGTCTAAAAACTAATAGAGGCAATTGGTAATCAATGGATAATAATTAAAATCAAGGTTCCATCATGTGCATACTGCTGCTATTGGGTTGGAGAAATAGGAATTACAAACCCCACAAAAAGCAGAGTCCCTTTCTCCCCAAGGCATTTATAGTCTTACTATATAAATGAAAGAACTATAGAGAATGATTTATTGGAGCAATACTAATTTATTGAATTTCTTTAAATATGTTTGGATTTTACTATTCTTTTATTTCACAGCAGAGACCACAATATTTTAAAGCATCATCCATTTAAAATTATAATGTAATTATCATTTACTGATAGTCCTGAAATTTATCATGGCAATGACCCTTAGTACTCAAAATTTATATCAGTAGTAGCCTTGATACTTAAAAGTCATAATGGTACTCAAGGATTACATCACTAAAATTCATCACCACTGGTTGGTAAATTTTGCTTTGCTCACAGCAATTTATATTAAGGTAAGGGGACCATAACTAGTAACTGATTTAAGTATTGAAGTATGACTCACTTATGCAAAAAACCAACAACCAAACAATCTTAATTTTTTTTTGTTTTAAAATTTGCTAATAGTTCTTCTCTGATACAGATGTTAGACCAAGTTTGATTCCCAAGCCATAGCATTCAGGTAGATGTTGCTTATGAGCCATTATCATCAATAAGACCATCATCTCTCACCAGTCCTCCCTGAGGTTCTTGGCCACCCTGATGAATCTTATTATATAGCATGTATGGGAATATGGGGACCCATTCACAGCCTGGACCATTCCATAGTAATTTATGTCATACAGAAGAGCTGACATCTGGCCCTTCACAAAAATCCATTGAGAGGAGAAAATCGAAGTATGTTTTTCTTTGAAATTTTGATTTGTCTCTCTCCCTGAGAGCATATCAGATTCTATTCTGCTCCTTGAAGTGACATCTTTTAATTCTCCCTTGATTGGCAGATCAAACCGATTGCAAAGAATTTTTCCTCTTCATCTTTGGATTCATCAAATCCTTGTCTTACTCTTCTGTCTTCCCTTCCTCCCCACTAATCAAGAGAGTAGGCTATAGACTTCACCTTGAAAATGAAACTATCTTGTCAGTGATGGCTGAGGGGGCTTGCCTATGATAAGAGAATCAAAATAAGACTGAAAAGGTACTCCTCTTGACTGGATAAGGAAAGCATTTCAGATCAGAAATCACTCTTCTTTGTGTGTATTTAATTGGGTGAACCTGTTCCTGTTCCCTCCCTGCTTGTTGATTTTACTTCTGACCCAGCCATTGAGGGTTGGAGACACAGTTCAGGATGAGAGACATGTTCTGTGGAGTTGTAGCAAGTCTCAGAGTCACAGACTTTCAAAGGCAGTGCCCTTGAGTCCTTGTTACCTAGTCTTTGATACACTAATCCAGCTATGGATTTTTTGGAGAAATATATAATGGAGGACTGGTGGCAATAGAGTGTGGGTGTGAGGAGTAAAGGGTAGGGGAATAGGAAGGAAAAGGGGAGGGAAGAGGAAATGAAAGGGAAGAAGAGGAAAAGGGGGAGAGGAAGATGAGAAGGGGAAGGGGAATAGTATAAGGAGAGTATAAAGAAGATGAGAGGAAGAAGAGGAAAGGGAGAGGGGAAGGGGATGGAGAGATGGTAAAGAAGGAGAGGGGGAGGAGAAGGAGAGGAGGAAGGGGAGGATGAAAAGATAAAGAAGAGAGAGGGAATAGAGAAACAGGGAGATCCTTTCATTCTGAGACATCAGAACTATAAATGGAATTTCTAATAATAGCTAATTCCTATAGAATGCTTTAAGCTTTCCAAAGTGCTTAACAGTTTCATCTCATTTTATCCTGGCAACAACTCAGAAAGTTAGGTGCTATTATTATCCCCATTTTTCAGATGAGGAAATTAAGGCAGAAAATGCTTAAGTGGCAGTGGTTACACAACTAGTTAAGTGTATGAGAAAGAAATTAAACTCTGATTCTGATTGCAGGTAGAGCACTCTATTCCCTTTGGTTCAATGTGTGGGCATGTGTGTCTACATGTGACAACACACAGCAACCAGAAGGCAAAAGATTATATAGAAACACTTCCAACAGAAACCTGTTGGATCACCATTGTGCTCAGGCTGGAGCCAGGCATGGGAGCTGTACACTGTATGTAACAGAATCTACTCCTTGACTAAGGACAGAATATTACTGTGGCTAATGTCCAGGGTAGGAAAGAATAATTAGAAAAGTCATTTTTAAAAATAAAAAATTAAAAATATTTTAAAAATAAAAATTTAAAAAGTCTTTTTTAAAAACATAAAATAAAAAAAAAATTTAAAAATGGCTTCTAGTTGGCTATTATCAAATCTGATAACTTCTTTGTTTAAATTTGTTTAAATAAGGCTTGGTTCGGTACTGTTAACCTGTAATAGTATTTGCTGAGATAGGCAACTTCAGCTAAAGAGCTAGTTTCAGACACAGGAAAATTTGGGTTCAAGTCTTGCCTTAGACATAATGGCTGTGCAACTATGGCCAAATTATTTGTCCTTTTCATGTCCCCTGGTAAGTCTCCAGGACTAGAAGTAATAGAATAGTTAGTGATTTGCATTAACTGAGGAATCACCAGAAGCTCCCTATATGAATAAAATCAGAGGTTTGGAAACACCCTTAATCCCCTGTCCCTTATTCCCTTCTTTGTAGAAGTCAGATGCATTGTATCTACTAAGTAAAATTATTAATATCCTGATTAATTGTGTTCAAATGCTTTCCTCCCCCTTTTAATAAATCTTTTTTTGCAAGGGATGACTGCTGAGCAATGGAGAAGAGTATATTAGGAAAGGAATGAGATTTAAAAATAAAAAAAAAACATCAGCAAAATGATATATTTTTTAAAAGTCTGAGAGTGATTTTCTCACATGTATAACAATCTTAAAGTAGAAATTCATTTGTAGAAATTCAAAAACATTTTAGTAAGAGCTAGAATAAATATATAAGTTCTCATTTAAGCAAACAAGTCAATAACCTTATTTTAGAATAGGAGCAAAATTTATAAATTTTATTGTTTTTTTCCATAGGGAGGAAATAATAATGGTAATACCAGCATCTATGTAATTTTTTATTCTTTGCAAAACATCTTCTATATGAGGAAATTGAGGGGATTAGTAGAGCAAGTGGTTAATTGTGGAAATTCAGTGAAGTATACTGATTCCATCTTGTGACTCAATTCTGGATCTAGCTTAGTTCCCTTTCTATTCAGTTATGGGTAGAATCCAATTTCTGTCTTGTGAGAAAACTTTAATGAATTGTGAGAACTGGGGGAAAAACAAAACCCAAAACAAGCATATTGCATTGTTTGAACCTAGCCCTGTGTAGCGAAAAAATTGGACTCCCTCTTCCTGTTGCTTAGAGACTCCTGATCAGGGACCTTGGTTGTGTTGACCAGAGACCCCATCAGATCCAAAGATTGTATCAAGGAGTTTTCTCAGAATAGTGCATCTCAAGCAATCCATATGTCTTATCTGAAAACTGGCCCTGTGCTAGTCAATCAGCTATTGTATCCATTTTCCTTTGATTGCTTACAGACACTTGGAAGAAGTGGGACACTTCCTTGTCTGAATTCAGAGAACTGGTCCTATTCATTTTCTCCTTCCAAGTTGGAAATTTCTTAAACTTTCATGGGGGGGGGAGTTAAAGTGGTACAGTGGATAGAGCACTGGGTTTGGAATCAGGAAGACTCATCTTCATGGATTTAAATCTGACCCCATACACTTACTAGCTATGTGACCCTGAACAAGTCACTTAACCCCATTTGCCTCAGTTTTCTTATCTGTAAAATGAGCTGTAGAAGAATCTGGCAAACCACTTCAGTATCACTGCCAAGAAAACCCCAAATGGGGCCATGTATCAAGCATTTTATAGATACCTTATCTAATCCTCACAAGAAACCTGGGAGATAGATACTACTATTATTATTCCCATTTTGCAGATCAGAAAACTGAGGCAGAGACTGAGTATCTTGCTCAGGGTCTGAGTTAGTGTCTGTGGATAAATTTAAACCCCAATCTTCCTGACTCCCAGATCAGTACTCCACTATACCTAAACAGCAACCTGCTAGGTTGAGTACAATATCTATTTTACAGATGAGTAATTTGAGACTGAGAAGTCAAGTCACTTGTTCATGATTACATTGCTAAAAAGTGCTAGGGTTGCATTTGGTTCCATCACTTTATTCTGTGATGGAACCAAAACTTATTCTCATTAATTTATTTTTGTTCCATTTGTATTGTAGAATACTTGTCAGTGAATCTAAGTTGGGAAGGTTCTCTTTGAAGTAACATATAAGGACGGGGCTTTGTAAATCTTAGAACAGTCTATAAATCTTATTTATATTTATATTTGGGAGGGGATGCTAATTATAGATTGCCAGTATTGTATACCCCTCCTGATGGGTGTTCTGGGGTCCCTGATATACAAGTAGGATTTTAGGGGTCAAGACTTTATTGTATATTTGCTAAATTGCTCTTGTGTCTGCATCAAGTGTCAGGCTCACATGGGCAGCTGGGGACCGCTCATTTGCGCAACTTTGAGGGAATGACAACAGCTTTTTAATATCTTAGGGTGGAGTGGGGAGGTGCCTCTGTCATTTCATCCTGCTTTCATTTCATCAAATTTAGGCTCTGAGGATTTCTTGGTTCTGAGTGGTCCAGCTTCATGATGAGTGATGGGTCTCCCTTCACTTCATAAACACTGGATCACTAACCAGCAGCCCCTCAGCCCCCTTATCTCTGAAAGATGGATCATTTTTTTTTACCTCTGTACAGCTGGGAGATAAAATATTTATTTCAGATATAACCAATATACCCCAGCTGCCTTCCTGTTTGTGGGAGGCTGTGAGTCTACTTCTAAATGAACACATAAATTAATTGTTCATCCTAAGTAGTGCTTTGCCTAAAATGCCCTGCAAAAACTCAAATCTTTGGGGGGGTGTGGACAGGAAGTCATCCTTAGGTGGTGATGAACTTCTATTGAATTGGACAGTCTTTTGGCAGGACCAGATCTCAATATGAGAGACCTAAGGAGAGAATGAAAGAAAGGGGGTATCTTTGTCACAGCAGTACTGAGGGCTTCTCAGAAACTGATATGAATGACAAGGAAATATTGGGCTTTCACTCCTGCCTTGGCTGTGCTGGCTGATGGAGAGTGATGGGAAAACCATTGTCAGCCCAGAGAAATTAAACTGTGTACTTTCAAGGATGAAGCTTCAAAGGAGGTACACCCACCAGGGTTGAGGAATCTCTGCCTTAGAAAACTAAATAATGCCCCTGACATGTCCTTGCAACAACTATTCCGTCAACTCTGTTGTCTCACTGTCAGAAGGGATGGTAGGAGGAAGAAAGATTGGCCCCACTCAACCTAGGGAAGGAACAAAGAATGGAAGTAGATAAGAGAAGATGGATGAATATTTCTCAAAGAACCAATAGATTCACAGGATCAGAGATTTAGCAAAGGAAAGGGATCCTCAGTGCACATCTCGCCCAACCCCCTCATTTTACAGATGAGGGAAACTGAGGCCTAAAGAGGAAAGTGTCTTGCTGAAGGTCACATAGGTAGTAAGTGTTAGAGGCAATATTCAGACCCATGTTAGATCTCAGAGGCCTTCTAGTCCAAGCCCCTCATTTATACAAATAAAAAAAAAAACTGAGACCCAGAGAAATGACTTACTCAAAACAAATGTGTCATTTGTTATTCACCTCATCATCAGTGGAAAGGAACTCAGTGAATATCTTGTCCAAAACTGAGACACAGGGAGATTAAGTAATTTGCTCAACATCACATAGATAGTTGAGTGACAATCAGAATTAGAACCAAATGGACAATCTTGACATTGTACCATGATGGCCAACCTTCTTGGATCCAGATACTGTGATACCCCTCCCCACCTGTCATCCTAATACCCGTAGCATTCTGTGGAATGATCTGACATCACATTCATAACTAAGGGTGATGAGTGGTACAGCCCTTGCTAAGACAGAGTAGACAAGCTGTTTTTTTGGGTTTTTTTTTAAACAATACTATCCAGAGTATTTTAGGCTTATAGAATTTAGAACTAGAAAAGACCTTAGAGATTATCTAATCCAATCCTCTCATTTTATTGATGAGTTTATGTGGCATAGGATCATAGTTCCTTACACATAGTAGGCACTTAACAAATTCTTGTTGATGAATAGCTAAGTTATAGAGGAGGAACTTCTGAACCAGAAATTCCCTATGAAAGCAGAGATCCAAACAAAAATCAGCTCCCCTAGATCTTTTGCCCAGTAGGCAGAGTACGTCTTTGGTGTGGGTACTGTCAGATATAGTAATATCCATTTTAAAGATGTGAAAACTAAAGCCCACAAAGTTGAAGTATTTCCCAGGCTCACAGGCAGTAACAAAGTAGAAAGAAATCTCAAAGGCTGTGTAGATGAAGGTCCTTGGATTCCCAGGCCTAGGATCTCTTTCCACCATGCAGTGCTCTATGTCTATGCTGGAGCTAGATTGGCTCTCAGCTGACTGTTCAATTTTCAGTGTGAGAATTTACACCTTGGAAATCAGTACACACTACAAGTCAGGGCTTGACATTTTTATTGTCTAGACTGAAGAAAGTGGTGAAAAAATGTTATTAATGAAGATTAAGTAGGAAAATGTGTCATTTGTTATTCAGTCATTTCAGTTGTGTGTGACTCTCTTCAATCTCATTTGGGATTTTCTTGGGAAAAATACTGTAGTGGTTTGTCATTTCCTACTCCAACTCATTGGACAGATGAGGAAACCGAGGCAAACAAAGTGAGGTAACTTGCCCAGAGTTCCAGAGCTAATGAGTGTCTGAGGCTAGATTTGAATTCAAGTCCTTTTGACTCAACACTCAAATACTCATTCTGTTATAGATTCATTTCTTCTTCCATAGTTGGTTATTAAACATTTAAAAGCACAACACTTCCTAATCCATTTTTAGCTAACACTGGAGCAAGAATTTGAATAGCTGATTTTACTTTGGAAAGTAAAGAGTAAAGGTTAGGCCTTTACTAACCTTTATTAGTGATTATAATCAATAAAAGCACATTTTGATGTGAAGTAGGAGAGAAAGAGAGTTCTATAGCAGACAGCCTGGCTGGAGCCATAGATAGGCAATGTGAGGTAGGGAAATCATCTCAAAGTAAGAAGGAGCACTGAATGACTATGGACTGGGGATAAAAAAGGATAGAAGTAGAGAGAATAATAGACTTCACCAGCTTAGTTCTTTCTTTTTCTGATTATACATGTATATTAACTTTTTAAATATACATTTCTTTATGAATCATGTTGAGAGAGAAAAATCAGAACAAAAGGGAAAAAACTATAGGAGAGAAAAAAGAAACAGAAAAAAAAGAAACGAACATAGCATGTATTGATTTGCATTCAATTTTCATAGTTCTCTTTCTGGATGCAGATGGCATTTTCTATCCAAAGTTTATTGGGATTGTCCTCGATCAATGAACCACTGAGAAGAACCAAGTCTTTCATAGTTGATCATCATGTAATCTTGCTGTTACTATCTATATACAATGTATTTCTAGTTCTGCTTGTTTTACTCAGTGTCAGTTCATGTAAATCATTCCAGGCCTTTCTAAAATCAGTGTATTCATCCTTTTTTATAGAACAATAATATTCCATTATCTTCATATGTCATAATTTTTTCAGCCATTCCCCAATTGATGGGCATCTACTCATTTTCCAATTCTTTGCTACCACAAAAGAGCTGCTACAAACATTTTTGCACATGACAGTCCTTTTCTCTCCTTTATGATTTCTTTGGGGTATAAACCTAGTAATGGCACTGATGGGCCAAAGGGTATGCACAGTTTTATAGCCCTATGAGCATACTTCCAAATTGCTCTCCAGAATGGTTGGATGAGTTCACAACTCCATCAACAATGCATTAGTGTCCCAGTTTTCCCACATCCCCTCCAACATTTATTATTATCTTTTCCTGTCATTTTAGCCAATCTGAGATCACCAGCTTAATTCTTTTCTCTAGAGCTGTTCCTGCTTCCCAGAAGAGAAACTTGATAACTGATGTTGATGATGATGATGATGATGATGACGACAATAATTTTAAGCACCCTCTATGTGCTATGCATTGTGCTAAATGCTAAGGATACAAAAATAGGCAAAAGATAGTTCTCTAGAAGCTTATAATCTAACATGGGAGACAACATGGAAACAAATATATAAGCTGTAGATGTGATAAATAGGAAATAATTAATAGAGCCAATATACCAGGCAGGTATTATCCTATTATAAGCTGCCTGGTCAGACCATAGCTGGGAATAGCTATAGTTTAAAAAATGATAGGGGAGAACAATTGGGAGGAATTCAATGGATCTCTAACTCAAGTCATGTAAGGTTAAGTTTAACCTGAAAAGTACCAGGGATAGAATAGTGATCTCCTTGGAGAGGATGGCCTCTTCCCTCATGAAGGACTGTTGCTTAGAAGAGGTAATATATTTGCTTAATTTGGCTTCTGAAGGTTGAACTATAGACAAGGGTGGAAGTCTCAAAGGAGCAAACTTGAGCTCAGGTTAAGACCAATATTCTGAAAAATTAGAGCTGTCCAATGGAATGACCTGCCTGAGTAGATAGCTCTAAATTCAGGTCTTCAAAAAAATAGTTGAATGACCTCAATTATGAATGCTATAGAACGTATTCTTGTTCAGATGTGAAGTAGATTAGGATCACTTCCAGTTCTGGAATTTGGTGATTCTGAAGTCCCTAAGTGATATCTAGTCCCAATACCAATCTGCAGAGAGGTTCTTTTCTGACATTGGGAGGGAGACCTCCAATTAGAAGAATAAGGGGAAGTTCCAATTGTTCACTGAAGAAAACCATATACACCCAGAGAGAGGGATATGAAATATGGACCACAATGTAACATTTTCATGATCTCTATTGATATTTGCTTGCATTGTGTTGCCTTTCTCTGATTTTCTTTTTTTTTCTTGTAGATAGGATTTTTCTTGCATAACTTGTCAAGTATTTCAACATTATTAACGTGTAGTGGACTTCCTGCCATCTAGGGGAGGGGAGGGGACTGGGGGTAAAATTTGTAATGGAAAGCTTTGTAAAGATCAATGCTGGGGAACTACCCATACATATGTTATACAAATAAAAACCTTTAATTAAAAAAAAAGAAGAAGAAGAAGGGGAAGGATTGCTTCTTTTTAAAATGGAGGAAAGATAAGGTAGTAGAAAACACAAAAGGATCTTTATTTATGGGCCTATGACTCAGAGCAGAGGGGACACTGGAATGTCTGAGCTGAGATGATCAAGAAAGAACAAGAATCAATAATAAAATTGATCATAATTTATATGTGTATAACACTTCATGATTTTCAGAGTGCTAACATATTATTTTATATATTTATATATATGGTATTGTATATATGTATATTGTAATATATGAAAAACTATGAGTTCACGCCCACCTTTGGATATTTCCTAACTGTGTGATGCTGGAGAGATGACTTAACTGTCTGCCTCATTTTTCTCAATTGCAAAATGGAGATAACAATATAAGATAATTTTCAGAGTTGTGAAGATAAAATTAGATGATATTTCTAAAATGTTTTGCAAACTTTAAATCTCTAAAAATACAACTATGGTTGTATGTTATTATTGTTGTCATCATTAAGTGGCATGATGGACAGAAGACTAGCATTGGAGTCAGAAATAGTTGGGTCCAAATCCTGCCTATGACATATTCTATCACACACATAGGGGCAACTATGTAAGATGATAACTTGCAGATATGTTTCCAACTGCATCATACATCACTCTTTGACCCCCAGCACTCTTTGATTGAACCAAACTGGCTTTTCTTACTTACATGCCTCTCCATTTCTCATCCCTGAACTGTACAGTGCTTTTCTCCCACCCCTACCTGCCTGTTCCACCCTCCTTCCTAACTTCTGCCTCTTCAGTTTCTAAGCTCCCTTCAAAATTCAACTCAGATGCCATCTCCTTCAGGAGGCCTTTACTGATCCTCCTAGCTTTTACTGTTCCCTTTTCTCCTTCCCAGTTGTTGTGACTGAGTCATTTTTACTCATATTTGACTCTTCATCACATCAATTTGGGGTTTTCCTGGAAAAGAAGGTGGTTTGCCATTTCCTTCTCCAGCTTATTTTACAGATGAAGAAACTGAGGCAAAAAAGGGCTAAGTGATTTGTTCAGTAAAATTAATTACATAGATTGTCAAGTCATTTTAGTCATGCCCAGCTCTTAATGACTCCATTTGGGATTTTCTTGGCAGAAACACTGGTTTGCCACTTCTTCTCCAGCTCATTATACAGATGAGGAAACGAAGGCAAACAGAGCTAAGCTAGTATATGTCTGAGGTTAGATTTAAACACATTTTCCTGATTCTAGGCATGACATTCTATCCACTGCACTAACTACCTGACATTATTACCTTGTGTTTGTTTCTTTAATAAATTGCCTATATCCTTATTTGATATATACTTAGACCTATACACTTTGATTTCCCCTATAGAATATAAACTTAAGTACAGATTCCATTTCTTTTTAAAAACTCTATTACCTGTCAGGTATTCAGCAGATGATTAATAAATACTTTTTAAAGAAATGATGGACTCAAGGTGAAGAATGAATTTTTTTGGTGGGGGAAAGAACCTGGACAATATGGGAATTTTATTTGCTTGACTATGCATATTTGTTAAAGGTTTTTTTCTTTCTTTTCTTTCCTTCCCTTCCCTTCCCTTTCTTTCCCTTTCCTGTTTCCTTTCTTTTTTCTTTTCTTTTCTTTCCTCTTACCCTTTTCCTTTCCTTTCTTTCCCTTTCTTGTTTCCTTTTTTCCTTTCCTTTTCTTTCCTTTTACCTTTTTCCTTTCCTTTCCTGCTTTTCTTTGCTTTCCTTTTTCCTTTGCTTTTCTTTGCTTTCCTTTTCCTTTGCTTTTCTTTGCTTTCCTTTTTCCTTTCCTTTTCCTTTTCCTTTCCTCCCATTGAGCAGAAGCTAGGAGAAATCTTTGTAAATTAAAAAAATAAATAAAATCTGTTAAAATAAAAAGAAAATCTTGTTGATTAGTGAATTGTTGAGATGCATTGGTGGAAAAAGTATCCATAGTGGAAGTTCCCTACAATTATGAAATCATCGATATAACTCACAAAACAAAACAACCCTGGTCACTCTGCCCAGTAGGCTGTCTTTTTCAGTATGGGCACAACTACAAGTATTGTTATCTGCCTTTTATAGTTATGGCAACCGAGGCTGGAAAAGATGAAATTTCTTGCTAATGTCTATAGTCTTCTGACCTTTTAAAATTTAATGCCCTTATTAAATTTAGAAGTTGTATGTACAAGAATACCTATTATTTTGTTTTATTTGTTTTGCAACAGGATAATATTTTGATGGATTCATGATTTCATCTGTGAGCGAACCAGATGGTAACCTCTCCTAACATCACTCCCTGAGTTCCACTTACTTCTGTCCTGGGTGGGGGAAAATTTTCCATAGATGGTCTACCTAAACCTCCTTTAACTTTTCCCTGGATTCTTAGTGGAAAAAAGGTTCAGGCAAAATAGGGGAAGAGGACAGTGAATGAGAAAAGTAAAAAATGAGAGACGGTGAAAATTTGGGGACAGAAATGCAGGAATCAGCAATTCCCCCCAAACAGGGCTCATGTGATGAAGATGCCCTGAGGGATGAAGACAGTTGTATAGAAACACCTGCTGGGGCTCAGGAAGCAGATTGTGTGCAACTCTGATAGAAGATGAGCTCTTGCCTTATTTCCACAGGGGTTGCTGATGAGACTGACATCATCCATAAAGCCTCAGTCTCATTTCTTTCATGCCCTCCACCTCCTTCCATGAACTCTGATGTGATTTGGGCCCCTGGTCAACTGCCACAAACTCAGGAGCTAGAATCAGCACAAAATTGGAGGTCAAGGTCAATAAAAGGGCAACTGATGGTTGAGGTAGGGAGAGGGCATAAGGGAAAAGGCTTTGATCTTGTATAGGTTCTATTTCTAGGTAATTGCTAGCTAGCAATTATATGGTCTTTAAGATTTGTGAAGCACTCTATAAATATTTAATTTAATTCTCACAACAACCCTGGAAGTTACATGCTATTATTATTATTTCCCATTTTATGGATGAGGAAGTCAAAGCAGACATAGGCAAAGTGACTCAGTCAGAATCACACAGCTGCTAAGTATCTGAGTCAGGGTTAGAATTCTGCTCTCTCACTCTTAGTTCAGCACTTCATCTTCTGTGCCATCTAGCTGGCACAGACTAGGTATATGCCTTTTAGGCAAACCACTTCCTTTCTCTGGACTTCAGGTTTCTCATTTATAAAAAAGAGGGGATTGAACTCCATGATCTCTAAGGTTCCCTCCAGTTCCGTGGTCCATACAAGGCCAGCTACCTGAAGGGTTGGGTGCAAATGAGGGATTGGTGGACTGTGAAGAGACGAGATTTTGGCATCTAGGGATTGATTAGGAAGTTTTTTGGGGTGAGAGTGAGGAGAGAGATAAATGGAGAGGGGGTCAGTTTCTTGGTGGAACTAGGATGGAAATCTAGAGGAGTAGAAAATACACTGGTTTTGGAGTCAGAGAATTTGAGTTGGGAATCAGCTCTGTTGTTCATTCTTAACCTCCCTATGTCTGTGTTTTCTCCTCCATAGAATTAGGCATCTGGATTGAAATATATTCAAGGTCCATTTCTGGACCAACATAAGATTAGAAGTCAAAGGGCACCATATGTAGGTATTGTTTCCTTGCATATTGTTGTTATTCAGTTGTTTCAGTCATGTCTGAAACATTTTGGGTTTTTTTTAGCAAAGATACTGAAGTGGTCTGCCATTTCCTTCTCCAACTCATTTGACAGATAAGGAAATTAAGGCAAATAGCACTAAGTGACTTGCTCAGGGACAGAGATGCTTAGTAAATGCCTGTTGATTTATTATTATGTGTGCCATTAGGTAAGCACTTAACCTAGGTTGAGGGTTAATATAACCTTTCTGTGCCTCATTTTTCTCAATCATAAGATAAGGGCATTGAACTAGAAAACCTAAATGGTCACCTGCAGCTCCCAAGTGATGCTTCTATACTCAGGGAGAGCAAGTCACTCCAGGCACAATCCAAAAGGGAGAGTGGAAGGTACAACCTTGACTATCTGGTAGCACCTTCCCCCCACCCCTAACAGTGGGTTCTAGTATGCAGATTAACAGAAACAGATCTAGAAAAGGGGGCAGGATTTGATCAGCATTATGGGGGCATCAAGTTAAAAACCTGAACTGCCCCCATGTCACTCTGAGTTTGACCTTTCTCCCCTCCTTCAAACCTCACTTTGCTTAGTATATGACCAACTGGTAGCCTCCACCACCCCTAAAACCAGGTTACTATCCCTTTCCCTTCTGCCTTTTTGTCTGGCTTTCAAAGCTCAGGATTTATTTTGATCAATATCAGAACTAACCTTGTCAATCTTTGAGAAGTTCAATTGCTAGCTCTCCTTCACCCAGCTCAGTCTCATTCTGTCAAATTCTACCAGTCCATGTCTAACTGCTTGTTTCTATATCCAAAGCCTCGGGATGGACCTAAGAGACTTACATTTTTCTTGAGGTTATTAGTAGTCACCTAGAAGGCAGCATCCTGGACAAAGGTGTCCTGCTACCTGTGAAACCACCAGAGGAATATGATTACATACTACTCTACACTCCAGCCTTATTGTCACACTTACTTAACATTCCCTAGTCAGTCCCATTGTGGGTAGTGTCCACTGGGAGCCTGCTAGACCTGCTAGAAAGAAAGTGTAATGTCTCAGGGTAATTTTATTTCCTCCCTTCCTTCAGAGAGTCTGGTTCTTTTTAAAATCAAAAAACTTTTCCCTTCTGGGGAAATCTGCCCCTCCTTCCCCCTCCATAGGCTTCCAGCCCAAGGCTGTTCAGACAATAGGATGGTTGATCAATAGTAACCAATGATAGACCCCAGGATTGCCTGTAGGGTAAATATGGACCTGTGTGATTAGATCTACTATGCTTTGATAGCAACATACTACTGCTGGTGGCAGCTTCAAGTATGATGCTGTTATCATTTTCTTTTGGAGTAGTTTTATAAACTCAAGCCAGATGTCTTCAAGTTTACAAAAGTAGAAAATGAGATCCAGAAAAGTGAATTGTTTTTTCTCCATTTTTTTTGTTCCAAATCACTTCATCTTGTTGTATATATCAATGGGCTTTGATTTCCTGTTCTGCAAAATGAAGGGTTTGACTTAGAGCATTTGACATTAGAGCATTTACTAAATGCCTACTATGTGCCAGACACTGTTCTGGTTGTTGAGAATACAAAATCAAAATTTTGGACAGAATTTCTGTCCTTCGGAGACTTGTATTCCATTATCCAAAGATAATGCAGAAATTGGTCTATGTGTTTTTACATATATATGCACACACACATGTATATTTATGGCTCTGTATACATATGCATAAATGTAAATGCATGCATACACAGAAATAGCATGCACACACACAATAGATTGTTGGTGATGGGAGAGGCAATAGCATCTAGGGAGATCAGGGAAAGCCTCATCTTGAATCCTTACCTTCCACACCCTATCCTAAGCTATCTTTTCCCATCTCATCCCATCTTATCTTTTCCCTTTCCCTTTCTTTCCCTTCCCTTCCTCTTTTTCCTCCCCTCCTTCCTTTCCTTTACTATTCCTTTCATTTCCTTTTTTCTTTTTCTTTTTTCCTTTCCCTTCTTCCCTTTCCTTCTCTCCTTCCCTATCCTTTTCTCCCTTTCCATCCCCTTTCTTTCCATGTTTTTCTTCTCTTCCCCTCCCTATTTCTCTTCTTTTTTTCCCTCCTTCTCTGTCCTTCCCTTCCTTTCCCTTTCCTTCCCTTCTATATTTCCCTTTCCTCCTCTTTCCTTCCATTTTATTTTTTCCTTTCCTTTCCCTCCCCTTTCCTTTTCTCTCCCTATTTCCTTTTGTCCTCTTCCCTTCCCTTCCCTTCTCTTTCCTTCCCTTTTCTATTCTATCATAACTTCTTCTAACCTATTCTTCCTGTGCCATTCTATTCTATCCTGCTTGGTCCTATCTTACTCTACCTTACCCTGTTCTATGGGGTCTGGTTCCATGCCATTTTTATCCCTCTATCCCTCTATTGCTTCTTTACCTGGAATCATCTTCAGAGTCACAAGGGTAGAAACAAATGCTGACTTCACCAGTTCAATAGACTGAGTACCCAGAGAGCAGATGAGGCAAGGTGGGCCTAATTGAGTCCAGACCAAGCAACTTGCAGAATGGGAGATGGATGGCAGGCTGTCTTGGCTACTGAACCCCCAGCCATTTCTCCCAAACCAGAGTTTTTAAGTTTTTCCCATTTCTCAGACCCACTGCCTAAAACTTTAAATAGCAGTGAGCTCAATATGTGGTTGCCAGAAGTTGTAATTAAATAATGCCCAGCTGTCAGAAAAGCTGTTATAAATGTTCCCTTTGTCTGCACTGACTGTCTGGAAAGCAGGGAAGAAGAGAAGCTGGAGAGCTATAAATATGAAGGGAGAAAGTTAAGCAGGGAGCTAGTGGCCAGAGTTTTCACCATCCCTTGAAGTCAAATGGAAAGAGGTAGTGATTCCTTCTTTACACCTTGTGATTAGGCCATCAAGGGGCTTGTCAGCTGCCTTTTCCTGTGATCTGGTTTATACCCAGGTAAGGACTGAGAGAAGGAAAAGACTGAAAATCAATCTGTCTGTTTCCTGGGACCAAAACTGGCTAGGACTTCCTCTCTCTTCCTGCCACTGACCATGATTCTTTCGTGGAGAGGGAAAATCTGAAGGGAAAAGGCTCAGTAGCCACACATCAAACCCAGCTCCCTGAGCATCTAAAGAGACCCCACTGATGTGTATTCCAGTTAATCTTCAACTATTGGAAACATAAGCAGTTGAACAAATGAACGCCCATAGTGAATTTCTGAAGAGATCCTTGGCCACTCTTTCCCAGGAAGACTCCACCATCTCATCCATAAGCAGTGGTGGAGAATTCATGCTCATTGTCAAGGAAATCTACACCAGGGTATCAGCTCAAGTCTGATGATTCATAGACTTAGAGCTGGAGGGATTACTTTTATGGGATCATAGATCTAGAGGCAGAAGTAACTTCAGAGACTCCATAGTCCAACCCCCTTATTTTGCAGGTGAGGAAACTGAGGTCCAAGGAGAAGACATAAGTGACAGGTCTAGAATCACACAAATAGTATCAAAGCCCATGATTCTAAGTTTAGTTTTTCCCCTGTACCTTCCCCCCTTCATTTATATAAACTTTTCATTTTACAGATGAAGAAACCAAAGCCTAGAGAGGTGAAGATCACACCAATAGTAACTAGCAAGGGCAAGAATTAAATCCAAGTTTTCTAAATCCATAAATAATTGGGCTTTCTTACCCACTAGGATCCAATCTAATTTAATTCATCCATTAAGCATTTAATAAGCACCAACCATGTGTGAGTCACTGTTTAAGGTGCTGAGAATGAAATGGTAAAACTGAAAATGGTCTCTGAATTACACAAGAACAATCATCCAGTCTAACCTTTTCATCAATCAGTCAATCACCAGGCATTTATTTATTAAGTGACTACTATGTGTGAAGGATGGTACTCTATGCTGAGGATGCAAAGACAAAAGCTGGTCATCCTTTCCGTCAAGGATATGAATTTATGTCATAAAAGAAGAGCAGAAAGGAATTTATAAAATGGAGAAATCTATAAATTTATCTTTAAATATGCCCATCATCATCATCTCTCTCTGTCTCTGTCTCTTTCTGTCTCTATCTGTTTTTTTCTCTCTGTCTGTCTCTCTCTGTAGAGAGCTCTTCTGCTCTTTAATTGATATTTTAATAAATTGATAATTTAATTTAATACTCCAATTACTTGATGCTGGGAGGTACCTTAGAGACCATCTAGTTTAGCATCTTATTTCACATTGAAGGAAACTGAGGTCCCCAAAGAAGAACTTAATTATTCTGAGTTGTACAGAGAGTTTATGTCAAACCTGGGTTTGATTTCAGATCTTCTTACTTCATGATGAGTGAGCTTTCCATCACAGCTTACTACCTCTTGTCACTAACATGTCCAATTAAGCACTTGGTGCTTGTGATGGTGGTGAAAGAGCAAGAAGAGAAGAAGAAAGAAGAGCAAGAGGGAGAGGAAGAGCAGGGGTAGATTAGTATGTTGAATGAAAACTACTATGAAATTAAAAACAATAACAATGACAAATTGTCATGAATAAGCTACATAAAGTTTGTGATGCCAGAGAAACTGAGGGAAGACAAAGATTGGTTTTTAACCTTCTAAATGTGAAGAGTTTTAGGTTAGCTGACCAAACAGAACTTATGTTAAAAAATTATTCGGTCCTGAGAAACTGAGTCAAGCAACTTTTAAAGGGTTGCAACCAGGATCCAGAAGCCAAGAAGGCAATTAGACTAACATTTTACAGTTGTTGTCTTTACTTCAGAGAGAGAGAGAGCTGAGAGAGGGGAGTTAACATAGTATTTATTTGGATTGTGGCTCAGTTCCTGTCAGAGAAGGGAGTAGGATCATTCTTGGATAGATAGGGACTTCTAATGAAGGTATAGGCAGGAAGCAAGATAACATAATTCTACTCCAGGGTAGTTTTGAACAAGGATGGAGTCAAAGTGGTGGGCACCTGGACCATTGCTTTTGTTTTCTATCCTTCATTGTGTCACAATGAGATGTAAGGCTCAATTTCCAGTCTTAATGACAAGGAAAGGGGGCAGCACCCAACAAGATAACTGAGAATTCACCTGCCTCAATTCTCCAATCTGTTCAACTCCCTGAAAACAAGGATTGTCTTTTGCCTCTTTTTTATCTTGGCACTTAGCACTGTGCCTGGCACAAATTTTGCTGTTATTATTGAGTCATTTTTGAGTTGTGTACAACTCTTTGTGACTCCTTTAGGGGTTTCTTGGCAAATATACTAAAGTGGTTTGCCATTTCCTTCTCCAGCTCATTTTACAAAAAAAAAAAAAAAAAAAAAAAAAAAAAAGCTGAGATAAACAAGGGTAATGGCTTGACTAAGGTCACACAGCTAGTAAGTATCTGGTCAGATTTGAACTCATGAAATTTAGTCTTCCTGATTCCAAGTCCAGTGTTACCACTGTGCTACCTAACTGCTCTACCTAGTACCTAGTAGGTCCTTAATAAAGGTTAGACTGATGATCAATAGTAGGACAGTGAATGGGGTAGGGGGAAGGAATGATAAAGTGGTCCTCTGTTCTGCTACCAGTTTTTCTCACTGGCAAATACCTAATATTACTGTGGTTAGGTGGGGGTGGAGGGAGGTAGAGGAAGCTCTTATGGGAAAATACACTGGAAAAATTCCTCTCTTAAATACTTGAAAAAAGAAAGCAAAGAAAAGAAAGGCAAAGCAATGAACAGAAAAGAAAATGTCTCTGTGTAACTGATTGTGCAATCATGGTACCCACAGTGTCTGAATGCCCAATATGGGAATCGGACTGCTGATATGCTGCCTCAGCATTTCTTGGAAATAGAATCAACCCTCTATTAACCAAGAGACAGCTTGGAATAATTGAAAGAACCCTGTTCTAGCAGGACAGAATAGAATTAAATTCCAACTAACTTATTGTGTATCATTGGACAAGCTGCTCCCACTCAATTCATCAAACATTTATTAATTGCTTACTGTCTTTAAGGCACTAAAGCTACAAAGACCAAAAGGAAAAAAAAAGAGGTGCAACCTCTGCCTCAAGGAACTTATATCCACAGATAAGTAAATATAAGTTAAATTGAGGAGAGGTTAGCTCTAGCTTTGTAGGGGAGTGCTGGCCAGGGTCTTGAAAGTCCTGAAAGATTAGGTGGAAGGGCATTCCAGGAAAGCTGAGTCTCATCTCTGGGCCTCAGTTTTCTGACATTTGAAATAAAGAGGCTAAACTAGATGTTCTCTATAATTTCTCCAGAGACTAACCAGCCTTTTTGGATATATTCCAGAGGCAGAGGCCCATGTCAGAAACTTGCTTATCAGAGGCAGAAATTATATGATAGGTAGCTAGATGAACAGGGGGATAGCCTTGGTCTTGACTTCAGTCCTGCCTCAGATGGCTTGGGGATACTGGACAAGTCTTGTAATCTTTCTCAATTTTAATTTTCTCATCTGTAAAATGAGGATAATAATATTACCTCCTAGGATTATTGTGAGAGTCAAATGAAATAAAATGTAGCTTTGTAAATCTTAGGGTACTACGTAAATATTTGCCATTGTTATTATGGAAGGCATAGAATTTGGGTTGCTAGGTAGCCCAGTGAATAGACTTTGGGGCCTGGAGTCAGGAAGACTTATCTTCATGAGTTCAAATCTGGCTATGGCTTCTGGTTCTTCTGTTACTCTTTCTGCCATCTCTGCCATTTGGACCCTCACCTCAATCAAGCCAATGCACTTCTAGGAGCCCCTCCAAAATGTCACTTCTATGTAGATGAATCCTCTCCATACATTTCTATACTGTACACCAACCTTTGTATTTCTCCACTCAGACATCTTGTCTTCTTTCAAATCAACACATTCCAAAATGAGTTCATTGTATTATTTTAAAGTTTAAAAAAGTACTTTACCTACAAGATCACTTCTGAGACACAACTACCCTATAATGTAGCACCTATAGGCATTGTTATCTCCATTTTCTATATTAGGAAACTGAGGTTGAGAGAAAAGGTGCCTGCTCATAAAATGTCAGAAGTAGAGTTAGAAACCAAGTCTTCCCTGATTCAAACATATTGGTGTTATTACTGGCATAGGCTATGAAATACATTGGATGTATTCCCCTTCACAAAGAATAAATTGCCATTAATACTGATGTAAACTCTGGACTTCATGGATGTATCCCCTCTACTAAAGATATATTGGCATTAATACTGGCATAAACTCTGGAGTATGTTGGATGTATCATCCTTCATCAAGGATACATTGGCATTAATAGTGGTATAGACTCTGGAATACATCGGATGTATCTTTCAACACTAAGGATACATTGACACTAATACTGGCATGAACTCTGGAATATGTTGGATGTATCCTCCTTCATCAAAGACACATTGGCATTAATACTGGCATATGCTCTGGAGTACATTGGATATATCCCTCATCATGAAGGATACATTGGCACTAAGGTTGGCATAGACTCTGGAATACATTGGATGTATCTTCCACCACTAAGGATATATTGGCACTAATATTGACACTGGCTTTGATGTTTTCTGTGGGATTCTGGGCAAGATGAGCTTGAACCTCAGTTTCTTACTCTATAAAATGAGGATATTGAACAAGCTGGCCTCTGCAACTCTTTCTGGTACAAGCTTTAATCCTACAAACTCAAGCTTTTGCTGCCCATTTCCTCTCATTATCCCCAGTGCCATCATTCTTCTAGTCACCCAGGCTCCAAATCTCACTACCTCTCTTTAGTTCACCCCTTTTCTTCATCTTTGGTGCCTAATGATGTCACCAAATCCTGACAATTTTCCTTTAAAATTGTCCCTTTTCCCAAGCCACCATTTCAGATTCCAGGTTCAAATCTTTGCTGATGATCTGAGTCCACCCTTCTGGAACTGGCTTTCCCTTAGCCCTTTGAATCAGCTGCCCTCATCATTTTATTACCCCTTGACTAGACTACTTTATCTAATCACCAGACTTGCTTGTGGTCTCTTCTTCCTGAGAAGACTGGCCATCCCTAAATACCTCTTTATCCCTACCCTTTCTTTTTTTTATTAAAGCTTTTTATTTTTCAAAACATATGCATGGACAATTCTTCAACATTAGCCATTGCAAAACACAATGTTCCAATCTTACCCCCCTTTCCCCATGCCCTCCCCTAGATGGCAAGTAGTCCAATATATGTTAAACATGGTAGAAATATATGTTAAATCCAATATATATATACATATTTATACAAATATAATGCTACACAAGAAAAAAAGAGAAGCAAAATAAAATGCAAGCAAACAACAACAAGTTGTGAACCACATTCAGTTCCCACAGGCTTCTCTCTGGGTATAGATGGCTCTCTTCATCATTGAACTGGTTTGAATCAGTCATGTCCATCAGAATAGATCATCATATAGTCTTGTTGTTACTGTGTATAATGATCTCCTGGTTCTGCTCATTTCACTTAGCATCAGCTCATGCAAGTCTCTCCAGGCCTCTCTGAAATCATCCTATTGGTTGTTTCTTACAGAACAATAATATTCCATAACATCCATATACCATAACTTATTCAGCCACTCTCCAACTGATGTATCCCTATCCTTTCTGCCATAATGGGGTCCCTGAAATCATTTTTGCTATAAAGTGATATGATATAATGAACATAAAGTACCCCAGAAATCAGAAGACCTAAATTCTGGTCCTAGCCCTACCATTTACCAACTTTGTGATAAGGTTCAAGTTAACCTCTCTGAATTTCAGTCTTCTCATCTGTGGAGCAGAAAATTGATGATAATACCATTGGCAGTGATGGTCATAAAGATGGCTATAAAAGCAATTCTGCCTCTCTCAGAAGCATAGATTTAGAGCAGGAAGGTATTCTAGAGATTCTCTAAGTCTAATCCCTTATGTAGAAAGAAACGGAGGCCCAGAAAACTTACATAACCTCCTTTGTCATAAGTGACAAAATTAGAATTGGAACCAAGGTCCTCTGATTCCTAAGATAGCACAATTTCCACTCTACAACATTGCCTCCAGTTCTGATATAAACCATAAAACAGGATAAAACATGAGATATTATTATTGGTATTAATACAAAATAAAAGAATCCCCAACAGGAGACTACATAGTTTGTCTTATTTGATATTATCTTCTGAAGGGATTAAAGATATGCAAGGTAGAGTTGGGGAAAATGGTGGGAATCATCTGGGTCCCCATCTTGTATTCTCTTCTTAACCCTTTTTTGAATCAGCATTTGTTGTGGCTTTTATTGGGTAGTTTTCAGTTGGGTCCTACCAACTCTATGATCATTTGGGGTTTTCTTGGCAAAGATACTGGAGCAGCTTGCCATTTCCTTCTCCAGATCAGTTTACAGATGAGGAAAAAGAGGCAAACAGAGTTAAGTGACTGACTGTGGATCACTCAGTGACTGAGGCCATATTTGAACTCAGGAAGATGAGTCTTCCTGACTCCAAGTGCAGCACTTTATCCATTGTACCACCTAGCTGTTTCCATTAATACAAATTTTAAAATTGCAATGAACTCTTTGCCAAATCCTGGAGGACTTATAAGTATAGGCCACCCATGGCCCCTGACTTCATGGAGCTCATAAATAGCAGATTAATAAATAAATGGAAGAGAACTTTGGCTATCTAGTCTATCCCTCTCATTTTATATTTAAGGAAACTGAGGACCAAGAGATTTACAGACCTGCTCCTATTTCCATGGAGTGAGTGGCCATGCTAGGATTTAAACACAAATTTTTTAATGCCAAACCCAAAATATTTGTTCACTTCCCTACTGGATGGATGTTAAGTTTTACCTTTTTGTTTCCCTCCTCCCTCCATTCCCTCTTCTACAGAAAGAAGACTACGAGTTGAGTTTGAATTGCTGACAATTTTTCCTCACAGAATTGATAGGTGATTTGTGACTAATGGGTCATACTTTGGTCAGTCCATTTCAGTTTTGATCTCTGTTCCCACCCCAAGCAGAGTAAATACTTGTAATTTATTGTGGGTTTGTACTCATGTCCCTGTTGAACAACCTATAAGGGCTCATGGGAAGAGGTCAAACTAGCCCAGTTGTTTCTGGCCTCATTAAATAATGACATACATCATGGTTAACCTTTTCATGATTGACTTATCTGGTGGTTGTTCTAAAGGCTGAATATAGAATCAAATCAATTTAAAAGACATTCATTCTCATAATGAGATGTTATGTTGGGGGTGGGATGGGGCTTAGTTGAAAGCATTAGCAAAGTATTTAAGATTCTGCTATCCCAGGATAATCCATATTAATTCTGAGTCCTGCTTTTTCTGCTTATGGATGCAACTTCTTTAACTTCCCAGAATTCTTATCTTATGATGTCAGGCCTGTTCCATTCCAGTCAATCAACAAGCATTTATTAATCATCTATTATCTTTCAGGCCTAAAAGGGGAGCAGTCAATGATTATATAGCTTGTTGTTCAGTTGTTTTCAGGCATGTCTGACTTTTCATGACACTATTTATGTTTTTTTTTTGCAAAGATACTGGAGTGATTTGTTATTTTCTTCTCCAGCTCATTTAACAGATGAGGAAACTGAGGCAAACAGAGTTAAGTGACTTGCTGAGGGTCATACATCATATTTGAACACACATCTTCAAATAAATTCTTGCTGTAAGGAGAAACCTCCTCACAATTATATGTGATTCCTTTTTATGAACTTATAGTGCTCCTCACATGTAACATTTCATGTCTTCTGTCAGTGACTTTGCACTGATTGACTTCTATACTTGAGTTATACTTAACTTTATTTCTTAGACTATCTAGTTTCCTTAGCAAAACTCAGCTGAAGAATCATTTTCTACATAAAGTCTCACTTAACATTTCTGAGCCTCAGCTTTTTCATCTGTAAAACTATGGGATAGGACTTGAAAAACTCTTCCTTCTCTCCCAGCTCTAAAATGATGATCTTCCTCAATCTAGGCTATTGCTTCCGTGCCTAAATACTGGCTTGCCTTTCCATCTCTTTGCCAGATTCTGGCTGATGCACAGCCTTCCGATTTCCTTAGATTCAGGACCTGGATTTGTGTTTTCCTTCTGATAAATACATGCTATGTGATATTGGGCAAATCTCAATCTCTCCTTGTTTTAGATAACTTTCTAAGACCATAATTTGCAGAGAAGGAGCTGTTATGGAGAAAGTTCCTCCTTGCCATGAGATCACAAGTCTAGTTCTTTTTTTAAAAATTTGATTCTAAAAATATTAAGTGCTCATGGGTAGGCAGAGCAAACATAATAAAAATGACAATACTACCCAAACTAATCTACTTATTTAGTGCCATACCAATCAAACTCCCAAGAAATTATTTTACAGATCTAGAAAAAATAGTAGCAAAGTTCATTTGGAAGAACAAAAGGTCAAGGATCTCAAGGGGATTAATGAAAAAAAAAGGCAGATGAAGGTGGCCTTGCTGTACCAGATCTAAAACTATATTATAAAGCAGCGGTCATCAAAACTGTTTGGTACTGGATAAGAAATAGAGCAGTCGATCAGTGGCACAGGATAGGTTATCAGGACAACCTTAACAATCTAGTGTTTGATAAACCCAAAGACCCCAGCTTTTGGGATAAATACTCTCTATTTGGCAAAAACTGCTGGGAAAATTGGAAACTAGTGTGGAAGAAATTAGGGCTTGACCCATACCTAACACCACATACCAAGATAAGATCTAAATGGGTTCATGATCTAGATATAAAGAGGGACTTTGTAAGCAAGTTAGAGGAACGTAATATAGTTTATCTCTTAGACCTGTGGAGATGGAATAAATTTATGTCCAAAGAAGACCTGGAACTCCTAATTGAACACCAGATGGATAATTTTGATTATATTAAATTAAAAAGTTTCTGTACAAATAAAACAAATGCAGAGAAGATTAGGAGGGAAGCATCAAATTGGGAAATCATCTTTACATTTAATGGTTCTGATAAAGGCCTCATTTCTAAAATATATAGAGAATTGTCTCATATATATAAGAATTCAAGCCACTCTTCAATAGATAAGTGGTCAAGGGATATGAACAGACAATTTTCAGATGATGAAATTAAAACCATCTCTAGTCATATGAAAAGTTGCTCCAAATCACTATTGATCAGAGAAATGCAAATTAAGACAACTCTGAGGTACCACTACACACCTGTCAGATTGGCTAAAATGACAGGAAAAGATAACGATGAATGTTGGAGGGGATGTGGGAAAACTGGAACACTAATACATTGTTGGTGGAACTGTGAACGGATCCAGCCATTCTGGACAGCAATTTGGAGCTATGCTCAAAAAGTTGTCAAACTGTGCATACCCTTTGACCCAGCAGTGTTTCTACTGGGCCTATATCCCAAAGAGATCTTAGAGGAGGGAAAGGGCCCCACATGTGCAAGAATGTTTGTGGCAGCCCTTTTTGTAGTGGCTAGAAACTAGAAACTGAAGGGATGCCCATCAATTGGAGAGTGGCTGAATAAACTATGGTATGTGAATGTTATGGAATATTATTGCTCTGTAAGAAACGATTAGCAGGACGATTTCAGAGAGGCCTGGAGGGACTTGCATGAACTGATGCTGAGTGAAACGAGCAGAACCAGGAGATCATCATACACAGCAACAACAGTATTACATGATGATCAATTCTGATGGACATGACTCTCTGCAACAAAGAATTGTCTCAAACCAGTTCCAGTTGTTCACTGAAGAAAACCATATACACCCAGAGAGAGGGAAATGAAATATGGACCACAACGTAACATTTTCATGATCTCTATTGACATTTACTTGCATTGTGTTGCCTTTCTCTG